>CM056393.1:14859551-14929540 GCA_029718625.1 Synaphobranchus kaupii
GATTAAGCTAATTCTCCAAACAGTGAATTTTTTATAACCCTTTTCACTCATCTTTACCAGGGGTGCCAATAATAGTGGAGGGCACTGTACATGCATTCCTCTTGTCCATGTTGGCCTGGTGGTGCAAGGGGCCACCCTGGGGCCCCATAAAAGAGCCAATGGGGTATGTGAGAAGGCCACTAATGAAGATCCCCTTCTTGTGTTGCACATGTAAATACAAAGGTTACATATTATGCATATAATTGCAAGCCAAAGGGCCTTAACCATATATTTTCACTCTATTTCGCTGGATAGCCTCATTCTGCCATTTATGGACAAATCAAAATGGCTCTTATTTTTATTTAAATACTGTATGGGATTATCAGCAATGGCTCCCTGCATGTCTTGTTATTTTATACGCGCATACATAGATAAATGTGTTATTTAATGTCAAAATATAGAATAAGTTTATAAATTCATTTGAAAAAGAAAGTGGAAATATATCCTTACAGTATATCCATACAATACAGTAACACCAATTACATAGGCACAAATTAATATATAAATTAAAAACAAGGTTGCTAATCGATCGCAGGGCACAGACACCATTCAGTCACTCATAAATAGAGGCAATTTAGTGTCTTCAATTAGTCTAGCCTGCATGTCTTGGGACTGTGGGAGGAACCCTGAATGCCCGGAGGAAACCCACGCGGACACGGGGAGGTCATGCGAGAAAGGCACCTGGCCTCGAATCAAACCCAGGACCTTCTCGTCGAGGCGACAGCACTATCCACTGCACCACCACGCCGCACCCGTCACAAGTTGCAGGAGGAAAAATAAAACCTGCGCGCGTGTGTGTGCGCACACACGCTTATGTGTCTGTACGATATTGACATCTGGAAACTCATCACTTTATTGATTTGATAATTCAGTGTACTCACCAGGTGCATTAATGCCTCCATTATAAATAATAAATAAGTTTGATTTTGTGTGCAACCATCTCTGGAATTTTAATGAGCACTACCTAGTGAGAGAAAGAGAACAAGGGAAGCGTAGCATCAAGATTTTCATCTTTACATGAATCTCTGTGAACAACAAACCTTCAGACGCAACCATCCTCAGTGACTTTCACAGGGAATTATAATGCGTAGAACTTTATCCAGCTGTACTGTTAACATGGAGAACTGAACACAGACACAGACAGAACTGGTACACTGTAGGCCTGGTAGGAAGGTCATACGGTACAGCGTGGAAGACCAAAACAAAGTGAGTGATGATGGGTTCTTAGTTTTGCCCTCTAACAGTAATTAAGCATGTGTGTGTATTGATCAATGATTTGGTGTAGTGGGTGAGTCTTTTGTCGCTAGGTCAGAGACATCAGGAGGTCATGGCATGCAAAGGATATGCACCAAAATATTAAATATGATGACTTTATTTAAGTTTATATTCATTTGTCCAATTACTCAATTGTCCCATAAAATGGGGGGACTATTGATGGGTTCTGAGTTTTGTAATAAGAGTAATTAAGCATGTGTGTTTTGATCAATGATTTGGTGTAGCAGGTGAGGGCTGATCATTGTAAATCGTATGGCCAGAGGGCAAAGGTCAAGATTGGACAGGCCTCTGCCCTCCATGACCCGACATCTAGGTGCCATAATTTATCAGGCATGACTAATGACGTGTGTTGTTGCTGAACAAAAGCATATGTCATTCTGGAGCAAAGAGATATGCCCTCAGAGATAATAGGGACGTGTGTCAAGTCAAGGCCTCCGAGGGTATTTAAGCCTGATTAGCCGACCAGTGTGTCGCTTTTGCTGTACCGCAAACTTGTGCTGGATGGCGTGACATACAATAAACGTTTACTTTTTCTAGTAGTTTGTTGTGTTGGTGAGTTCATGCATTGTCCTCACTTGGATTACAAAGAATGAAGCTGGGTCCTAACAGTGAGCAGCTTGAGAGCGTTTTATTCCCACTGCACCGTCTGCATGTCAGCATCTCCCTTACCCTGGAGTGAGTGCGTGCGTTCCGGTCACTATTTACTCTGCGCACAAGCCTGTCACCCTGCCCATGGGGCTGTTACGCGGATATTCAACTGCCGACTCTGCAATGGTCACATTACTCCTTCAGGATTAGTGGCAGCTGCCGCCCGCCGTCCCCCCCATCACAGTCTTCCTCAGCAGCATCCATGTAATTCGTCCCCCGTCGGTCGCTGGAAACGCTCTGTGTGCACGAGTGGGGGGGATATGCAATTACATTCCCAGGGGTATCTGATTAAAGATACCGAACTTCCAGGCATGTCCATAAAGTTTGTAAGCGTTACCCCGACTCCACTCGCTCCGTCTCTTTCCTAGTCTCTGTCCCTCTACCCCGCCGCGACAGCCCCTGGCGGAAAGGCGCCAAGCTATTTTTGCACCTAGGCCTGAAATTAAAGATATATCGCACCGACGTGCCCGCTTTAATGCTATTGCGCTGTCTACATGTAGCGCCCTCTGATTTTATGTATGATAAACTGTAGATTATCATTTCAATTAATTCCAGACAAGGACGGTTGTGTTTCCAGGTGATATTACTGAAACTGAGAAGTGTACGGTTAGGGAAGTCTTTGGGATACTGCTGCAGTCCTCTCATCAACAGACCAAACTTTCCAGACTTCCTACTTTGAACCTTCAGTTCTCCCCCACCCCCTCTCTCCTTTGTCACCTCCCCCACCCCCTACTACTCCTTCTCTCTGTAAATCCAGCCCGCCCTCCCTCATCTCTCTGACTCATGCTGTGGAATGAGTTTATTCCACCAGTGTTTAAATTAAGCATTAAGAAGAAACATGGTAGCCCAGAGGGTGGAAAGTCTGTGCTGTCTCAGTCTGTCTCTATGCCTACCTTTCATCTTGCTCCCCTCACGCTCAATCAATCTCTCTCCACTCAACTTTGTCCTTTGACTGAACGTGTCCCTGAGTGTGAGTCTCTCTCCTGCTCTCTCTCTAACTCCCCATCCTCCCTGGCTCTCTCTCTCTCTAACTCCCCATCCTCCCTGGCTCTCTCTCCTGCTCTCTCTCTCTAACTCCCCATCCTCCCTGGCTCTCTCTCCTGCTCGCTCTCTCTAACTCCCCATCCTCCCTGGCTCTCTCTCCTGCTCTCTCTCTCTAACTCCCTATCCTCCCTGGCTCTCTCTCCTGCTCTCTCTCTCTAACTCCCCATCCTCCCTGGCTCTCTCTCCTGCTCTCTCTCTCTAACTCCCTATCCTCCCTGGCTCTCCTGCTCTCTCTAACTCCCCATCCTCCCTGGCTCTCTCTCCTGCTCTCTCTCTAACTCCCTATCCTCCCTGGCTCTCCTGCTCTCTCTAACTCCCCATCCTCCCTGGCTCTCTCTCTCTCTAACTCCCCATCCTCCCTGGCTCTCTCCCCTGCTCTCTCTCTAACTCCCCATCCTCCCTGGCTCTCTCTCCTGCTCTCTCTCTAACTCCCCATCCTCCCTGGCTCTCTCTCCTGCTCTCTCTCTCTAACTCCCCATCCTCCCTGGCTCTCTCTCCTGCTCTCTCTCTCTAACTCCCCATCCTCCCTGGCTCTCTCTCCTGCTCTCTCTCTAACTCCCCATCCTCCCTGGCTCTCTCTCCTGCTCTCTTTCTAACTCCCCATCCTCCCTGGCTCTCTCTCCTGCTCTCTCTAACTCCCCATCCTCCCTGGCTCTCTCTCTCTCTAACTCCCCATCCTCCCTGGCTCTCTCTCCTGCTCTCTCTCTCTAACTCCCCATCCTCCCTGGCTCTCTCTCCTGCTCGCTCTCTCTAACTCCCCATCCTCCCTGGCTCTCTCTCCTGCTCTCTCTCTCTCTAACTCCCTATCCTCCCTGGCTCTCTCTCCTGCTCTCTCTCTCTAACTCCCCATCCTCCCTGGCTCTCTCTCCTGCTCTCTCTCTCTAACTCCCTATCCTCCCTGGCTCTCCTGCTCTCTCTAACTCCCCATCCTCCCTGGCTCTCTCTCCTGCTCTCTCTCTAACTCCCTATCCTCCCTGGCTCTCCTGCTCTCTCTAACTCCCCATCCTCCCTGGCTCTCTCTCTCTCTAACTCCCCATCCTCCCTGGCTCTCTCCCCTGCTCTCTCTCTAACTCCCCATCCTCCCTGGCTCTCTCTCCTGCTCTCTCTCTAACTCCCCATCCTCCCTGGCTCTCTCTCCTGCTCTCTCTCTCTAACTCCCCATCCTCCCTGGCTCTCTCTCCTGCTCTCTCTCTCTAACTCCCCATCCTCCCTGGCTCTCTCTCCTGCTCTCTCTCTAACTCCCCATCCTCCCTGGCTCTCTCTCCTGCTCTCTCTCTAACTCCCCATCCTCCCTGGCTCTCTCTCCTGCTCTCTCTAACTCCCCATCCTCCCTGGCTCTCTCTCCTGCTCTCTCTCTCTAACTCCCCATCCTCCCTGGCTCTCTCTCCTGCTCTCTCTCTCTAACTCCCTATCCTCCCTGGCTCTCCTGCTCTCTCTAACTCCCCATCCTCCCTGGCTCTCTCCCCTGCTCTCTCTCTAACTCCCCATCCTCCCTGGCTCTCTCTCCTGCTCTCTCTCTAACTCCCCATCCTCCCTGGCTCTCTCTCCTGCTCTCTCTCTCTAACTCCCCATCCTCCCTGGCTCTCTCTCCTGCTCTCTCTCTAACTCCCCATCCTCCCTGGCTCTCTCTCCTGCTCTCTCTAACTCCCCATCCTCCCTGGCTCTCTCTCCTGCTCTCTCTCTCTAACTCCCCATCCTCCCTGGCTCTCTCTCCTGCTCTCTCTAACTCCCCATCCTCCCTGGCTCTCTCTCCTGCTCTCTCTCTCTAACTCCCCATCCTCCCTGGCTCTCTCCCCTGCTCTCTCTCTAACTCCCCATCCTCCCTGGCTCTCTCTCCTGCTCTCTCTCTAACTCCCCATCCTCCCTGGCTCTCTCTCCTGCTCTCTCTCTCTAACTCGCCATCCTCCCTGGCTCTCTCTCCTGCTCTCTCTCTAACTCCCCATCCTCCCTGGCTCTCTCTCCTGCTCTCTCTCTAACTCCCCATCCTCCCTGGCTCTCTCTCCTGCTCTCTCTCTCTAACTCCCCATCCTCCCTGGCTGTCTTTCCTGCTCTCTCTAACTCCCCATCCTCCCTGGCTCTCTCTCTCTCTAACTCCCCATCCTCCCTGGCTCTCTCTCCTGCTCTCTCTCTCTAACTCCCCATCCTCCCTGGCTCTCTCTCCTGCTCTCTCTAACTCCCCATCCTCCCTGGCTCTCTCTCTCTCTAACTCCCCATCCTCCCTGGCTCTCTCTCCTGCTCTCTCTCTCTAACTCCCCATCCTCCCTGGCTCTCTCTCCTGCTCGCTCTCTCTAACTCCCCATCCTCCCTGGCTCTCTCTCCTGCTCTCTCTAACTCCCCATCCTCCCTGGCTCTCTCTCTCTCTAACTCCCCATCCTCCCTGGCTCTCTCTCCTGCTCTCTCTCTAACTCCCCATCCTCCCTGGCTCTCTCTCCTGCTCTCTCTTTCTATCTCCCTATCCTCCCTGGCTCTCCTGCTCTCTCTAACTCCCCATCCTCCCTGGCTCTCTCTCCTGCTCTCTCTCTCTAACTCCCCATCCTCCCTGGCTGTCTTTCCTGCTCTCTCTAACTCCCCATCCTCCCTGGCTCTCTCTCTCTAACTCCCCATCCTCCCTGGCTCTCTCTCCTGCTCTCTCTCTAACTCCCCATCCTCCCTGGCTCTCTCTCCTGCTCTCTCTCTCTAACTCCCTATCCTCCCTGGCTCTCCTGCTCTCTCTAACTCCCCATCCTCCCTGGCTCTCTCTCCTGCTCTCTCTAACTCCCCATTCTACCTGGCTCTCTCTCCTGCTCTCTCTCTAACTCCCCATCCTCCCTGGCTCTCTCTCCTGCTCTCTCTCTAACTCCCCATCCTCCCTGGCTCTCTCTCCTGCTCTCTCTCTAACTCCCCATCCTCCCTGGCTCTCTCTCCTGCTCTCTCTTTCTAACTCCCTATCCTCCCTGGCTCTCTCTCCTGCTCTCTCTCTCTAACTCCCCATCCTCCCTGGCTGTCTTTCCTGCTCTCTCTAACTCCCCATCCTCCCTGGCTCTCTCTCTCTCTCTAACTCCCCATCCTCCCTGGCTCTCTCTCTCTAACTCCCCATCCTCCCTGGCTCTCTCTCTAACTCCCCATCCTCCCTGGCTCTCTCTCCTGCTCTCTCTCTCTAACTCCCTATCCTCCCTGGCTCTCCTGCTCTCTCTAACTCCCCATCCTCCCTGGCTCTCTCTCCTGCTCTCTCTCTCTAACTCCCCATCCTCCCTGGCTGTTTTTCCTGCTCTCTCTAACTCCCCATCCTCCCTGGCTCTCTCTCTCTCTCTAACTCCCCATCCTCCCTGGCTCTCTCTCCTGCTCTCTCTCTCTAACTCCCCATCCTCCCTGGCTCTCTCTCCTGCTCTCTCTCTAACTCCCCATCCTCCCTGGCTCTCTCTCCTGCTCTCTCTCTCTAACTCCCTATCCTCCCTGGCTCTCCTGCTCTCTCTAACTCCCCATCCTCCCTGGCTCTCTCTCCTGCTCTCTCTAACTCCCCATCCTCCCTGGCTCTCTCTCCTGCTCTCTAACTCCCCATCCTCCCTGGCTCTCTCTCCTGCTCTCTCTCTAACTCCCTATCCTCCCTGGCTCTCTCTCCTGCTCTCTCTCTCTAACTCCCTATCCTCCCTGGCTCTCCTGCTCTCTCTAACTCCCCATCCTCCCTGGCTCTCTCTCCTGCTCTCTCTCTCTAACTCCCCATCCTCCCTGGCTCTCTCTCTCTCTAACTCCCCATCCTCCCTGGCTCTCTCTCCCTAACTCCCCATCATCCCTGACTCTCTCTCCTGCTCTAACTCCCCATCCTCCCTGGCTCTCTCTCCTGCTCTCTCTCTCTAACTCCCCATCCTCCCTGGCTCTCTCTCTCTAACTCCCTATCCTCCCTGGCTCTCTCTCTCTAACTCCCCATCCTCCCTGGCTCTCTCTCCTGCTCTCTCTCTCTAACTCCCCATCCTCCCTGGCTCTCTCTCCTGCTGTCCCTTGGAGGGAGTCAGATTGATAAACATGTGACATTGCTCACTAAGTAACTTACACAAGTTAACTCCTCTGGTTAATGGTCACCTATGACTGGCCTGTGATGTAGCTACGCCTGCAGTCTCAACCCGGGAACCTGCATATGAAAAATAAGAACTGGCTGCAATCAAATGCATCAGGGGACATGATTGCTAGTACACTTCAACCTAATGGAGGATGTTTAAGTGATAGAACAGTCCTTCCAAAATATAAGAGGGAAAAAATGGAGATGGAACGGGCATGTGAAGCCATCCTAAGAGAGGACAATCTGTACAGTTAATGTCTGGAGAGATGTCAGATGGGCTTAACGCTTCCAATATCCTCTTTATGAATCTACACTGTACCAGTAAGCACTGTGTTCAGACGCTCTGCAGTCCGGATGATAAGTAGCCACTGGGTCCAGTCCGCATTGTCCTCATGCCAGATCTGACCAATGGGCACCAGTGGTCTGCACCAACACGAAGTGCAATGCAATGACTACACAGTACAGTCGGTGGACAGCAGAGTGACTGTTCTAGCTTTGGAAGACGTGCATGCTAGTCTGTGCTGTCCGTGTGTTACAGTGAGGAAACGGGTTTACAAATACAACTGATCGTTCCAAATTGGGAGATAACAAAAAGAATAAAAATGGTGACATAAAATAAATAATAATTCCCTCATTATAAACTGATGTAGCTTTGCAGTGCGAACACTGGGCAGCCATAGGTCAACTGTGTGAAAGATTCCAGGCTTGCTCTCATTTTAACATGACCTGAGTTAGGCAACCATGACCTTCTACAAGTCACACAGACTGGGTTTCTCATTGGATGTAGCTGGTCAGTACTGTATTGCTATGATCAATCTATTCTATCCATTTAATCCATCTATCCATTATCAAATGAACCTGTTCAGATAACAAACCAAGCAAGATACAACAGCTGTGACATGATTTTTTGTTGCAGATTTTTGTCCCAACAGTGACGCCTTCCGTAGATTAACACCCTAAATAAGGTATGCCACTCAAAATACATCAAACAGAATATATTTTTTTTTTTAAAAGAAACTCATTTCAATTTTAAGTTAACAAAAATATTAATGTTCACCGTCATCAACTTACAGTAACTACATGTAATGTAACCTTTTGGTACACTAAAAAATGTGTTTTTATGACCAGTCTTAATTCTACATAATCCTATACTGCAGTACTCCATGAGGGGGAAAAAACCACTTACTTTTCCTGTGGGTACTTGGGTTAGATCACCGGCTGTCAGCAGGTACTGAAGCCAGGCTTCGCTTGTTACATTTTCCTTCTCTTCCTGAACAACCCTCACCTAATATTAGCTGCTTCTGTGTGTGATGAATGTAATCACAGGGAGACAGAGAGATGGCAGGAGAGAAGACCTACACACAGTAAAACACCTGGGCTTACTCACCTGTGGGTTTCTCAGGCATACTGCTTCAATTTAAAGGGAGGCTAAAACCCCAGGAGAGAAGTGAGACTCAGGCAAGACAGGTGGGATAATAATGCACCTGATAATGTACCATAGAAATGTTATAGAACATTTTTCAATCAAAAATCATTTTAATAAATAATAACTGTTAGAGTACTTAGAAATTCTCAATTGTAGCCAAACTTCTCACAGTGCTAAAGGATTATAGCCTGATTTTTTTATAAATTTTTGTTTTGCATTATTGCAAATACATTATCATTCTTAAGCAGTTTTTGCTAAGGATCCATCCCCAAGAGACAAATATTCCACATAACCCTCACACACCTGTCAACACCAGATACGAAGACTCACTTCTCATTCAACTCTAAGCACAACACTCAGGATATGAGAGAGATATTGTGCACACCTCAGAGCTGCATTAGCCTTGAAATGATCACAATAAGTGTTGGTGAGTTTGGTGGAAACACTGACAGGAATATGTCATAGGATAGAAACAAGTTTCAATGGCCTGGGGCCTCATTTATAAAAATGTTCTTGGATTTAAACTTAAACATAAATTTAAGACCATTTCACAAGTTGTGCTTAAACCTGAGTCGCGGCCTGACGGGATTGTACAGTGGCGAATCCTCAAGCAGTTGCTACACGGGGGGAATTGAATAACATAGGGTACAATTCAGGTATTCCCAGCCCACCTCGGGTATTCACCCACAGCCCTCAAACGTGCAGTCACTCCACATAACCAGCAAGTAATTAACTTATCATCTAGTATAAACTTTACGTAGAGATGTGATCGTATTTTAGATATATCTACTAGGGGTATAGAGATACACCGATGCATCGCGATGCAAACGTCACGATACACCTGCATCGATGTGACATGGCTGAATCGTGACGAATCGTTAATTTACATGGCAAACATGTATTTATTTTTACATTTAATTTAATCACAATTATTCACATTGCGGTTTTAAAAAAATGAAGCAATATACTTTATACTTTGAAAGTCGTATTGTTTGTTATTTGTATGTCCTCTTGAGTGTCAGTGGGAAAGGGGGATTTGTCAAATCTACTGGTCATATTAGGCACACGGTCACATCACAGCTATTTGTATTGTACTGCGTCATATTGTTATGAATTAAGAGAAATCGCATCAGAGTATCGTTATTGTATCGTATCGTATCAAGTCAAAGATTACACCCCTAATATCTACTTAGTCAAGGTTTTCTGCACAGGCCACCATTTAAGATACAATTTGATCATTAGACCGTTTTATAAATGAGGCCTAAGGTTTCCCCTAGGGCCCTGGTATTCAAATCACGGTCCTCGTGGTCTGAGAACTGCTGGTTTTCCACCCTGCCTTTACCTGGGAGTCAGGTGTGAAGACAGTCTGGCCAATCAGTAGCACAAATTGTTCTGTTAATTACCGGGAAGAAAACTAGGGCCAGATTTGGATTTGAGGTCCAGATTTGAAAATACATGCCTAAAAAAATACAGTGTGTTTCTACCCCATAAAATAACCTGTTGTGGAATCTAGGTTCGTTGAATCACATATCACAACAGATTTATTTTTAAATTAGTCTTAAGCTTGGCTCAGAAACTTGCTTCAAGGGCCATTTGTAGACTACAGTGCACTGCAAAAAAATGTCAGTGTTAACAAGTGTTTTATTCTTGTATTGAAACTTGAAATCTTATTTGTTTCTCTAAAGTGTAAAATATTAGCTTGTTTTAAGTTACCTTTTGCTTGACAAGTGAAATTATCTTACCCCACTGGCAAATCTTGAAATGAGTAAAACTCTCACCCCACTGGCAATTTTTTTTGTCTCATTTAGCAAAAACGTAACAGAAATAAGATTCTTAAGTCTAAATATAACCTTAAAATACTTGTTAAGATTTGGTTTTTGCAGTGTAGTGTGAAGAGAGCAAAACGTGAGGATGAGTCTGCAATACAAACACAAGAGAATTAAGACCCAACATGAAACAAATACAGGCTTCACATTGAACTTAATGATCAGAGAAGAACAAGCTTATAAATAAAACATAAGTATGATATAATGGACAAGACCTAGATCAAACACATGAGAAACACTTGCATAAAACACCTATAAACAAAGAATAAAGGTGTCACCGTCGACTTCTAAAACCAGGTTTCCTGGAAAGACAAAGCATCTTATGATGCTTTAAATTTAAACAAAAACAATCACACTGAAGACAAACATTTTCAAGCAATTCAAGCTCAACATGCTTTATTCACAGAAGTCTTTAATTCAAAATATGGGACCACAACAGAAATACAAATACAAAACGATCAAAACAAAACCACGCTTCACAGCTTCAACGACAGTGCCACAACCGTGCCCCGTTTCTGTAGCAATATGCTCTTTGTGTGTGTGTGCTAGTTTAATCCGTGTACACAGCAAGTGTCTGGTAAAACACTCGCTGTGGATTTTCAACACATTAACTTGAATCAACTTGCAGTTAGTGTACAAAGAACGAGATTGTGATATGTACAGTAGATAGTTCTGCTTGACTTCTGAGGGGGCACACATCCCTCTCTGACCTTCATAAAAGACTGTGGACATCATTTCACACACTACTAGTAAAGTGACTAGTAAAGTGCTTTTCACCCAAAATCGATACAAATATCATCTTTTCCTTTCAATACAATGCATCAAGCACCTAAAGAAGAGTTTTGAATAAAGTCAAAAACAAAGAGGATCGGTGCCATGCACAGACGTGCATTACCGCCAGTAACCAAGTTGCTTAGCCATGTGGCATATTTGGAAGTTGAGCATGCGGTGTTGAAATCTTCGCTGGTATTATTTTTACAGATGGACGCAGTTTCAAAAAGTTCACGTTAGGCAGTTTGACCCGCTTTCACTTTTGTAAGTTACTACTAACTTCCAAATTAATCACATGGCTCAGTGACTTTGTAAGACTGTAGGTAGGTAATTCTAGCATGCAATATGGAACATGATACCTGAAAATACCTGGACTGCCCTTGTTTTAAGACATCAGTGCTAATGATGCTAGCTACAGGTGGACATAGATGCATGTGAGCAGAAAATTCCCTAAAAACATCTTCTCTATAAACTATCCTACTGATAAATAATATCTACATACATTTTAGGGTGAACTATCACTTTTTAAAAAATCTCTTGTAAAGTTGCAGTAATATCCCTCAAAAATTCAGAACAGCTACAGACTGCACTTAATCTGTGCTGAGAGCTCAAAGTTTGAAAAGCATTTCTATAATATTGAAAAACCTAATAATACACTAGTTTCAAATCAAGGCAATGTTACAGCTGCAACTGCATATACAACATGCACAAACGTGTTATTATAATACACACAGCAATGCACCTGTATCCTCTCACATATATTAGCATCTTGTATTAATGTGAGCTATATTAACAAACACACTTGTCCCCAAAATCCAATTATTTAAAATACAACCTTCAAAATATATTAAACTATAAAGAAATATATATATATATTTTTTAAAAAAAGGTCAGAACCTTAAAACATAAAACTTTATCTTTCAAAGGTATCAGTGGCTAATGGATATACATTCATACATTTGTTTATGGCTAAGTACGTCTGTAAGCACCCTTCTTTCTGCGAGTCAGTGTTTTTAAGCTGTGAAGACAGAGGGTAACAGGCCTTACCGAAACAGCTGATCACCATAAATGGAGCGGAAAGACAGTCAAGGGTTATTGTGAGTGCAGGCAGACACACACAGCACACACACACACACACATACACATACAGTACAACAGAAAACCACACTCAGCCTACTACACTGCAAGCTGGCTGGTATTAACAGGCTATTCAATAGCTTAACAAAAAATAAAATATTTGTAAAGATGCTCTGAGCACACATACACGCGCATATGTACACAATCGCACAATAAGTCAGGGTCTCCCTGTAGTGCACATTTAAATGAATGAGGGTGGTGAGCCTTGTTCTGTGGTATTATAACCTTGAGGTGACTTTAGCTTACTTATAAAACCATGAGGAGAATTTAACTGACTCAATCATCTTGGTGGATAATACCCTAAGATGACAAATAATATCACTAGTAATAATATCACTTTTCTCTGAAAAATTGCAACGAGTTCTATTATAGTTGTCTCCATCAGTCAGAGCCAAAATGTAGGAGAAAAGGAAACCTAGAGTTGGACACACCAAGCACACAGTAGGCACATGTCCTTTATAAAGGAAAAAAAATGCTGGCTATATCCATACAATTTCCTTGTATTTTTTATCTTCAGAAAACCATTCAGGGGGTATCATTTCACACCAATTGTAATATGGTGTCCTAATATTCAGAACTATTCCATTACAGAATCCCAGACTGACTGTAGCTCACGCGATCAAACACGTTTTAAACCAACCTTCCAAACTTCCCTCTGTGAAGAGTGGAGCTTAACGCTTCATAACAAGCCCAGCCCATAAAACATTTTTACTAACAGCAACCAGCTAGGTGCATTATATTTCCCCAGGAAAAATGTACTTGACACGGTTTATGTTTGCGTGTTATTGAAACAGACAGACAGCTGCTATGACGAATCTAGCCCAGGTTTGGGAACTACCAGCCGTGGCACTGGAGGTTTCAATGCAGCCTCTCAATCGGAAAACCAGCAGAGCAGGGGGAAAACAGACGTTTTTCCACTCCCATAAAATGTATATCTGAGGGACAATTGACAAGCATCTGCAACCTGGCTGGGCTATTAACTGGAGGTGACTCACTCCATCTCATGTCATGTAGTGCTGCAGGTCAGCGCTTCAGCAGGCCTGCAGCAGGGTCCATGACTGCCACCCTGTGTCCACAAAGTTCGTATTCAGTGAAGGGGAGGATCACATCTTTTCATTTCTGGGTATGTGCACTATAACAAACAAACAAACAAACAAATACAGGCCACTGAGACTTCACAGAGGAAAAATTACAAATCGTCAGACATACAGGCTAAATCCAGGGTTGTTGCAAACTCCTCACAAAGAAACGGATGCCATTATTTGCGAAAAAATACTTTTTGAAACCCACTAAGAAGTTCAGTTTATTGTATCGTATCGTCTACAGATGGAATGAAAACTCCTGTTAACGATGGGTTCACTCAACTCTCCCATAGCATGCCCCTACAACATGCTTAGGTCATACAGAATTCACAGACAGTGTTTTAACACTTGTCAGTATGTGTGAAAAATATTAACTGAAGTGTTATGGTTGTACTCCAAACCAGGGAACAGGGTTGACAAGAACAGTTCCATTCTGAAGAGAAAGTGACCATGTGTGTGAACATGACAGCGGTTCCCATGTTTGGCAGTGCATATCTGTGGATACTGTGTGTGTATACATGACTGGGGGACAGACTGTGGATACTGTGTGTGTATACATGACTGGGGGACAGACTGTGGATACTGTGTGTGTATACATGACTGGGGGACAGATGGGCGAGAGGCTGGAATAGGCTGGACAGGCTGCCAATCCATCACAGGGCACACACACCATTCACTCTCACACTCATACCTATGGGGAATTTAGAGTCTCCAATTAGCCTAACCTGCCTTTGGACTGTGGAAGAAAACCGGAGCACAAACCTGCATTGCTTCAGTATATATCCAGCAGTAAAAATGAATACTATGTAAAAAAAATAAATGAAATAAATGCTAAAAGTTGTACAAGTCGCTCTGGAAAAGAGCGTCTACTACATGCCTGTAATGTAATGTAACAACCTTCTGGTCCTCTGTTCTGTTTGCCCAACTACCAAATGTTTCTGTGTGATCACCTTGCACATAAACTTAGAAAGATTGATTTCAAAATGCAATCATTACCAAAAGTCACTTTAATTTAAGTTCTTAAAATAAAAACAATCCTTCTGTAATGCGTTGCTGCATTTTATCATGCACCTCACACTGCCTCCGTGGCAACGTGCTTTAGGGAATTTGAGCCAGAGGTGTTAACCACATACCTGCACACACTAAGCATTCAGTTTGGTTTATTTCATTAAACAGAACTGCCCTTCCCTTGTCCCACAGCTCCTGCCGGTGTCAGGTGCATTCTCTTACTCAGGGATTAGCACACTGTGTCACAAATGCTCTTATGACATTTTTAAGTGAGGTAGATTACAAATTATTAACTTGTTGCTTGCTTATACCTGTCAGAGAATATGGTTGAGAGTACTGTATGCAGTCTTCACATCTGCCACCATGGCCATTCTGTGTGAATTAGGATTAACATTGACGCTCAACAAACCAGGACAGCAACTAAATCAGCACTTTCAACATGAGGATAACAATGTCTGAGATTTTGGAACGTATGATTTACACACGATCCAAATGGGGTTGGGCAAACAGCCAGCTCCAGTTACATGCTTCAGTTAAACATGTAAACGTGTCCAATGTGATGCGACTTACAAATGCGTAATTTAACGTCGAGTGAGGAAATCCAGGTGCCGACAGTAAGGTAAACCTGAGAGGGTCACACCAAAATTTACCTCATCGCAAGCCAAGTTCTGTGACCACACGTGTTTAAACACAAGCATTTAAATTGCCACTGTACCTGCGTGTCAGACGTCAGACTCCTCCTGCTCCTCCACTGACTGCTCCCTCAAGGGGAGGGGCAGTGCATCGGTCCCCAGCAGGCCCCTCCTCAGGACGTAGGGACAGGCGGGGCCACTTGGAATATCAGCAAAACCTGGGCGTGGGGGACATTGGCTTTCATTACCGTAACCTTGGCTCCTACAACCTCAGCGTCTGTGTAAAACTGTCATTCACCTGTACGGGACACTTGACTCTGATACAGTATAAGCAAACCCTGAATGTCTCTAACAACATAAAGCTGAGGTATGATGTCATAGAGCACATATTTACCTCTGAAAACGCCTGCACTGCTAACCGTACATACCACTGTAGCTTCACCTGTCACTTAAGTGCTCGTTGCTTGAATAGCGCCTTCAGAAATACCCACCCTTCATGACGACCTCAGGCAGGCCGTAGGGCTCGTACTCTGTGTCGTCGAAGGCGGCCGACATTCGGCTGCGGTTTCGGCGTATCCTCTCTGCCAGACGCGCCGGGTCGGCGGGGATGGGGAACGACCCGGAGAAGAGAAGCTTGGCTCCCCCCTCGGTCACCACCGTGGGCGATAATGGCGGCGACTCCGAATTCTGCTCAACCTCTCCGTTACTGGTGTCTGGATCTTCGTCCTGTATCTCTGCAGCTTCGGTCTGGGTGCTCGAGTGCTGCACTTCCGGACCACGAGTAGGAGGTGCAGGACTGGCTTGTCCCATCCATCCGCTGTCACTGTCTGTCTGAGTGGCTGTGCTCCTAACCTCATTACAAACACTACCGTCACAGCCTCCTCTTGCCCTCAACTCTTTTAAAGCCTGGCTCTCACTCTCCACTTCTGTCTGAGTTTGAGAGTCTCTGGTGACCACTTTTGGCCAGCAAGGGGCACTGTGCTCAGGCAGCACAGGTTCATTTTCTCTCTCTAACCCAGGGCCGACGAGCTTTGGTACATCTGTGGTGCTGTCTTGCAACTGTTTGTGGGGTTTTGTTAGTGTATTCCCTTCTGTAGTTTCAACCTCCATGCAAAGAGGTGAATCATTTTTCAAGCCATGCTTATTTTCAGTTTGAGTTATTGTCTGTACACAGTACATTTGAGTGTCTTCGGTTCTGGAAATGCTCTTTGTAATTTGTAATTTGTTTACAACTCCTTCCAGAAGGGAGCTGCCATCATCTCTATGCGTCTTCCCCGAATCTATAGTGCAATCTTTAGTGTTAATAGTGCAAATAATCTGTTGATGGGCACACTCTACCTCCTGAGTTTCTTTACCAGGCTCTATCTGTTCACTGGCTGCGCCTGAATTTTCCACTACAATTGCCCGAGTCCCTCTGTGGTCAATTAGTTTGGTCTTGCATTCTCTTTTGGCCTGACTGTCGTCATGGTAAGCTGCTTTGATATGGTCCTCAGTAATTCTGCAGTCTGCTGCTTTGGACTTGCTGTCATAATAGTTTTCACCTTTCTCCCGATTGTCTCTGTGAGTGTCCTCTGTTGCTTTGGTATGATTGCCTGCAGCCCAGTACTGAATTACTTTAGCGTGGGCATCACCTTCCACAGTGACTGATCTTGGATCACTAACATCATCACTGTTTGTCCTTGTTTTGGTCCCTATATCCATGTCCTTGTGAGCCATTGCTTTGGTCTTTAAGTCTGTCAGAACATCAGTATCAGTACTTGGCATCTGAAAAAAATCATGCAGCAATGAGCACATAAACTAGACAAAATTATTGTTCAAAGTGTCAAAACTTTGGTCAAGATACTAAGTGAAATCCAGAAATGTACATATTTATAAGTCAAGGTAGAAGTTCTTGATTTCAATACCAAAAGGTTTCAATATCTGTAAAGATAAAAGGTCACGGCAATAGATTTTCAGCAAAAACCAAATTCTCTGGCCTACCTGGATAGTCACGGGTAGAGTCCCTGTGCCCTTAACAGGCTCCAGGGTACTCTCAGCTGGGTTTAAGGAACCAAGGTCTCGTCCCTCTTCACTGTCAACTCTTTCAGGTGTTGCAGAAAATTTTTCAAAGATGTCTTGCCCACCAAACTCCACCTGGACTTCCGCTACTGTGTGTGTGGACCCAGGCAGGTCGCCCCCCTTGCAGGTTAAGAGCAGATGGTCTTCACGCACCACTACTATTGAGCCTTGTCGAGGGTGAATGGTGGTCTCCTCTATTAGCAATGGGGAGATGGGCTCTCCGGTGACCCTCCAGACTTCAAGCTCTTCCGCTTGTTTCATGTTCTCCTCTCGCAGGCCAGAGACCTGGGACTGGAGTTCCGCCAACTGGGACAGAAACAAGATGAGGCTAATGAGCCCTAGATTAATAATATATGGCATTCTGCTTCTATGTTTTAAACCACAGCCTTTCTTTCCAATTGCTATGCCCTTTTAAATGTTTCCCCCCAGACTTAATGTAATTAACCCAATTTTTTTGTGTTTATGTAATAAACAGCTATATCACTATAAATGGTGCTTATATTTCAATAAACATCTTACTCTTAAAGAAACATGCACACACTGTAGAAAAACCCTGCTTAACATATTTACTTAACATATAAGCAATGAGATATTACCAATAAATTAGGCAATGTATGAACATCAACAATGGGTTTAAACTGACTTGCTTCTGAAGAGCCGTGATCTGAGATGGAGAGAACCTGTCTTCCTCCATTCCAGTCTTGTCTGTGAAATTCGGCTTCTGGGCAGTATCATCCATTTCCCCAGATTTCAGACCTGGTTCAGACTGGATTCGTTCCTGTTGGTCTTTTCCTCTATCCAGATTCAGTCCATCATTCCAGTGAGGAATTGTGAGTTCCTGGGCAGGTGGCAACAACAGTGAAGCAAAATCGCCTTGACTGCTCTGTTCACTTACAACCACCCCGTCTATCTCAGTGGCTCCTTCATCAGCTAAATATGCACCGCTAGTCAATTTATTGCCATCCTCACGCAAATTGCAATTGGTGCCTCGATGAAGTCCTCCTTCAGCAATAGCAGCTAACTCCCCCTGTCTGTCAGGAGGACACACTGCCAAAGCCCAGGACCTCAATGCCTCATTTTCAGCTTGCAACCTGATAATGGCATCTTGATGATGTTGCTCATCCGTATCTGACTCCAAATCTTTGTTGCTGTCGCTGTGTGGTTCACCTGCCCTTTGGCCTGTTGACATTGTTAGCTGCGTACTCCCTTCTAGAAAAGATGCGGTTTCGACCATTAATTGAATTTCCTCATTTTCCCTTTGTTCCGCCAGGCAGTCTTGATTCACAAAAGCTTCCACTCGTCCCATTGCTTCCTCGGCGCGGGTGCCCAAATCTTCTGAAACAATGATGTTCTGTTGGCTGTCATAAAAAGGGCCCTGTTTGACTTCTGAATCCAGAGGTTGTTTTTCCTGCTTGTTTGGCGACTCAGCTGGAGCCAACATGGACTGTAGCTCTTCATTCTTTGCCCTCATTTGTCTTAGATCTTCCTTGGCAGCCTGTAATTCTACCACTAGTCTCTGAGTGGTGCTGTCTCCAGTGAGAGCACTTTGGTCCGTGCCGACACAATTCAGTCCTTTTACAGTCGCAGCTGCAGTGGGTTTAGAACGCAGTTCTTCATTCTCAGCCTTCAAGTCACGTAATTCTGCCTGCAAATCTCGCACAGAGCCACCATTGTTGATACTTTGTGCCACCTGCTCAGTAGGAGGACTCATCGAAAGAGGAGTCCCTCCAGAATCCTGGAGTGTGCTTTTGTCGGCCGTTTGCTCAGCTTCGGTGCCTGGTGTGACTCCCTGACCCGGTGCTGTAGGTGTCTGAAAGGTCTCCACAGGCCCCGGCTCCTCTGCTTTTTCAAAGCCCTCACTGCCCAGCTTCAGCTTGTGCTTCTCCTCTTTCAGTGCAGAGATTTCCCCACGACAGCCATGCAGTTCTTCCTCCAGCCTCTGGAGGGTGCTGTCCCTGTCCTGCAGCTCCCCCAGCAGGTTCTTTATGTTGCTGCTCTGGTTCTCAAAGGCAAGGGTCAGCTGCTTGGTCTGGTTAGTCACCTGCCTCTGCAGGACCTCCAGCCTGGCCTGGTTCTGCTTGGCCCTGCCCGCCTCCCTGTCCCTGTCTCCCCGCAGTTTCACACAAGCGCCCCTCAGGCGTTCCACTTCTAGGACCAGCTGCACCACCTCATCGGAATCTAGCAGCTTCTCTGACTTTCCGTGCATCTCTGATCCATCTACAGCAAGCTTCCCCAGATAAGCTCCTCTGCACTCTCCGGGAGGTTTTGAGGCCTTTGCTCCCTCCATGGTGAACAGGACAATTTCTTCCTTTTCCGGGGTCTCGGTTTCCACAGAGTCAGAGAATGGGAGGCTTTCAGTTGGCGACGGAATGAAATTATCGTCTTCAATGGCGACTGCATTATTGTTGTTGGAGTTAAAGTCCAGTATCAGAGGCATTAAGGGGTTCTCAGCCTCTTTGTTCTCGTTTTTTCCCTTCCCATTTCGAATTCTGCAGTTCCTCTAATTCTGTCTGAAGTTCTGCAAGCTTCTCTGTCAAAGCTCTCTTGCACTCCTCATTTTTCAATCTCTCCCGCTCCCCTTCTTCTTTTTCCATCACCCTATCCTCCTGTGCGTTCCTGAGCTCGGACTCCAGTGCCGCTAGGTCCGCCCTCAGCTTGTCTATCTCAGCCCTCTCCTCTTTGTCTACTCTCTTCTTCTCGGTCTGTTCTTCCCGATGCTCCGTCTCCAAGGCATCCAGAGTGTCCCTCAACCTTCCGCTCTCCGTTCTCTCCTCCTCCAGCTGCTTCTCCAACCGGCCTCCTTCCTCCTTGAGCTCCTGGGTCTTCTGACGGAGCTGCTCCACCTGGGAGGAGTGCTTTCGGCTCAGCTGCTTCAGCTTGGTCCTGGCCTCCGTCTCCGCCCTCCTCTGGGCCTCCAGGTCCTCCAGCCTCTGCTCCACCTCCCGCTTGGTGTCCCGGAGGTCATCACGCAGGGCTGCGTTTTCCCTCTTCAGATCCTGCAGGGATGGCGTGCTGTGCTGACCTTTGACACCAGATGAGGAAATGGATTCCTGGCTCTTTACACCCACACCCTCTGGCTGGGTATCGCCATCACTGTTATTGTGTCCTTGCTCTTCATCTTTGGTCGAGATGTTGACGTCTCTGTGCATGGTCTCCTCTTCGTCACTCCCTGCATCCTCCTGTTCTTTAATGGAAGCGTCCTCCTTGTGGACACATGTTTGGTCCCTCTTCAGCAAACACGTCTCCTTTCCTCTCTTTTCTTCCTCCTCTTCTCGGGTTATGGAGCCTCTTCTCTCCGCCTCATTTCTGACCCTCTCTCCTTCACCTTTCTGTTTCTTGGGTGCTTGGGACCCAAACTCCCCTATGAAATCAGAGTCGATGCCCTCCCCCGGCTCCCTGTCTGTGGGGTACTTTGCCCTCTGCTCTTGCTTCTCTTCCCTCTGTCTGTCCGGCCTGGCAACCTTCTTCTTCGGCACGTGTGAGGGGCGATGGGGGGTCACAGGGCAGGAGAAACTATCCCCAACAGGGATACTTCGAGTGGGAACTGCCGGTGTGGCAGGGACTGCAAGCTGAGCTGCAGGTGGGAAGAGGAGGGAAAGGAAGAAATGGATAAGAAAATCTCTTCACCTACTTTTAATACAGAGGGAAATATCCTAGTTGCTAATGTTAAATCACTGGCCCGTGACTTCAGACTTGGGAATTGACAAATGGCACACGACAAAATCACAGAAAGCTGTGTTTCAGTGTCGTTGTGCAATTCCAAAACGTTCTCCATTTGCTAAATTTCACCCAGCGCAAGTTCTGGCAAAAGAAACATTTGTGAGAGCGAGACGGTGAAGAAGAAGAACAGAAAACAGACAGACAGAAGATTGAAAATGAGATTTTTCAAAACAAAATAATGAAAGGAATTAAAGATTGATGGGTTACATTTTGTAAAAAATCAACTTCTTCTGCACGATGAATACTGCACATGGAAAACTATACACCTATAGTAACAAAAAATATATACAGAACATATAGTACTCAAATGTGACAGAGGAAAGAATGAGGAAGGCTGAATCATAAGTGATTAATAATAAAGCATGACCCTCTTTGCTGAGTGCCCACATTATTAAACAAGCTGAAGACTTACTGCAGTGGTAAATACTATGAATTATTTATACCCGCGTCTGGTCATACTTACAGTACTCTACTTACAATGCTGCCTCGGTCTGACAAGTCTTACGGCGGTTATGAAAAATGTTTTACATTGAATTACTTCAGAACTCAGAAGACTGTCTGTTCTGGAGTGCAAAGTGTAGAAATGAGTAAAGAGATTATAATCTTCTCCCTCAATGTGCAATGACAGTTCACTCAACTTGTTTGTATAAAAATAAAAAATAAATGAAATGAAAGGCCAGATCAATGTTGACACTTTACCCGTGCATTAATGTAAATTTTCCTCCATAAATGTAAGGGTAAGGCTAATAATAATAGATGTTAGCCAGCTAATATTAAAGAGACGTCCAGTGTTTCCCCTACCATTATCTTGGCCGGGCGGCCCGCCCGGCCAAACTCACGTGCCGCCCGGCTTGGACAAGATGGAAAATAAATAATTTTAATGAAAAAAAAAAAAAAAAAATTATATTATTCTTTTTTTTTTTATATAATCTTTTTTTATTTTTTTATGTAGCTGCAATATTTCCCTTACCGCAGAATGCGGGAATGATCAAAATAGCATCTGGGAAAACCCTTGCCAAAACGGTTTCCCATTAGGCCTAATTAAAATTTTCAATGGCAGCGCTGATATTATGAGGGTGTAATTATAGTTTCCGCCTCTATGCAAAATGGCGCACTTTCACTGCCCGGCCTGAAAAAAAATCTAGGGGAAACACTGGACGTCAATACACTGATAGCGAATAAACGACAGGCAAGTGTGGCAGAAATGAACAATGAAGCTCCCAAAACTGTCAGTAATTAATTTCAAACACATCACTTGCTTCCACTTCAAATAAAAAAAAACAGATCACAATATGATATGTATGTGATTACATAACAAAAGGAAAGGTTTACATAAAGCAGGCCACTGTTGCCATGAGAAATATGTTTTTTGAAAGGCAATGCAAACAGGATATTCTGAGCTAATGAATCAATTACTTAAAACACAGTACTATGGTTAGGATCCAAGCACCAAAGCAAATTATACATTCTGTCTTAGAGGTGAATGACCTCCCCTTACAACTACACTATACGGCCAAAAGTATCCAGACACCCCTTAGTCTGGGGCTGTTTTACATGGTTCGGACTATGCCCCTTAGTTCTAGTGAAGGCAAATCTTTACGCTACAGCATACAATGACATTCTAGACGATTCCGTGCTTCCAACTTTCTGACAACAGTTTGGTGACGGCCCTTTCCTGTTTCACAATGGCAATGCCCCCATGCACAAGGCAAGGTACATACACAAATGGTTTGTCAAGATCGATGTGGGAGAACTTGACTGGCCTGCACAGAGTCCTGACCTCAACGCCATCGAACACCTTTGGGATCGATTGGAAAGCCGACTGTGAGCCAGGCCTAATCGCCCAACATCAGTGCCCAACCTCACTAATGCGCTTCTGGCTGAATGAAAGCAAATCCACGCAGCAATGTTCCAACATCTAGTGGAAAGCCTTCCCAGGAGAGTAGAGGCTGTTATAGCAGCCAAGGGGAGACCAACTTCATATTAATGGCCATGATTTTGGAACGAGATGTTGGATGAGCAGGTGTCTATATACTTTTCTCCATGTAGTGTATATTGCTATTCTACAAAATCCAAGTAATGTGTAACCACTGATTTAAGGCTTTGAGATCAGTCGCAGAATTACATATTGATTTAAAGCTTTGTTAGAATGTTTTCTCGCACAAAACAGCGTTTGCACTTACTTTCAAATATACATTTTTTTCACACATTCTATCACTTTACTGGCATCCAGCAGACGCTCTTATGCAAAGCAACTTACACTGCAAACACAAGTGTAAAGATCAGGGATCGAAGTACAGTAATTCCCTAGCGGGGGAACGTACAGTCCCAAAAGAGACAGCAAGTACGTTAGGTGACAACTCCGTTGAAAAATTATCAACTGCTCCATTGATTTGAAACAAGAACAAAACAACCCTAATGAGCACTTACGTGTGTGGCACTCTAACCGTTTCTAAACCGTTTCTTAACTGTCCACTGAGCATTTAAATATTCCCTCGCTGTTTGAATGAATGTTAAAGGCACGTCCTTTAACATTCAAGGAAGAGGCGCGCTTTAGCGTGAATGCGTTTTCCTCCTACCATTACAAGACAGAGCATGCCGTCAAAAGGGGGCAGCAGAGACAGCTGAGGAAAAATTGCGAACAGAAATGTAGTCCTAGGCATGCAGTCAATGTAGTCATAGGCATGCAGTCAATGTAGTCATAGGCATGCCAAAAGTATTAATCAGCTTGCCTTAGAGGAGAAAACGTGTATGTGTGCAATAAAGACAGCTGTCTTACAAGCAGCTATTGTGCCAGTACAAACAGGTAAACTGACCTGCTTACCTCATTTGCAAGCTACTGCATGCGACATGTTCATGAACTCAAACCATCTGTACAATGCATACTTCACATGCCACTTCATCAAAGATTTTCGCCTTCAATGTGTCGTTTAGTTGTGAAGTAGGTGCACATATAGTACACACATATGTAAAATATACCCCCACCCCCCCCCGCCCCACACACCCCCATGAGCCTTCAAAAATGCCAAGAAACTCTCCTGAAGAATTCTGAATGCTGAAATTTTGGAAAAAATAAAGTTGAAATCAAGTTTGACTTCTGCTACCCCTATCTACCCCCTATCCGCATAATGCACTGTGGAGCCGACCACACCCCTTCTGCCTGTTAAGCTTGACTGCCTCTTAGCACAGTCCTGAAATGGAATTCAACTTCCACAAAGTAGGACACAACCCAGCTTCGCTAAACATTGGGAGCAGCTTTTAAATGATGAAGCGTGATTTTTAAAGAGTAACAACAGCATTTTGTAAATAAAATGTGCTACAAGCAAGATGAGCTGGAACAATGCATTCCGGACTTTTTCTGAGGGTTGGACGTTAACTGAGAAATCAGAAAAAGGATGTAAAATTAGTTTGTTTTCCCAGTTAGTAAAAAACAAAGAGATAAGGATACCAACATATAGTAGAAGTCAGAAAAGACTTATTAAATTTGAAGGTACACGAAAGAGTTTGCTATGTGATGTCACAGTCAGCTGACTACTACTCACCCTGCAGCTCTGACAGCAGTCTCAGAGCGTCGGCCAGTTCCTGGGTCAGTCTCTTCACCTCCTCCTCCAGGCTCTTCACACGCTGACCGCTCTGCTCCAGGCTCAACCCCAGGTTGTCCCTCTCCCGGAGCACCTCCTGCAGGACAGACTGCGCATTACAAGTGTTTGACACAAGGGGGGGGGGGGATTCAACCCTTTAAGGTTTCTTTAAACCTCTCTTCTGCCCTGCCCCTCACCCTGAGTTCACAGACTGCTCCAGCCCTGTCCCTCCCCTGGTTCAAGCCCACGCCTTGCCACAACCTGGAGTCCCGCCCCTCTGAATTGCATATTATACATCCCTTCATTGGACTTTTTACATGCCAGCTAGTTTAATATCTCAGACTTTATCCTGCTCAACACATTTCATTATTTGCTGTGATAGATTCCTCGTTACATTTTTTACCATCCATTCCACCTTTAGTGAAACTGGGCCAGCCAGCGGAGGATGAGTTCCCCCTCTCAAGCCAGGTTCCTCCCGAAATATCTTCCCATCTGGGAGTTTTAAAAAAAAAATTAAAAAAATTTCATGAATCGCCACCGTTTCAGTATTTTTCTCCCCGGTGGGGAGTTTTTACCACGTTTGCTTTTTGGGGGTTCAGGCCTGGTTCTTGGCCAATTTCCTCTGTATAGCGTCTTTGTGACAGTGCTATACAAATAAAAATGAATTGAAAGGTGTAAGATCACAATGAACATTCTAATGCTGATGTAACAATCATTGCTGGTAACTGAAAGCAAATGAGCTCTAGAACACTGACTTAGAATTGTTAAATACATTCCAAAAACCTATTCTTCAAAGGGTTAAATAAGTGAAAAAGCAATAACACCCCCATTGCTCTCAGAGGGACTTCACTGAATTTTTAATAGGCAGCAGCCTACAATTCATACAGAAATGGCTGTGTGTCTAACAGTGTTTTTGAGCCAGCAAGGGGAGGGTGATACTGTGCCGCGCCCATGTCCTTGAACAAGAGAAACAGCAGGCTGTGGACCTGATAACATTAATCCTGACTAAAACAAAAACGGCACCAACATTGTTGCCAACTGCTTATCTTTAACCTGAATGGCACATGATGGTGCAGATCGGGTGAGAGGGAGGGGCCAGCTCATCCTCATCGGAAAAATGCACTGTTCCGTCTATGGCTTTCTGGTGAATTTGCAAATGAGCGCAAAGGCATCTGGTGGCTGTGTAGGTCAAAGGTCAGTAAGGGCATTTCGCACATTGCTAGTCCATCTGGAAACATGAATGCCAAGTTGGCCCTGGGGTCAGCAGAACAAGTCTTCATCACACCAGCATGCTCTGGATCTGCTACAAGATGCAGATTGCTACCACTAGCCCACCCTTGATTGGCTAAAGTACACAGCTTTGTACCAATAGTGTACTTTGGATCTGCTACAGAATATGCCTTCTTACCAGCTTCAGCTTGCTCTTAACTGGCTACAGAATGTAACTTCATACCATTAGCTAGCCCTGGACTGGCTACAGAATGTAGCTTCATACCATTATCTTGCCCTGGACTGGCTACAGAATGTAGCTTCATACCATTAGCTAACCCTGGACTGGCTACAGAATGTAGCTTCATACCATTAGCTTGCCCTGGATTGGCTACAGAATGTAGCTTCATACCATTAGCTAGCCCTGGACTGGCTACAGAATGTGGCCTCATACCATTAGCTAGCCCTGGACTAGCTAGCTTCATACCATTAGCTTGCTCTGGACTGGCTACATAATGTAGCTTCATACCGTTAGCTTGCTCTGGACTGGCTACATAATGTAGCTTCATACCGTTAGCTTGCTCTGGATCTGTGCCTCTCTCTTCTGGCACTCCTGAAGCTCCTTTTCAGTCCACTGCAGTTTGCCCTTCACACTCTCCAGATCTTTCTCCAAAGCTTGTTTCTGCAGCAACACCTAGAGCCAGGCAGAGTGGTGTGTGACAGGAGAGAGGGAAATTAGGAGAAATGGAGGGATGGAATAGAGGGAAGTGTGGGTAAGAGGGAAGGGGGAGGATTTATAAAGGGCAAGAGATAGAGAGACAAGGTGAAAATGGACAGAAGGAGAAATTGTGGGGGTAAAGAAATGGACAGAGAATGAGGAATGGATAAATGGGGAGAATATGGAAGAGAGAGAAGGGGGAGGTTGAAATTGGGAGGGGTATTGTAGAAAGTACAGTAAGGATGGAGGGATGAAAGAGAAGAGAGGAACAATGGTGGGGAGGGGAAATAAAAATGTGTGGGGTAGAACAGAGAATTAATCAATTTTTTTCTTCTTTAAAAAAATTAAAAAATTGAATCGCATTTTAAAGATAGACTCATGCAGCATGCCGTGCAATTGCAATGCCAGTCCATGCCCACATCAATGACAGGAAGTTTAAAATGCAAATTCAAAAGGCAAGGCAAACAATCTGTGGTCTACGCATCCAAAACCACAAAGGCCAATCTCAGTCTCTACTTGACAAACTGAAACTACCTCCACACAACTATGAATATCTGAGACACCACAAACCAAACTAGTACCTGTGGCCTCTGTATAATGCCTACTCTTGGTACATTTGCTCAGTACTCCAGCATGGTGACCTTGGTTAATTATAATGTAATCAGGTTCATTCTTCGCATTCTTTGTCATATATGAAGTCATAACATAGGAACATTCACTTCATGGTGGTGGCAGTGGTCATAGTACACAATTTTAATGACAATATAAACTGGAATAATCTAAATAGAGAAGGTGAAAATGGTCTAAGGAACTAGTATTCACACCATCCAATTGACCTTCACACTCCAGCACAATGTTCCTTGCTGAAAAATTGCCACGGATTTTTGCTGTCAATGTGTTAACCTTGCTGTATTATTTTAGCGGCTTTCAAACCGTACCTCCTCTTTGTGGATGAGAAAATGTAACCACTGTTCTACTTAACCCATTAATGTGGCACATTTATATGTAATAAACAGCAGAGGTCCCAAAACAGATCCTTGGGGGATTGGACCAACATAGGTCTGAATAAATGCAATACCTCTTCTAGTGCAGCAAGACCTCCCACTGGTTGAATAGTCCATATTGACAATGCCCTACTACATGACGGAACATTGTCATACTAATGCATGATATTTTTGTTTACACTGGAAAAAAGCTAAAAAATTGTATTGCCAAGAAATAGTCAAGCCGGAAAGTCTGCACACCCCTTTCACCTTCTCCACGTTTTATTACGTTACAGACTTATACTACAATAGATTGAGCTCATTTTTTGCCTCAAACATCTACACATAATAGCCAATAATGACGAAGTGAAAACAGGTTTTTAGAAAACCTTATTTTACTCACAAAAATAGGTTATTTAGGGGTTACATATCTGTACACACCCTTAGCCTAATACTTGGTTGTTGCACCTTTGGCAGCAATTACAGCTTCAATGCGTCTTGGGAAAGAAGCTACGAGCTTGGCACACTTGTTTCTGGACATTTTTGCCCATTCCTCTTGGCATATCCTTGCAAGCTCCGTCAGGTTGGATGGGGAGCGTCGGTACACAGCCATTTTCAGCTCTTTCCACAGATGTTCAATTGGATTCAGGTATGGGCTCTGGCTGGGCCACTCAAGGACATGCACAGACTTTCTCCGAAGCCACTCCTTTGTTCTCTTTGCTGTGTGCTTCCTCATGTTTCAAGGTAAACCTTCGCCCCAGTCTGAGGTCCAGAGCGCTCTGGAGCAGGTTTTCTTCAAAGATCTCGGTGTACTTAGCTGCATTCATCTTTCCCTCTATCAGGACTAGTCGCCCCGTTCCCGCTGCTGAAAAACATCTCCACATCATGATGCTGCCACCGCCATGCTTCACTGTAGGAATGGTATTAGCCAGGTGATGAGCGGTGCCTGGTTTCCTCCAGACGTGACGCTTGGTATTCAGGCCAAAAAGTTCAATTTTGGTTTCATCAGACCAGAGAATCTTGATTCTCATGGTTTGAGAGTCCTCTAGGTGTGCCTTTTACTAAGGAGGGGCTTCCGTCTGGCCACTCTACCATAAAGGCCTGATTGGTGGAGTGCTGCCTGGATGGTTGATCTTCTGAAAGGTTCTCCCATCTCCACAAGGATACGCTGGAGCTCTGTCAGAGTGACCCTCGGGTTCCTGCTCACCTCCCTGGCCAAGGCCCGTCTTCCCCGATTGCTCAGTTTGGCCGGGCGGCCATGTCTAGGAAGATTCTTGGTGGTTCCAAACTTCTTCCATTTACGAATGATGGTGGCCACTGTGCTCTTTGGGACCTGTAAAGCTGCAGAGATTTTTCCGTACCCATCTCCAGATCTATGCCTTGACACAATCCTGTTTCTGAGGTCTGCAGATAATTCCTTTGACCCCATGGCTTGGAGTTTGCTCTGACATGCACTGTCAACTGTGGGACCTTATATAGGCAGGTGTTGGCAATCCCCAATCATGTCCAATCAATTGAATTTATCACAGATGGACTCCAATTAAGTTGTAGAAACATCTCAAGCAGTATCAGTGGAAACAAAATGCACCTCAGCTCACTTTTGGTTGTCATATCAATATTTTCACTGTCATTATGGGCTATGTTGTGTAGAATTTTGAGACAAAAAATTAACTCAATCTATTGTAGAATATGTCTGTAACGTAATAAAACATGGAGAAGGTGAAAGGGGTGTGCAGACTTTCCGGCTTGACTGTATGTTCTTTACTAAATTACAATAGGCAATTTAATTTCTATATAAACCTCTATATCTTGGTTATTATTTTGCTTGGCCAATCATTTATAAAACAAAATGACACTGATTAAGGTATGCATGCATGTATACATGCATGGTTGGTGGATTACAAGGATCACTTGTCATCGACTGCTACAGACAAGGTGGATAGCCACTGGTGACCCTATACTTCATGTATCTACACCCGTGGAATAAGCAGGCCAAAATGACAGTTCTCAGTCACATTAGATTGAAGACGGCCTACAGAGCTGCACAAAGCCAACGTGTAGCTAATGTGAAGGAAGTGGGTGTGGAATTTCCCAGAGCAATGGGAACATTTTGTCCCCCCCCCCCCCCCCCTACTTATTGATCTCCCCTGCCTTTTCATTGACCCATCTGCCTCAGTACCTCCCCCTAACTCTCTGTCCGCCTCCCTTTACGCAATCGTTCCCCTTCACCCTCTTCCTGATCTCTTCCTTCCCTGTAAGGGAATGCCAGCGCTCGTGAGACAGGGTGCAGCGTGCGTCTCAGATTACAGGAAGGGGGGGGGGGCAAGAGAGATAAAACCACACAGAGATTATCACACTGACCTTCAGGGCTCAAAACTCCATTGTGAAAAATTAGGATGGGAGAAAAAGGAGAGAGAGCGGGGGAGGGAGAGAGGAGAGGGGGAAAGTGACATTAGTAACTGGCCTGCGGAGCTCCTAAATCCATGGTGAGAATAAAACAGATGGTGGGGAGAAAAGCAGAGAGAGAGAGAGAGAGAGAGAGGGGAAAAGAAAGGATACACAGCCAAGCAAGAATTTTGGTACAGAAGGTGTCAACGCTGACCCTGTGTTATTCTTGTGCTAGGCAGGCCACTCACACAGGAATGCTTCCCACTGACAAACACTGTGTAGAGTTCTGAGAGACGGCACCATCTGACAGGTAGCAGTGGCACTGAATTGATGCTGGATTACTCGCAAATTTAAACACTGGTGCGTATAGAGGGCAGTTGGCAGTCAATGTACATAAAAAGAGACTCAAAAAAGAGACTGAACTGATTGGTTTAAAATGTGTTGTATTTTTTCTTTTTTTTTTTTCTTACGGCAGCCATGGCTCCAGCCAACCAGTGATGCTCATTCATTCTATCTGTCCACCGCGCCAGAGTACCTTCAAGGGCCCCTAGGGGTCCACGGATCCCCCGTTTAAAAAATAAATAAAAATCAAGGCTTTAAAGTAAAGTAAGCCACCAGCTTCAATCAACTTGATGTTAAGTCATACAGTGAATTGAAAACCCTCTGGGGCAAATTAAATTAAAAGTAAGAATTACTGCTGTTTTTCAGTACATCGGCAGTTGAATGGAATTCTATGAGTAGAACTCGTGAGAGAAACCTTGGCCTTCCCGAGAAACTCGTGAGACCAGCACTTGGCCTTCCCTATTTTGCATGCACGTGTTTGCGAGTGTGAGCGAGTGTGAGCAATATGGCTCGTCAGACTGCGCCTGGCTCATTTCTTGCACTGGGCCGGTGCCGCTGTGCACCGGCGTTATAGCGCTTGCGTGTCTGTACTGCACGTGCGTCTGTGCATGAGAGGCGGGGTTTGTACCTTGTCACACTGTGCCTGCAGCGTGTTGTGTAGGGTACGGGCCTGCTGCAGCTCCTGGTTCAGCCTGTTGCTCTCCTGCTGGTGCTGCTTCTCCCTGGACTGGCTCTCTTTCTGCAGCTCCAACAACTCCTACAACACAAAACACAGTAACTTTACTGTTACTGCTGGGACTGACTCTCACTCTCTCTCACTCTCACTCACTCTCACTCACACTCACTCACTCTCACTCACTCTCACTCACTCTCACTCACTCTCACTCACTCTCACTCACTCTCACTCACTCTCACTCACTCTCACTCACTCTCACTCACTCTCACTCACTCTCACTCACTCTCACTCACTCTCACTCACTCTCACTCACTCTCACTCACTCTCACTCACTCTCACTCACTCTCACTCACTCACTCTCACTCACTCACTCTCACTCACTCTCACTCACTCTCACTCACTCTCACTCACTCTCACTCACTCTCACTCACTCTCACTCACTCTCACTCACTCTCACTCACTCTCACTCACTCTCACTCACTCTCTCTCACTCTCTCTCACTCTCTCTCACTCTCTCTCACTCACTCTCACTCACTCTCACTCTCTCACTCTCTCACTCTCTCACTCTCTCACTCTCTCACTCTCTCACTCTCTCACTCTCTCACTCACTCACTCACTCTCACTCACTCACACAGGCAGGCAGTGTGAGTATGGTTTATCATAAGGGTGTGCGATATACCCCCAAAGAAAATCCTACACATCCCTAGTTCACAGTGTACAGCCTCCAAATGATTCATTGTCTCTAACGGCTGCATCCATATTCAATTTTGCTTTATGGTTTCACCTTCTTCATGGACTTCTCCATGGTATTCACTTTATGATTGCTGCAGTGCAGAGGACAACCTGGCATTGCAAAAGAATTGCAATGCCAGGACAAGTGAAAATATTCAAGGGTAATATAAAAAAAAGTTCCTTTTTGGGGCGAATTACCACTTAAGTATCAATAACGTTAACAATATTTCTTGCTGTCTACTGCTGCATGGACATATTAAATTCAGCTAATAAATATCCATGATAGGCCAAATAGCCCACTTTGGTGGAGAAAAAACACAGAAACACACGCACGCATGCACGCACAACACACACGCGCACACTCCCTCACTCTCTGGTGATCTCTCTCCAAGTCCTTCCTGCGCTGCTCGGCGCTGTGGCGGCTGCTCTCTGCGTTCTGCCTCTGGCAGCCCAGCTCCTCCTGCAGCTGCTTCACCCGCTGCTCTGCAGTCTGCGACTGCGCAGTCAACCAATCGCAGTGCAGGAAAATCCGGAAATTCATATGACAAAATATAGACATAAATATGGACAAAATCAAAAACAGTCCATGAAGGCTGAGGTTACAGCAGGTCGCCAAGTCTATCACAAAAATATTTAAGTCACATCCTGTATCACTGGACATATCCACCCCTATGGACCCTCCGATGCCCCGCCTCACCCTGTCCTTCTCCTTTTCCATGCGGTTGTTGGCCCGGTCCAGTTCCTCTCTGGCCCGACTCAGGGTCTGCTCCCGAGCGGCCAGCTCACCCCGCACCTCCACTAACCGGGCCTCCGACTGTTGGTGCCGGTCCGAAGCCGAGCGGACCTCCTGCTCCAGAGACTGAACCCATGTCTGGAGCTCCAGGATTTTGGACCGCTGGACTAGAGAAAGCGGAAGACAAAGAGAGAGAGGGAAAGAAAGAGTGAAAAAGAATGAGAGTAAGCAACTTCTTAACGGCTTGAGGAAACCTAACAAAGCATTTTATTACATCTGGGTATGTGTTTTTTTTTTTTGTCGCCACAGTTTGAGTGTTTTTCTTCCCACTGGGGAGTTTTTACCTCGTTTGATTTTTGGGGGTTCAGACCTGGTTTTTTCTCAATTTTCCTTCTATTTCTCCGTCAAGCATCTTTGTGACAGTTTTCTGTAAAGAGTGCTATACAAACAAAATTTAATTGTACTACAGCATCTAATTATACCAGCACATATCTGTCCTGCTACGACTAATATTCCGGAGCTTGCATCCTGTGGATGTTTGTGAGATAATTGTGTACATCACTGTACCCGTGCTTTAAATCCAGATAAATGTAACTGGTTTTAACACCATTCATGCAGAGCTAATGATCGAGTGAGAATATGGCTCTGTGGCCAATAAGTATTGATCAGTTTCAGGAAAATGTGCATTAAGGGTTACATGGCTATTAAAAGCACCGCCTGGCCTGTCCAATGTATGGGATCACACAATGATTCTCTGTCACAAACACAGCTGTCTTATTTGGGCACAGCTGTAAACAAATTCTAGAAATGGGTGGACACCCAGCAAATGACATTGATAAGGCAGGTCAAGTTCTGCATGACAGAATACATTTATGACAGAATGAATGTATTGCAGATTCAAAATGAGGAGTTATTGTTAAGTCTGAAAAAGACTTTGGGAGTCGTAAAGTTAGTGAATTATATCCGAATCTAGGCATTGTGCCGTAGCAATAACAAACATTTCAAAAGGAAACCAGGAGGTTTCCTTTGTCAGATCACATTTAGAGAGCACTGTGCGACAATCTGGGCACCACACTATGAGAAAGATAAATAAGCACAGAGAAAGGCAACTAAACTGGTTCCAGTTAGAATGCTGCCGTCAGAAGATCAAAGGAGGCATGGGTGGAAATCAGATAAAGGGGAATTCTTCACTGACAACAGAAAGGAATTAAAATTTTGAACAGAGCTTGAACCAGGTCACATAATACAGGCAGAGACCCTTGGGCCTGTTCTTATTGCTAGACATTCTTATATTCTCACAGAATGTATGCTCCATGATATCCATCTATGTGACGCAGGGTGAATGCAGGTTTATTATAAATCTTGAAAAATACTACAAAACAAAAAACAACTACCTTCAGAAATCTATGGCTTTCATCCCAAATTTTAACAAAATTTGTGACTTTTGGTTTTACACCAAAAGACTATATTATGGGGGAATTCTTATGTATCATGAAGAACAGTCCCAGCAACAGGCCAAGAGACAGAGCGAACTATGCATCCATCTTTATAACACTCTCTGGAGAGGTTATGGAGTCCCTCTATGTACATTTTAGTATTTGCTCACACCACACGTTTGTGTGATTTTTATGAAGGGAAAGGAAGTTCAATAAAAAATAATTATTAATAGCTTTTAACCAATGTTTGTCAGGACATTTAGCGGTTAAAAAACGCCCTGTCTTATTGTCATGCCAATAAATCACATTTGAACGGAGCTGAAAAGAGTTTGGACCTAATCACTGATTGCATAACGATAACTGCACTTATTATGAATGGGAGCCCAGCCGCTGTTAAAATAAAGAATGCCATTGCCAGAGGCAGAGCAGTGAGTCACACAACCTCTGCTGACTGCGTGTCATGTGACTCTGATGTCACGCACAGGGCAGCTGCGCTCAGTGGACATCGCTTGTATAATGGTGAGCCAAATGACAGCTCTTTCTATTTTCCAAAACAGGCTCTGGCTCATCACCGCCTTCGGGGCCCGTATAACTGCCAGACTTGCGGGTTTGCAGTAATCTCTCTCTCTTTCTCTCTGTATTCCTCCTTTCTCTCCCTCTCTCCCTCCCTGTGGAGCCCAGGATTCACGCGAATGACAATGGTGCTTTACTGGAACTGTGACTGACTGAACCGGCTGGAACACAATGGCTGGCTCTCAGCGCTATGGCACTGTTCAATGCTGCTGCTGTACCGGTGCTGTAAACCCAAGCGTTTAGTTCAGTGGAGATATCATTAATATTACAGGGGGAGTTAAAAAGCAAAACTTCAGATATGTGTGCAGGTTTGACATGCACAAACAGGCTAGTTCTCACATGCACAGTGCAGGTGTGTGCATGTGTGCGTACCAGCGTGCGTGTTGGGTGTGCTGCTGTTCCAAGTAGATCTGCAGTTGGGGGGGGGGGGGGGGGGGCGGTCTGCTCCACGGCAACGAGGTGCACAGGAAGTTCCCATGGTGACTCTCTCGGGGGGTCAGCAAGCCAAATACGGGAAATTGAAAGTGCACGCCAGGAGTCAACAAACAAGAGAGGAGAACTGCCGCATAAGGGCAACTCCCAAAACATACTGCTGCCCAAGGACACCACCCTGTCCACCAAATCCACTCCAGGCCTGGATAAAGGACACTGTCCTGTCCACCAGATCCACTCCAGGCCTGGATAAAGGACAATGTCCTGTCCACCAGACCCACTCCAGGCCTGGATAAAGGACAATGTCCTGTCCACCAGACCCACTCCAGGCCTGGATAAAGGACAATGTCCTGTCCACCAGACCCACTCCAGGCCTGGATAAAGGACAATGTCCTGTCCACCAGACCCACTCCAGGCCTGGATAAAGGACAATGTCCTGTCCACCAGACCCACTCCAGGCCTGGATAAAGGACAATGTCCTGTCCACCAGACCCACTCCAGGCCTGGATAAAGGACAATGTCCTGTCCACCAGACCCACTCCAGGCCTGGATAAAGGACAATGTCCTGTCCACCAGACCCACTCCAGGCCTGGATAAAGGACAATGTCCTGTCCACCAGACCCACTCCAGGCCTGGATAAAGGTCACTGTCCTGTCCACCAGATCCACTCCAGGCCTGGATAAAGGACAATGTCCTGTCCACCAGACCCACTCCAGGCCTGGATAAAGGACAATGTCCTGTCCACCAGACCCACTCCAGGCCTGGATAAAGGACAATGTCCTGTCCACCAGACCCACTCCAGGCCTGGATAAAGGACAATGTCCTGTCCACCAGACCCACTCCAGGCCTGGATAAAGGTTAGTATTTTACGATCTGCCAGTGAGCAACAATATCAACATGGAGCACGCTGATAACGGCAGGAAGGCGTGTCAAAATATCACAATATTATTGAAATTCTCAGCAATGCTGTAATGCAAACAGGGGACCGGGAGTCCGTTCATCCATCTTTTCATCTACTAAAACAAACATCCACCTTTTCCAGTAAGTCACACACACCATGAGCCCCTCCCCTCTCTGTCCCGCATCCACACCCACAGCTAAAGTACTGCAATAACATCGGTGTTGTGGTTTCGGACACACCACTGAATGTACACAAGGACAAAAAAGCCTTTGTGGGGTGTTGGGAGAGATCCACAGTCAGCAAACACCAGCACGTGGCACGGAGAGACGTCAGAGCGCCCATGTGAAGCGGTCATCCAGACGTTATCTAACGCAGTCTCAGGTGAGACAAAGCCGGGATCACGGGAGTATTACAGAAAAAGGAAATTATAAATCTGATAAAATGATGGCATAGGGTGAGAAAAGTGCAAAGTGATAACAAAACAAGCAGATAGCATCCGTGTCATGTAAGCCTACATGCAGGGCATGAAATTAGCTTATTCACCCACTGGCCAGAGTGGCTTGTAGATTCTAAAAATCACCAGCCATTTTCAACATTTTACCAGCCACATTACCTTTTACAATATCACACAACCTGGTTATTTACATTCCGAAGTGGCTGCTAGAGTAGAAAATCTTACCAGCCACAATCAAAATTTTACCAGCAATTGGCTGGTGGCTGGTGTTAAATTCATACCCTGCCTACATGTGTGCAAATGTGGTGGAACCCTTGTGACCTGACTGGTTGTACATATAAATACTGCACTGTGCATCAGTGTGCCGTCATAAGGGCCTGTGTGGACTTACTCACAAGGAACATTCAAACCAACATATATATTTTTTATCTGTATATAATTAAATATAATAATTACATATAAACCAAAACCTGATCATAGTGCAGCCCTCCATTGTCAGTTTACAAGAGTGAAGACATCACTTTGTTTTTACGGAGTACGTTTCTTTACCCATCACATTTGCAATGCTAAGAGTATATCCCAACACGGACCTGCAGAGGGCAGTGTTGAGAGAGAGCTGATAATGCAGTCACTCACTGTCATTCTCCTTCCTGACATCCGCGTCCTTCTCGGCGTCCTCAGGGCTGCAGCGTCCAATTACATCGCCGCTGGGCGTGGCTAAGGAGGCGGGCCTCCCCCGGGGGGTGGACGACGTGTCCTCTCTCTCCCACGGAAACACAGCGGAGGCAGAGGAGGACTTGGACTGGCGGTTCCGGCGGCTGGAGGGCGGGGTGCTCTGCAGTTGCCAGGGGAACGGGGAAGACGCAGAATTGGGGCTGTGATCGGTGAAGTGCAGCTGCTGCTGGAGTGTGTGGACAGAGAGGTGCTCAGGAACTGTTCGTTGTGTGGCAGCGCACGCCCCAGAAGTGTGAACTCACCCTGACGTGCTGGGCCTTGACCTCGCCGTCGCCCCCCGACGAGTCCTTCAGCTCCCGCCGCGAACCTGTGGGGTCGGAGAGCCGAGAGATGGGCTGACCACACGTGGGCGGGGGGCACGTTTCATTTGGACAGCGGTGAACACAACAGCAGGAATTCATGGGCCCTTTCTATTGTACACCTGGCCTTCGAAAAGACAATAACCGACAATCATGATAGGATTGCATTTGTCTACTGTGGGTATGCATGTTGGGAGTTAGCGACTTTGTGATGGAAAATTAACTGCGCTGTTTGCAGGCACACGGGAGGGAGAAGCAGGAGAGGCTGAGTCATAGCTGCATTTTGGGACAGGAGCTGAGGATGGATTAAGGCTGTATCCCCAGACAGAGAGATGAGGAAAGAGCGGCGGGTGAACAGAGCAATGAGCTGAGAGAGGTGGGCGGAGACAGAGAGATGGAGAGAGAGGTGGGCGGAGACAGAGAGATGGAGAGAGAGGCAGGAGAATTGAGAGATATTGAGAGAGTAAGAGATGGGGAGAGAGAGAGAGAAAGAGGCTACACAGAGAGAGCAGGAGGGGCGGGGTTACCACAGAGAAAGGAGGAGGGGCGAGTGAGGAGGAGGGGCAGGGTTACCACAGAGAAAGGAGGAGGGGCAGGGTTACCACAGAGAGGAGGAGGGGCGAGTGAGGAGGAGGGGCGGGGTTACCACTGTGTTCCCTCGAGGACGGATTCCAGCAGGGAGTGGAGAACAGCACCGAGTCCCCAGAGCCGTTGGCATTCTGCAGCTTCTCAAGCTCCGCCTCCAGCCTTGGGAAGAAAGAGACACAGCCAATCACATCCCACTGCCCCTCTTTCACACAACACTGTGCGTTCAACAGAGGAAACTAAGTACTTTTTGTACACTCCTTAATACAGCATATTATTCATGTGTATCCATCCGATTTCTAAGTATTCCTGTGTAATTTCTTCATTTTATGGTTCCACATAATGTCCACAATGCTTTGGAAATGGCACTGTTAATCATTAATGTTATATGACTTTGAAGCGACACTTGAGCCAACATCCATCCTTTCTCCATTCTACCACACATCCTGTTCACTGGCCTGTCCACTCATATATCGTTTAGCTGCTCTCACACACAGAAGCAAGCACAAGGACAAATAACCAGCTGTATACCTTTCACCTTTCCATTGTGCCTTCCTGGGAGTAAAAACAGGAGGAACTAGGACAGTCAGACAGCCAGTCACCGCTACGATTGTCATAATTACAGGCCAGTGTTTCCATTGACACACTTTGCAGCTCTGCAAGACCTCCGCTGCAAGGCTGCTTTTGCAGAAAATAAACTTTTTATGATAATCTGTCCTGGTAGCGCGAACGCAAACTCTGTGCTCTGTCCAGTCACCACGTTGGGTAAGTGGAGTGACAGGGCATTACGCACGCAGCCGCGGTGATAAGGCCCGACTACAACGACTACTCAGGAGAGTGATTACAGGCAAAGAGCACGGGCCCTGCGCAAAACCTCTAATCTCTCTTCTAATCAGCAGCGCAGAGCAGTCGAGTGGAGTCAACAGAGCGAGACAGGCAAGCGGTGATCCAAGAGAGAGGATTACGGCTGCTGTGAGGTAGAGCTGACTTGCATTAAACTCCTCCCATTCTAAAGCCCTTAGCATCACCGCTGGACAAAAATACTCAGAGAAACACTGCGGGCACACTCTGTCAGTTTTCTTTTTTGTTAGTCCGGGAAATGCACTCTGGGAAAAGGGAAATGTCAGTCTGGGAAATTATTTTCTATTCACCCCACTGCTCACCCAAACTACTGTTTTTGTTCTCACCTGTCAATCTCTTTCACTCTCTGTCCATCTCTCGCTCTTATTTAGGCGACATCAATCATCAATCCTGTCGGTCATTTTACAGTCATACCCAGACACGGGTGTGATGTACAAAAGGACAGGTGCCAAGTGTTGAGGTGCACAGTTCAGTATGAAGTTAGATAAAGGTGGGAGGCCATGTCTCTCCTCCTTACCGTTTGACCTCCTGAGTGAGCGTGTGCGATAGCGAGCGGGCGGAGTCCAGCTGCCCCTCCAGGCTGCACACCTGGGCCTGCTTCACCTGCAGCTCCTGGGACAAGCGCTCCCGTGTCCGCACCCCCGTCTGCACCTCCTCCTGGGAGCTCTGCAGGTCTCTCCGCACCCCAGCCAACTCCGAGCGCACCTCCTCAAACTGTTTTAAAATTCAATTTGAAATCCCATGGAGATATATTGGCATATCAAAACATTTTTTTTTTCCTCCAAAAAAATCTGAATCAAACACAAACCCACACAAAAAACTATATAAAAAATGTTAAATGTTGATGCAAATACCTATGCACAGGATGCAACTTTAATTATTACTTATTCACTGTCCCAGAAAATATGGCAGAATACATGTGTAGCTGCCAGATTAACATTTTTAATCTTTAAGATTAAGTTTTTAATCTTCTCCAAGTAGGGATGGGGATTTTAGCCAGGAGGATTAATTCTGAAATGGATTTTTTAAATTGTGGAATACATTTGTAACGTAGGGAATTTATATTTTATTCGAATTAAGCAATACATTGTCATTCAATGCTTGGTCTGTGTCTCTGTCATCATAGTTCTATTTCTCAATTCATATAAATGCAACAGTAGACCTGTGTTTGTCATCTCAGTTGTTTCACAATGCATGTAAATACTTTTGTGTTTGTCTGTGCGTGTGTTGTGTGGTTGTGTGTGCCCATGTTTATTCAGGTCAATTCACTGTCATAGGTGCAATACCTTATGTCATACTGGGAGAAGTCAGTATAAACAATAATGATTTGTTCTGGAAAAACCTCTCATTTAAAAAGAACTACAAAAATCTATGGTGACAGTTGTGGTTAGCTAGATGACAGGAAAAAGGGATTATTTAAGGCTAAAACGCAGCCAAAACAGTAAAATCAAGTAGGAAAACTATAGTTATTCTGATTTATTTAGGGCATTCTATTTATAATAACAGTAGTAATGATGTACAGTTTACAGGGTTTTAAAGCGCTTTAGGATTGGGAAAACATAAAAATTAAAAGGACGGAAAAAGTTTAATATTCACTGGGGCAAGATATTGTTCCCAAACATTGTACCTATGCCCTTCATGGACTGGGTCAAGTTACCTGCATGGACTACTGGCCACTTTGCATTACGTGCAGCGGTTGCTTTGGTCTGTAAACATGTACTATCCTCGTATGCGCCATGGAATGACGTCTCACCAGCCATTTTCATTGATTAAGACTTGAACTTTAGACAGCGAGTACCTGTTAGTGCTTGTAGAAGGCAGTCCGTGTACTTGTGTGTGTGCGTGTGTAGTGTTTCCCCTACATAGAGGCAGCAGCAGCGCAGTACCAATGCTGACTTTCGGCCACTGCTGCTAGAATTTTTTGCATTTTTTTTTTTTTTTTAAAGCTATGCTTAAGAGGCAGATGGGCCCATTGGCTCACAATAACTTTGTTGGAACAAACAAGTAAAGCTATTATATTATATTGCAAAACATTTTTCCTCGACACTACTACCAGCAGAGCATTAGTCTTTTGCTATACTGTTCATATACAGGCATGAAACTTGTGTAAAGGGTTGCACTCATTTACTTTTAACATTTTCAGTTATTAGTTGTTTCAGGGGGGTTATGGGAGTCTCTTGCGGTGTTGTTTGCTACCCCAGCTTATCCGTAGTGTGTGGTAAACGCATACGAGTGATGGATATACTGGCTTTATGGTGCGCGCGAACGAGATGCTGGCACAACAAACGGTAAATCAGCTGAGGAGCGAATCAGCTGTAGTAGGTGCAAGAATGAGCTGTTTGTGTGCGCGCATGTAACAATGAGTTGCACCGTGAACTTGAGAACCCGTGCAAAACCAATGCGCCGCTGCCGCATCCTAGGGGAAACACTCGTGTGTGTGTGTGAGTGTGAGTGTGTGTGTGTGTGTGTGTGTGTGAGCGTGTGCATGTGTGTCTTCTGTTTCTGCTTGTAGAGGGTACCTTCTGTTTCTACTTGGCTGTGATAGTGTGATAGTGTGTGTGTGACTGTGTGTGTGTGCATACCTTCTGTTTCTGCTTGTAGAGGGTACCCTTTGTACAAGTGAGTGTGTGTGTGTGTGTGTGTGTGTGTGTGTGTGTGTACATCCTTATGTTTCTGCTTGGCTGTGATAAGTGTGTGTGTGTGTGTGTGTACCTTCTGTTTCTGCTAGACTGTTATAGTGTGTGTGTGTGTGTGTGTGTGTGTGTGTGTGTGTGTGTGTGTGTGTGTGTGTGTGTGTGTGTGTGTGTGTGTGTGTGTGTACCTTCCGTTTCTGCTTGGCTGTGATAGTGTGTGTGTGTGTGTGTGTGTGTGTGTACCTTCTGTTTCTGCTTGGCTGTGATAGTGTGTGTGTGTGTGTGTGTGTGTGTGTGTGTGTGTGTGTGTGTGTGTGTGTGTGTGTGTGTGTGTGTGTGTGTGTGTGTGTGTACCTTCTGTTTCTGCTTGGCTGTGATGGTGTGTGTGTGTGTGTGTGTGTGTGTGTGTGTACCTTCCGTTTGTACTTGGCTGTGATAGTGTGTGTGTGTGTGTGTGTGTGTGTACCTTCTGTTTCTGCTTGCAGAGGGCAGTCTCTGTGCTGTCCAGCTGCAGTTGTCTCTGTAGTTTCTCCTTCTGCAGACGGTCTTGTTGGGCCTGCAGCTCCCGCACCTTCTGCAGGGCCACACCCGACAACCCCGCTGCCCAGTCGTCCGCTGTCCAGCTCATCTCCACAATCCAGCACACACAACTGCGGTCTCGGGTGAGGGGAGAAAGGGGTCAGGACCTCGCCATGGGCCAAGCTGTAAGGACAAGGGTCAATGTGACATCACGGACAGACCGCCATGTGCCGAGATTACCCAACCATAGGCAAATCTGTGGTCTGACACTACGCGAGCCAACACGCTACAGTGTGTGTGTGTGTGTGTGTTTAGTACACATGGAAACAGGATGAAACATCAGAGCAATCCTTTTACTCCTGGGACAGAGGGCAGACAAGCTGGGGAACCCTGCTGCCAAAACAGCACAGGTTGCACCGCTGCCATGGCAACACGGTTCAAATAGCACACACTGTGCTGCAAGCTCGCTGCAAACACCAGCAACAGACAGCACAGCAGCACTCAAAAGATTCACCATTACGCAATAAGATCAAACTTTGCGCTACGGATGACTCAGAGTATTCAACTAGGCTATTCAAGTATTCGGCCCACAATCGACATTTAAAATTGACAACTGTACAGCGCCTTGTTAAATAGGTGATACACCAGCATGTCGTGTTTAGAAGGGATACAGGATATAGGATATTTCAGGAATTCATCTCCGCTGTCGCCACCATAGTTACGTACCATAGAAGCATTCTGTGACTGCTGACTCTTAAAAATGGATGCATTTTTGAAGATATAGCAGACAGCTATTAAGCTGTCGGTAATGACCATGCATGAATGCTAATTAATTGAAAGTAAAATGTGTGTAACTTGTGTAAGTCCCAGGTGGAAAAGGCATGCTTTTTCCCCCCTTAAGAATATGGACAGAGCTGAACCAAAAATGACATGGCCTACTTAAGTTCTCAACACATTTTTCGAAGGTCGCCTAGCTTGTCATTTTTTAGTTTTTAATGAAACATTCCGGTAAGCGCTCTGTAATGTTTGCGGGCACATTAAATAGAAGAGAGATTTATTGTTCTCATTTACTAAGTCCAGATGTTAAAGAATGTTAAATGCTAATGATTAATGAATGTTGAAACGTACAGAATACATTTTATCTGTTTTCACTGGTCAAGTTGTTTTTTAAGTCTTTCATCAAATAAAATTGGGAAAAGGTCACGGCGCCGCTCGTTTCGGGTTGTAAGACTGACATTAACGGCTTCTGTTGTGCAACTGATTCTCACGTTTAAAAAATTCTATTCAAACTAACGCATTTTTTTTAATGTAATGGTAATATTCGTTTTGCTAATTGCTGTAATAATAATAGTAATAATAATAATCATGTTTGTGCACTCCAGAAAGCATCGAATAACCATTATTCTTTCATGGCAAACCCCGAATAATCGACACAGGCTCATTGGGCTAATGCACATCCCTAGTGTGCACACACAAGCTCAACGCTTCTGCACTCTGCCCAGGACTGAAGAAAATGCAAACCAGTAGTCTAATTCTCACACAATGGCAAGCTCAGCAGGACACAAACCCGGACCGATAAAGAATGGCGGAACAAGGCGGGAAGAAGGAATGGGGACAATCAGGGTTAAGAATCAAGCGCCCGCATCAAAAAGCAATCAAGTCCGTCCACATGAAGGCATGCACCTCAGGCCAAGTAATAAAAATCAGGGAGCAGAGTTACACACGTAGCCTACATCAGCTCCAGTGCAGAATCACAGCAACACAAATAACACACTGAAACTTAAAGCGGGGGATGTGCAACCAGCAAAAATGTTGGCCGTACAACAGAGTGAATGGCCATGAGCCAGGAGACTTCCCAACTGAGAACCATGCCGCAGTATAGTTGTACTCAAGCCTGTTGACTATATTTGCAAATAAATAAGCAGTTTGCAGGCAGCAGCTTGTGAAAATGTAGCAGTCCTTTTGGTATACGCTACCACATCTTTTTCTCTGAAAGACCAAAATGACCCACAGTCACCTAGTTTAAAACTCCAGTACAGAAACATGGACCAAAATTCCATTGCTTCTGATGTAAGCATACAAGCTGTCGCCACACAGCTGTTTTCCAAGCACGGTCAGAGACCTTACTGCAAGAGTGAAAACATCAAATTAATACATACACGGGACCAGGAAAAAGAACTTCACTGTTTGATCATTTAATTCACTTTCTGCTTCTCTGACCTGGAATATGAAAAGCAGGGTACAGTGACTGGAACTGATATTTAAGCAGTAAAACATAGTCGACACTGTAGGCACACACCATGTTTAGATTCAGTAGCTACCACTGGCATTGTAGCCATAATGTTATTTCTACAATTCTCTCCGAGGATATTATATAGTTCAACACATTTGTAGAATCAGTTTGTCTTACTGTGAATTAGCACAGGTATCACACCCATTTAGAGACATTTGGTTGGGAGTGAAATTACATAATGGATGAAAACGGATTGGCCAACAACAGAACATTAAACTAACAACATTAGAACATATATAATTTCATATAAGTGCATTACTAAACAAAGAAGAGCCAGCCATATAGACCCTACACTCGCAAACTAAGCGCTCGTGACCTTTATGCGTGGAAAATTTCCATGCCATCTGTCTACATTTTATTACCAGCTAGATCTGACGGTGTCATTCGTTTTTCAAAGTAACAAACTTCCGGCAATTCTTAAATTAAGGAATCACAGCAAACAATTAAGGCACATTGTTGTGTTCTTCCTATCAATTTTTAAAATGGTGGAAGGATTCGAACTCGGGAAGCCCTCCTGCCTTCCCAAACAGGTCTCTGCGGGTAACAGAGCCCAGGCGGGAGCCGCTGAGCATCTCACGGAACGCGATGGAGTGGAGGCGGGATTTGATGTCGTTAGCAATCTGTCTTTGTCCAAATCCTCTGGATACGCAGATATTATTACTAGCTAGATAGGGAGATATCCACATTAAAAACATAATTATCGTAACATCAACGTTAGTTTAAATACTTCTCTAAGTAACGTAACGTTTGTTTAGTAACAAGGAGTTCACTAACGTTAGCTAATTGAAGGCGATATGATAATGTTATGTGATGCCACTGAAGGGTGCGAGCTAAATCTCTTAACGAACTTATGGGGGGAAACTTTTTTGAGCCCAGATATCAAACGCTGCCGGCCAGATAGTTTGCTACCCTAACTTAACTTACCGGTAATCGTAACGTTAAGCGGCTTAGCTAAAGATCAGTCTGACTCGGCAGACGTGTTCCCATTCAATGAAAATTGCTAAGTTAACGTAGTTAGCTAGTGAACAATAAGTAGCTAGCTAGGTAAAGTTAACTAACACCGCTACCATGTGACTGTACTTTAGCTAGCAAACACTACAAATGAAATTGGGTTCCCTTGACACTTTGTAGCATGTTGGTTAGGTTACGCAGTTAACGTCAGCTAAAACAACAGAGATGTTTAGTTAACAATTAAATTTCGCTAGCGTTACAAGACAACATGACCACATAGCTAATAATCCAATACCGAGAGCCATTAAGTTAAAATGACAACGAATGCTACTAACGTTACATAAGTAATCATGTCTGCGTATAGATGCAATCCATTATATGACTAAGTTAAATGTTTTGTATACTGTCTCCCATTTGACGTTAGTGCTAGCTGGTTAGCCAGGATGTAACTGGAATACTGCCGGACATAGCGACATTAGCTACAGTAACTATAAGTTACCATGTAGCTAAGTTAGCCTAACTTAGTTAAGTTTAGTCAACGAATTAACGTTAACTTGTTTGCTTAAATTATAAATTAACTTACCCGGCTTTTAAGACACTTTTCAACGCTGATTATGATTTAAAATAAATCCCAATACAGTGATGGAGTTTCAGCTCAATTGTATGAAGCAAGCAAACAAACAAAAACTGATATCACAAAATGTATTATTTTCTTCAGTCGGGCATGTACTCAGTTTACTGTTCACAAGCTCAAACTCGTGCCGCCTGTTTCCCTGTCATTCAGCTGCTAGCTGCTCGCCAACTCCACAAACAGGAGGCGGAGGTCGGTGACGTGTGATGAAAATTAAATAAAAGAGGGAAAAACGCAAAACGTATCCAGCTCCGACGACATCTGGTGGTCATAGGCTAGAGGGGCACAACCACAGAAATATAAGAACGGGAAAAAGGCCAGTTTATAGTCTGTCGCTCGACTGAAATCGCAGAGTTTTCATGAACAGTATTGTCGCTCTACATAGCCTACACTGTGGTCGTTGCCGTTCGCAAAAAGTATAAACGCACTCCAGCGACAGTTTACACTCAGGGGACAATGGAGGAAGAAGCAGCTTTAATAGGCTAGCCTACATCTAATTATGTCCTGCTTTACCCCTTTTTTTTGTCGGAGGCCGCTGAAATAAAGTTTATAAATGTTAATTTCGAGGGCACCGTCAATTGTTTGAAATATCATTCACTGTGTCTCATACACTTGTAAGCTATGTGGGTTTTGAACGAGGGATCAAATAAAACGTTTGTAATTAAACCTCAACATTGATGCTCCTCGTCCTCATATGAAACGTTATTATTTAGTAGGAAAACACGGAGGGCATAGCCTACGTTAGGGATGTAAATAGCTAGCTACAACTTAGACTGGACTCATTGGGGGAGCAGCCTACAATTCTCTAGTTTGAGGTTCAAGAATGTGGAGTAGCCTGCCTGCCTAGCCTATTTCACTCGCTATCAGATGCCACGGATCAGATAGGCTAGGCTGTCACTCGAGTCGTTACGCAAAGTTTAATTTGGCAAATACAGTCAAGCCGGAAAGTCTGCACACCCCTTTCACTTTCTCCACGTTTTATTACGTTACAGACTTATACTACAATAGATTGAGTTAATTTTTTGCCTCAAACATCTACACAAAGTAGCCAATAATGACGAAGTGAAAACAGGTTTTTAGAAAATATGCAATTTTATTTTACTGACAAAAATAGGTTATTTAGGGGTTACATATCTGTACACACCCTTAGCCTAATACTTGGTTGCTGCACCTTTGGCAGCGATTACAGCTTCAAGGTGTCTTGGGAAAGAAGCTACGAGCTTGGCAAACTTGTTTCTGGACATTTTTGCCCATTCCTCTTGGCATATCCTTGCAAGCTCCGTCAGGTTGGATGGGGAGCGTCGGTACACAGCCATTTTCAGCTCTTTCCACAGATGTTCAATTGGATTCAGGTCTGGGCTCTGGCCGGGCCACTCAAGGACCTGCACAGACTTTCTCCGAAGCCACTCCTTTGTTCTCTTGGCTGTGTGCTTCGGGTCGTTGTCATGTTGGAAGGTAAACCTTCGCCCCAGTCTGAGGTCCAGAGCGCTCTGGAGCAGGTTTTCTTCAAGGATCTCGGTGTACTTAGCTGCATTCATCTTTCCCTCTATCAGGACTAGTCGCCCCGTTCCCGCTGCTGAAAAACATCCCCACATCATGATGCTGCCATCCATTTACGAATGATGGTGGCCACTGTGCTCTTTGGGACCTGTAAAGCTGCAGAGATTTTTCCGTACCCTTCTCCAGATCTATGCCTTGACACAATCCTGTTTCTGAGGTCTGCAGATAATTCCTTTGACCCCATGGCTTGGAGTTTGCTCTGACATGCACTGTCAACTGTGGGACCTTATATAGGCAGGTGTTGGCAATCCCCAATCATGTCCAATCAATTGAATTTATCACAGATGGACTCCAATTAAGTTGTAGAAACATCTCAAGCAGTATCAGTGGAAACAAAATGCACCTCAGCTCACTTTTGGGTGTCATATCAAAGGGTGTGCACACTTGTGTACATATATTTAACATTTAGATTTTTAATAAATTAGCACAAATGTCTAAAAACCTGTTTTCACTTTGTAATTATGGGCTATTTATATCTGTAGAATTTCGAGACAAAAAATGAACTCAATCTATTGTAGAATATGTCTAACGTAATAAAACGTGGAGAAGGTGAAAGGGGTGTGCAGACTTTCCGGCTTGACTGTATAAGTTACTGTTAAAGCAAATAACTGCAATGCATTCGCAGGCGCCTACAATGCTACAAATGTGTCTTTGTAACCATTCACAATAGCCTACAGACTAATAGGCTATTGGTAACTTGTAGCATTGGAAACGAGCTGCTTCTCATTTTGGATTGTAACGTTTTCTCAACACAGTCTAGCTCAGCATCAATCGGTGAAATTACATTGTTATTATTATTAGGCTATTAATAATCATACTATTAAATTGTGCTAATTTATAATGTTATTCACACGCTTGCTAGATAGGTAAGCTATGGGTAGGTAAGCCTACCCTATGGCTGCACGCAGTTTTCCAACAAAAAATCTGTCCATTAACAGTTAGTTTATGTGCTAGCTAGTAAGTTGACAGCTCGAGCGAAGCCTCCGCTGTCTGAGACAAACGTTACCATAACAACAGAGCAGCGACAGGGTCAAAGTTGAATTTATTTGTTGAATTTATATACTTTGTGGCTTAAGCTGGACAATGTTTGTTCATGTGTGTCAATTCAGCCCAGGGGCCAGATCCAATGAACTGATACCTGACATTGATAGAAACATGGTATCAGACATAGCCAAGGTGACGTGATGAGGGGGAAAAATTATATATATACATGCAACTATACCTGCGCTGTGTGTTTTAAAGCTTTTAGAATAAGGTACACTATGACTTTTCCAGACAAGTGTCATCCATATAAAGCCTTTCGTCTCAAAAGTTTGTTGCTGCATTCCTCCTCCCTCACAGAAAGATCCAAACTCGAGTACTTCTTCTCACCTGTCCTCAGTATATCACTGAAATGATTAGGTTGCTCAGCAGATTCACATTAAAAGCCTCCGGGTTCATTCAGCACAGTTTGCCATCAAAATCCCATAGGTAGCACAGCATACACCTCATAACATCTCTCTCTCCCTCCCTCGGCTCAGAAAGATGGTGACCCAGTTTGAACCCAAAGCCCATGAGGAACCTTGCATCTACCACTCTCTGCTGTGTGACTGTCAGGGGGAGGGGCAGGGGGACTTGGGGGAGGAGCAATGAGGGTTCAGGCCAGCCATTGGGAGAAGTGGCAACGCAGCAAGAGCTCCTCCATCACCTTCTGCAAGCATCACATCAAAGGACGAAAAATTAAAGGGGAATGACAGAGAATGGGAGCAGGAAGCCCACACATACGCATGATGGTTCAAGTATGCAAACACTGCACACAGAGAAAGATGGTCCAGTCATCTCAACTGATTCATATCCAGAGGACCAAAAAATATTGAAACAAACTGTAGAACATAAAATATGACTGCATACAGATTGATACTAACATGGCTGAATATGGTTATGTTGGCATGACAGATGAACATTCTTCCTTTCATTTCTATCATCTAGGTGTGTACATTATTCAATATAAACCCATCATTTTCAGTGTTCTCTGCCTGTGATGTGATTTTAAATGTGTGTAATAGAATCACAACAAATAGAATGTTTTTTTAAATGCATATTTGTAGTTGTGAATTAGCCACAAGCATGATTATTGTTTTCCAAGTTGATGTTCATGTTGGCTAGGAAGAGTACGAGTATAGTTTAAAGACTGATAAACATAAATAGTGGTAGAGTTGGGGGGGGGGGGGTAGCAGAGGACCTCATATACATGATCTGCTGATACCAAATCATTTCATGTGAATGGTTGAAAATGTTGCATCAAAGCATGTTACCGGATTTTAACGGTTATAAATAACAGTAAAATTGAAAAATTTTATTGTGAACCAAACTAAAATTATTAAAATCTGCCAGAGAAGGGTGGTGGCAGTAAAACTTGTACATTTTTTATTTACAAGGTGTTTAAAAGGAGTACATTTACACAGAAAGGCACACTGCAGACGTTTTTGTTGAATTTTGAGTTTACTTTTTAATATTCACTTCTCAATACATTATTTGCAATTTATACAATAGAAGCATTGGGCTAAAAAGTCAGAAAGAGGAGAGCTACAATAAAAAGTGTCATTACAGACACCATCCTGTAGGTTTACGCCATTATTTTATTCACATTAGTTCTAGAAAGAGGGAGAGGAAGAGACCGTTTGCAGAGAGAGAGAAAGAGAGAATAAACCAAATAAAACCGTGAGTGATTGACTGCAAAGTAGGGTGAGATGGATAACAAGCAGAAAGGAAACCATGTCCAGAGAAAGGAGGGCAAGTGTTTCTCTGTTCAATAATTCACTTCCTTCTCTTGTAATAAAGATGACCTTAAACAACTCAAGGGGTTCAGAAATATACCAAGTGCTTTCAGAAAATATACTACTCTTTAGAAAATGAGGACAATAAGTCAGTCTTCTCTCTCTCACCCTTCCTTTCTTGGTCACTTTCACTGTCCCTCACTAGTCCACTTTTGGTAAGTAAAACCCCAGGAGGGGGGAAGATTCAATGTTGTTTACCATTTTAAACATTTCAGGATTTGATCTATATTTACACTAACTTGGTTCAACATTAGGCGCAGCTGGCAGCTCAAATACTGAAACGGGAGGAAAGAATCCCCGCTGTCTTCCTGCACCCTCACACTCCTCTCCATCCCCATTGCAAGAGCAGAGGTGGAAAGTTCAGGGGTCAGAAAGTCAAAGTCCTGCCATGCGTTTCCTCCACCCATGAACTCAGCCAGCTGATTTCATCAATTAGTTCTACCACCTGGCTGAAGAATCGTGCTAATTAGCAAATCCAGGTGATTGGAACAAAATACTCTGGAGTACTTTTACTTTCTGAACCTGGATTTTACACCTCTGTACAAGAGTCAGTAAAGCTCTCCCTCCCACCTGTTCAGTCCCATTTGAAAAAGTCCACTCCATCATACTATTTACAGTTACTTTAAGGGTGAAAATCACAAGTAAAATAAAACTATTCAGTCAAATGGGTCTTAACATTTAATAAAATACAGGTGTGTGCATGTGTAAATTTCTAAAATGGTTTTGAGGTTGGAGGGACATTTTAGAACTGACTTCGGCAAGGATGTAAAGGAAGCTGCACCTCTTTACACTGCAGTTATTGCACACAACTATTAACTGAGCATACGGTATATGCCAATAGTCCCTCGTGCTCACTCCCATCCTCCAATTCAGCAGTTACTGAAAGAGCAGCTGGCCAACAGAGAGAAAGAGAACGAGAAAGAGTAGAGAAAAGCTTCATGCCATGAAAGAGTAAGAATCAGCTTTCCCCCCCTACCCAAGGAGGTCATAGAAAGGGTCATCTGGCATTATGGGCAAAACAATAAATAAAAATAGCTCTGCGGTCACCCAGATCACAGGAACGCAGGGCCAGCATAAAACATCACTTTCATTCCTTACAGCTCTGACCTTCTGAAGGTTGTTAAAATAATCGATCAGCTGATTCACATGCATAATGCTCTATATACAATGGAGGCCCCTGGTCTACTCTGGGCAGAGTACCAAGGCAGCAGAGGTATGGGCTGGGACCTGAAATCGAGTGTCGAATAGCGTGAAGACTTCCCAACATATGTGGGCACAAGCCTAGGATCACAGAACTGAGAAACCACTTCTACGAATGGAGCACCTCGATCAGGTCGCTGCTTATTAAGGCTATGACTGTCAAGTATTAGTGCCAGATGTTCCCCTTCTCTCTCTCTCTCCATCCTCCTCCTCTTTCTTTCTCTCCCCAATCTCACTCTATTTTTTTATTTTATTTATATATATATATATATTTTTTTTTTACAAAGCAGGAATGTTTCTTAAACAAAAAACAAAACAAAAAAAGATTAAATAAAAATCTACACTAACCATGGTTTTCATGGTTTCAGTGTCTGGGGTCTTCAAAAGTCTTTTTAGCCTAAGAAAACCGCACCATTTTAAAAACTCTGAAGTTAAGAAGTTTTATTCTCAGATCAGCTCTCTGGAAGCAATACAGGGCATATATATTTGCAGTCTGAAGTCTTCAGAGACTGAACAATGGAAAAAAATAAAAAAATAATCGCAAACACAGACAAAAAGTGTTTCATGTCATTCAGATAAAATGGACAATGGAAATCAATAGGGGAAGTCCTGAAAAATAAATGTGTGGCAATGAATATAATATTGTATAACACTATCAACAGGGGAAACTCTGCAAGAGATGGCAGTACTTCACAAAAGATGGCAACTACTCAGAAAGGGCCCAAGATGCAACTGGAGTTAATACAAGCTCTTGCATGTAGACAAATTTGTCAAAATTGTCTTTTCAATGCCATTCAGCTCACACAGAAAAATGATCTGACAGGAAATAATTATGGACTGGGAGATTTCGTTGCATTGCTGCACACAAAAGGTGTTTATAAAGCCAGTGAAAATATTCTCTTTACACACAAATTCGTTTCCCTCTTCAAACTGGACCAATGTTCCTTAGCTTCTCAGAGGAATCGATAGTTACACGCAAAGAAATCCTTCATTTAATCACGGCCAAGGAAAGCACCGGTCTTTATCACCAGATGTGTCATAGTTGACATGTCATGATCAGCTTTAGAGCGCAGGCTGAAGATTAATCCTTAACAAGGGCCAAACTAAATGACTAACATGGCAATAAAGGGCTACCATGTAAAGGCATGGACAGGTATTGCTTTAATTTCCCACATAGCAGAGAAATGTGGCCAATGAAATCATGGCTCTATTCTCCACATTATATCCTCTGAGTAGAACACTACAGGGAAAAACAGTACTGATCATTGAAGTAGTTTGGAAATTCCGTAATAATGGAAATCTTATCATTCTGTTGTCATTATTGTTATTAAAATAATTTGTGTGTCAAAGAAAACTACAACACTGGATCAAATAATATTTAAATGTATAGATCTCACTTATTTATTGTTTTCTGACATGTAACTGGTGGCATACAAAGGTCTTGGGGGGGGGGGGGGGGGTGACCAGTGAGAATCGCAGTCACCAGACAGGCAGATAAACCCTGCCATTATGCAACTTGTGTCCCAGAAAGAGTAATTTATGCAATATTTACCTTCGCCACCTCTCAACAGAGAGAATGAGATATGGAGAGTTCCCAGTCACACTCCGCTTCACACACACACACACACACAAGTACGACCTAACACACACACGCACTTGCTCACACACACACATGGTAACACAAACACACACGCAAACACATGGTCACACACACACACACACACACACACACACACACACACACACACACACACACACACACACACACACACACACACACACACACACACACACACACACACACACACACACACACACACATTCTTCAGTCGTCCGATTCACTCCCACACTACTCCTCTCCTGTCCATCTTGCTCTTTTGTAATATTGACAGCCCCCCCCCCCCCTCCCTCCGCGGTCTCTCATCTCCTTCCTTTGCCTCCGCCTCGCTCAGGCCAGGAAGACGACAAAGACGATAAAGAAGACAACGAGGATGAGGAAGATCTTCACCAGGAGCCAGCGGTGCGAGGAGACGGACTGGAAGTACTTGAGGATCTCGCTGTGGGCAGCCTCCACGTTCAACTGAGTGTCCTCCACGTTAGCGTCGATCCTGGAAGGAGGGAGGAGATTGAAGGTTCAAAGGGGATGAAGAAAGACTATATGAAGCAGGGGTGGGCAATCTTAATCCGAAAAAGGCCGGTGTGGGCGCGGGTTTTTGTTTTAGCCCAGCACTAAGACACCTGATTTCGGGTAGGATTCCCTACCCCTGACTTAAAGGGTAAAGCAGACACCCTTATCCTAACTACTTACAGGACAAACGTACAGCACCACTCATACTGCGTGCACCTCCCTCTCTCACCTCTGTACAGTCTCCTCCTGCTCCTTCACCATGTGAGCCAGCTGCTGGAATATGGAGCCCAGCTCCACGATGGTCGACTCGATGTTCTGCATGGTGTCTGCACGGCTCTGGATATAAGAGTCCTGAGGAGCAGGAGACCGACACAACCAGGTATCAGTGACAGTTACTTAATAGTGCACAATAACTATAGTGATTCTGTGACAATATCAACAGCCAGCATATGACTGGCCATATGTTCTCCATTATAAATGCAAACTGCAACCAAGTTCCCAAAATCTTTATTATTTATTATAACTTTATTGTTAAGCAGAAAGCATGGGTCTACACTAAGTCTCTGTAGAGCTTTGCTTATGAGTCTGGCTGGTAAATGTGATGAATTGAAATAGAGGTTTTGATGACTATGGTTAGGCTAGTTTTTGAGCGTAACATTTTAACGTAGTTCAGAGCACTAGCTACACAGCACATATACGTAATTTAGAGTGCTAGCTACACAGCACATATACGTAATTTAGAGCGCTAGCTACACAGCACATATACGTAATTTAGAGCGCTAGCTACACAGCACATATACGCAGCGACATGAAACCAGCCGTAACCGTAACTTATCGGCCGATACTGATCAGTTCACCTTAGGCCATTATCGGACTAATGGCAACACGCCGCCAATACAGTACATTAGCGGGACCTAGCAATGACCTGTTCATCTATGAGTTGTAGCTGCTGACTGGCGCGGGAGTCCATATCTATGGAAACTTCACCGGACCTCCTCGACTCGTCCTGCATCAAGACGGAGCTCTCTGAGGAAGGCACAAGGGCAAGTGGAAAATGATCACAGAGCGGAAAACACAAACGTATCAGGGACAAAGCAGGAGAGCAAAGAAGACGCAAGAGTATCGGTCGTATCCCCTCAGCTGATCATCACAGCCTGTCCACGGCGGCACAAAGACAAAACTAAAGGTCGGAGGGAGAGGCAGTGTAGTGCAGTTTAGATCACATTTCCTTAGCATTTCTGAGATTTAAAATGCATTTTCACTATGTGTAGGGACATTTGTTGTTCTTTTTAAGTGTATTCAACCTCTATATAGCAGTGTAGTATAATGGTTAAGGTACTGGCCTTGTAACCGAAAGGTTGCAGGTTCGATTCCCAGCTAGGACACTGCCGTTGTACCGTTGAGCAAGGTACTTAACCTGAATCGCTTCAGTATATATCCAGCTGTATAAATGGATAATATGTAAAAAAATGCTAAAAAGTTGTGTAAGTCGCTCTGGATAAGAGCGTCTGCTAAATGCCTGTAATGTAAAAAAATGTAATGAGAGGAAGCACAAGGTTGCCTTACTGAAGTTGTTGGCGTGTAGAGGGGAGGTGGACGCTGGGGCCTGAGAGAAATGCTCCCTCCGACTGCGCTGCTGCTTCAGGTTCTACAGAGAGAAACACAGTCACTTTGTGCACATACTACCAACAAGCCTCCAACTCGCCACGGACCTGTGATCACCAACAGTCAGTACACTACATGGAGGCGCTGAGCACCAACCAGGTAACGCCAAGGATGAAAAGCGAGGGGGTTTAACGGTGCACAACGTAAAATTAGAGATCAGAAAACCTGGCAGGGCAAATTGCAAACAAATAAAATTCAATTAAAATTTTGGCAGTTTTGTATGAGAGGCAGAGAATGAATTGCATGACCGCTCATTTGAGTCTTACCTCTGTTCTCACTTCAAGCACCGATTTGAAGTCGTTTGACATCGATGCTAGTTTAGACTAAAAGAGAAGGGAGAACACACGACAAGTTTAGACTTCCAACTTCGACAAATGGAAGGGGGGAAAAAAAGGGTACGTTTGAAAAATCCGTAAAATAACAACGCCATAGACAAAGGCAAATGACCGAAGTCAGCACGCCGAACAAGGAAATTCCATCACACTTAGAGTAAAATATTCCATCACACTTAGAGTAAAATATTCCATCACACTTAGAGTAAAATATTCCATCACACTTAGAGTAAAATATTCCATCACACTTAGAGTAAAACATTCCATCACACTTAGAGTAAAATATTCCATCACACTTAGAGTAAAACATTCCATCACACTTAGAGTAAAACATTCCATCACACTTAGAGTAAAATATTCCATCACACTTAGAGTAAAATATTCCATCACACTTAGAGTAAAATATTCCATCACACTTAGAGTAAAACATTCCATCACACTTAGAGTAAAACATTCCATCACACTTAGAGTAAAATATTCCATCACACTTAGAGTAAAATATTCCATCACACTTAGAGTAAAACATTCCATCACACTTAGAGTAAAATATTCCATCACACTTAGAGTAAAATATTCCATCACACTTAGAGTAAAACATTCCATCACACTTAGAGTAAAATATTCCATCACACTTAGAGTAAAATATTCCATCACACTTAGAGTAAAATATTCCATCACACTTAGAGTAAAATATTCCATCACACTTAGAGTAAAATATTCCATCACACTTAGAGTAAAATTTTCATGAAGCATGACAAATCTGCGCATAAGAAGAGCTTGCAATTACTGTGAATGGGCTTTACTGACCTGCAGAGAGACAACGATGGTGTTGGAATGTGTCTGGACATGCCGGCCATTCTGACTGTTACGTGAGCGCACCAGCTCCTGCAGCTGTGCTATCTGTTTATTCAGACTGTTAATGTCCTATGAGAAAATAACATATTTAGTGTATTAGAAGTGGGGTAGAGAGATGAGACTAAAATAACAAAAAATTAATAAAAATAGATAATTGGGTAGTTTAAGACGCAGCACAGTCACCACAGACAGGTTTGTACAATCTCCTGCCTGTGTCTGTCTAGCGGCACTGCTAGTTTATTGCAGCAAGTAATGAACCAACTAAATTAAGCTATATTATATTGATGTCAATTTTTTGTGCTCGTCTTTGTCCCTTAACACACAAAATGATATACGTAAACTATGTGCACCATTTTAGGTGTGCAAACAAACACATTTATACAAACACACAGGAAACATAGCACTGTTCTTTCACCTGCTTGATAATGTATGTTAATTCTTCAATCTCCACAGCCTTGTCATCAAACAAGGATTTTCTTTTGGCAACTGTACAAAGGAAAACAAAAAGATTTAAAGAGAAAAACAAAAACATTTCAACACACTTATTTCTTCATGGGCCTTGCATCATGATTTTTCATGCTAACAATACCAATGAACTGTACCATTGTCAATAAACCACAATTGCCGCCAATTAACTCTTACGTATTGTGAGCTTTTCCAATTTGGCGAACGTGTTACTCAGGTCTTTTCCAATCCTCCTGTGTGAGAAAAACGAAAAGTGAAAATGAGAAAGGTTTGTCCCTGAATTACCCGTCATTACTGGAAATTTACAGTATGGGAGTGCTCTAAATTCTGGATGAATGATGACTAACTGTAAAAAGCTCAGTGTTATACGAGGCATTCAGCACACTGAAGCATAAACATGTGCAAAATAGGTCATTAGTAATGTCTCAATCTTCCTATAAAATTACAACATTACAGCCACTAGGGTATCAGCTAAAACAGCAAAGCTCTTGCTTTTCATACAATTTGATCCCGTCAAATAATCATGAAAACACAGACATATTTATCAAATATTAAATTCAAAAATAGTTTTACAAAATTCACGTTTCAGGACCCAAGTATAAACTTTCAGAAAAACTTGTTCACGGGCCACATTTTTGTAATTCTTGCATCATTTCATTCCATTAATACACACTATAGCCATAATAATAGCATTACATTACAGTCACTTATCATATGATTTTATCCAGTGTGACTAGGGGATAAATTTAAGCTCACCATAAACGTAATAAGTAACGAAGTATAACAACAGCATGCAAATGGCAGAGAGCAAAAGACAATAAAAGAATGTAGTGACTGACTTTGCCATGAGCGTGAAATCGCTGCGCTGTCGGAGTACGCTGAGGGCAGGCTTATTGGTCGGTATCCCATTCTGCACAGCCGAGATGAACATGTAAAGAGAAACACAGAAAGATTAACATGTGACCCAAACACCTCCTGCCTGTCGGAATGTCAAAGAATCATTTATTTAGGGAACCAAACCTTTGTTTTTTGTCAAACAACCTATTCAGAAGGACTGGCGGCAACCAGTTTGCAACCACTTTGAGTCTTATGCTAATGAGGTTTCCCAGTGAGGCCGAATTGTCGGATTTTTCCTGTTTGAACCGGGGCCGCACAACCCCTGCAGCGTGAATAGCACATAAGAAGATATGTGTACCGTGGGCCATCAGCTTCTCACCTGTCTTCCCTGTAGTGACTTGCAAGCAGACAGAAACTCTTGTGTGCGGTCCCGACAGGACATGTTGCTCTTGTCCACTGCTGGTGGAGCGGCGGGGGGGTGGCGGGGCTGCTATGAGGGGTGGGTTCTGGCGGGATCAGCTGTGACTGGGTCTGAGAAGGCCCGAGGTACACCCCCCTGCTGACTGCTTCTAGGGACCGTGGCGGCGACGCGTGTTCATGGAGACTCCAACGCATCACCTGTGAGAATTGGGAGATGGCATCATACAGTGTACTTACCTGAGAGGCACAATACAGTTAGCTCGCAATGACTGCCTGCATTTGCCTTGCAGTGACCCTTCTAGATACATGTGCAACATTCAGCACTGTCGATTCTCAACATCTCAGTCTTTGAACAGGCGTTCCTCAGAGATCACTTCTTGCAGCTCCCTTTCGTTTCTTCTAGATTACACAACTTGAATCTGTTGAATCTGATATTCTAATAACATTTAACAAGTCAATCTCCCAGTCTCAGTGACATAACTGCTCTACTAGACAGCCAACATCTCAACTCTTCAAGACCATTGATTGTATGAACACATTTTCCATTCAAGTGCAGGGTGAATCTTTGTGGTCTTTGCAATAACTTTGCCTTGATAGAAAAAACATTGCTTTGGTGTCATTACAGCTTCTTCCTTCCAACATTAAACCCGACACCCCAACACAAACCTCTATCCAGTCGTTGCTCTCATCCTTGGTCACAACAGCTCAAACTACTCCGTATTCTTCGCAATGGTAAACACAATGGTTTAAGATAATATCACCTTTCCTAATTATTGTTGTACTCAACGTTCAATTTAATATGGTGAAATTACCTTGCTGATAAGGACAACTACTTGGCAGTAGGTTTCCTTTAGGAAACTGAAAGCAAATCTATTCCTGAAGTCCCGTTATTTCTAAGCAAAAAAATATATTTATTTTTCTATGACTCATTCCCACCATCAATCTTTACCAAATACAAAACTTTACTAGCTACACACTCGAGAAAGCAGTTGAAATTAACATGGAACAATTACATGTTAAAAGAAAAATACTTTCTGTTCGAGAACTGCTTAGATTCAGTTTCTACGTTTTCAAATACAACAGCATAACAGTAGTGTCCTGACGTCAATCAAACCCCAATTAACTATACATTTCTATCCTATATGACTTAATCCAACGGATCTTGATAAAAACATGAAGTAACATCATCAGAAACTCAGACTTCAGAAAGACGTTAGCTACGGGTGATTTAGCAACAATGCTATAAAATAAAAAAATAAAAACCAAACAATCATTCCAAACCTAAAATAGTGGCCATTGCATTAATATCCTTTCCCGAATTATTTTCCAATAACAATCCATTGCGATATAAAGGAATAAAACAGATCAACACATCAATCCGTCAGTGTTCAGCCACCAACACAAACCGAAACAAAAAAAACGCTGCACCAACTGCAAACGCTGACTGAATATAAACAAAGCAAATGCAGTGAACAGGACTAGCACAAAAACTGGAAAAAACGGCCGAAATAAAATAATAAATAATTCAAAATAAATGATGTGGCCTAATAACGTTGTGTGGTCTTTAGAAACAATAATCCATAGCCAACCAGCAGTTACAGCTGTTGAATACGTGACGTTACGCCAGCTGGGTAACAAACAAGTTAGCTCTAGCAACTTCCAGATAGCTAACGTAAGCTTAAGCTCATTTTTAACAGTAGATCAACCTTCAACATAACATGATATCTAAAACACAATTACATAAAACGCACCGTATTGTGTATAGGACTAGACCCTTGTGTTCAAAATGGTTTCAGTGGCAATCTATAAACTCAGTGGCTGAGCTTCAGCTAGTGCGCTAGCTAGCTGCTACCACCAACTTACAAGAAGCACAACCTAAAACCTATTTCTCTGACCCGCCTCTTCACTGATCCAATTGACTGACGGATTTACAATTTCCCCGCCCTTCCCAAATCATTGAAATTTTCTATTGGATAACTTAATAGCACTTCGTTCTCCGACTCTTTTCCCCTCACGCTACTGGTCACAAACTACGTTACTCGGCACATACCGGCTTCCTTCCACGACACGATTCGGTGAAATACAAGTCAATCACATCACCTGGAAGCCAATTCTAACTTCTCATTGGCTGTTTGACGCATCAACAGCAATCAGTTCTCCTCCCTGTTGAAGCTTGTAATCGTATTTAAAGCACAACTTAATAATAATACTACATATAACAGCGTACATATAATAACATAGTCAGCTTTTTCAAGTATAATGTCGACCGAGTCGCATACAAACAATATAAACCTACACAATGTACCTTAAATTAGCAAACGAATTTACTGATAGCTAGCTAATGCTAAGTAACGTTAGCCAATCATTCCATTGCTAACAAAAACACCATTAACCGATCGAATAGGCTTGGCAATTTGACTTTTATCATTCCGGAACCAGTCTACCACAAATTAAAGTTTAGATAGATTAAGCTCTGTTCTTACAGGCAAATCCGTGTCTCTTTCTTTCAGCCTTCCTCAGAGCCTCTAGTTGCTGTATGTTTGAGGTTTCGATCCGGGTCAGTCAGCGGATTGCTTTACGTAAGCGCCACGTCTACCACTTGGCGTTCTCTCGTGCGTAGTCATACCGTCATGTAGTCACCTTTGTAGTCACTACGCGATAACGCAAAGGTGAGGAAGTGGGAACAAAAATATGAGAAATGTAATACAGCGCAAATGTTTATTGGATGGCAGTATTTAATAGAACTTGAGGCAGGATACCTTGCAATAATGCTGTTCACCGTGGCTTGTCTCAGCTGATTTGAAAAAGTCAGACTTTCTTAGGAGGACGGGTGAAATGCATACTTCGAAATATCTTATCAGTTACTGCCACCAGATAGCGCAATTTCTTATATTTGGGGCCATTCATTTGCTACTGTTCTGAATAAGCAATTCTCAGAAGTTGGACATAATGTGAAAATAACATTGCCAAAAATACATGCAAAAAAAAACCTACGCGTCTATTTTCAGTTTATGTGACATGAACAACGCTAATAATCGATAAATATTAGTTGAGGGGTTTATTGCTTCAATTGATAATACCCCCCACTGCCATTCTGATTTTGCTCATATAACATTTACATGGTTGACAAATAATGTGACAAAAGGCTAGAAGAAAGAAATAGCCAGTAAAACAAAGAATCAATGCGAACGAGAGGAGAGATAACTGAAATTAAAATAGAGATAATGTACTGAACCCGCTTTCTGTGATTTCCTGATACCTGCCTAGCAGTACCTGCATCCCCCAGCCCAACAAGAGCTGGCACGCTTTGATGGGAGCTGCATACTCTCCCAACCCCTTCCTCTCTGAAATACAGAATGTTCTTCATCCCACCCCTTAGGCCCCATCTCATTCAGCTGTATACTTATATGTGCAGACAGACAAGCTACCTGGCACTTTACCAAAGCTAATGACCTTACAAATTAACAAGAACTATGCATCCATTAGCACTGATATTGTGAAGATCTCGCAATACCTATCCCCAATCCTGTGAAAAGGAAATTAAAAAAACAAAACAAAAAGGATGCACATTTTAATGAGAGATAACGCTCTGTTTAGATTGTGCCTCTTTCTAATTCAGAAAAAAACTGTACCACGTTTATTTTCCACCTGGGTGATAATACTATTTCCCCACACACACACGAACGTTATTTATTTTGCATTATCATTTCCCCACACACACACGAACGTACACACTCTTCCTCCCGGTCCCTCTTTGTGAGATATGATCAAATACATACACATTCATGCTGCCAAATGCCACTGAATACATACACAGCTGCTCCAACAAAAGGCTGAGTGAAAAACATGCCTGGAGTTTTTATCATCAGAAAAAACATGACACTTCACACAGATAGTGGAAAACAAACACGGGACAGTGTTTATAAATGGAAATGAAAAGACCAGGAGAAAGAGAAGACTGGGGAGGAAGATACAGACAGATGAATGGGGATAGGGAAGATAGGGAAAACAATTGAGGTATTCAAACAGGGAAAATATCCCTACTTGCCCAGGCTTCACATTTCATTGTATGCTTGGGAACATACTGTATATGTCCCATAATGTTTATAAACATATCCAGAAAATCTTTAGAAATATATTTTGCATGTATAAATGATTATGCTCTAAGGTATCAGAAAGAACCCAGGACTCCCTGGACTCCCTCTGCCTTGCTTCCTCTCTGTTTCTCTGTCCCCTGATCTCTAGTCTTGCTCAGGCCGCTATATTTAGCCCTGGCAAAATGCCCCGAATTCACAGCAGACAGGTAGGATGGTATCTGCTTGGCACACATGCTTGCATTAATTCCTTGGTGCTGAAGCACAGACACAGTCAGTGTTTCTCAGACATTGACTCAGCACTATAAAGGCAAGCAAGAGGGGGAGAGGGACAATATTATGTTTTTATTTCGTCACATTATCCACCCTGCTCTTCCCTTACTCCCAGTAAGCTTGGCTAATTATCACCTTGTTTGTCTTTCATTACAACTAAAATTGCTGAGAAGCAAGGGATGGGGAGGGAGGGAGGGTGTCGGGAAAAGGTTGGGGGATGAAATATGAGAGTGATGGAAGGAGTAGTACTGAGAGAGAGAAGGACACTGACAGTGCAGGGTACAAACCAGTGACAACCATTTTCAAAAATAATCCATTTCCTTTAATAATATGTTGAACCTTGTATCATCATCTAATATTAACATCACTGTTACTCATGTATCAACAACAATAATATTCTTGGTCACATTCACATTTAAATGATTAATAATACCATCATAATGTAACATAACTGACACACACAATTTGTACACTTGCAGACATCAAATAGGGCACAGATGGTGTAGCAGCAATAATATTAATCATATCATCATTATATGCATACATACACTGAATATATAGATTGGAGTTGGGGTTTGATTGAACTGAGCAAGACAATCTAAAACCGGTTCTATTCAACACTTCTAAATCTGGGGTGGTAATAAGACTCACATTATATAGAACTTGAATTTACCTAGGTTCACTGGATAATATACAAGCCATTCGGTGCTAGAGTTATTCTACGCTAAGTCATGTTGTTGTGTGTGGGAAGCAGGGAGCAAGCAGTATGTTCATATCACTAAGCTCGTACTACAGTTCTTCTGTGTTGTTTTTGCTCAGTACAAATCTTCTGTAACTAGCAGGCCGACAAGCTCTATACAGACAGCGTCAGTGTCACTAACATGTCTGCTGTATATTGGGCATACTTGTTGCGACAGAGAGAGTGTCAACACATTCTGCACTGTCAAAGGTACTCAAGTACAGTGTGTAAATTCCACCTTGGTACACAAAGTGCTTGTCCCAAATATTGCATGTGGATTTATCACACTGAATTTCAGCTGAGATCAGCTGGGACAATGGACAGAATACCTCTTACAAATACGTCTTGTGCAAGGTCCCATTCTTGAGGCTTTAATATGTCCAAGATGAGTTAAATGAACTTTAAAAAAAATGTTACAAACTTCTAAGTAAGCAAAAATTAATACTCGTGTGGAGGAGTCAAATGAGATAAATAACAATAAATAGATATTTTATCCGCCCCAACACTGGTATAAAAACACACATTTCTTAAGTTGTCAAGAGTGAATGCTACTCTACGCTACCGCTGCATTCAGCAGTGCCTCGCTTTCTTTCCATCTGTTATTCTACCCCCTCCGCCAACCACCAAAAGTTAAGGCATTGAGCTCCCAATACTGGACGGTTGTGGATGCGAGTCCACAGATGGGGGCCCTGTGCTTGCCGCCTTAAAACCCAACTCTAAAACCCAATTGCTTAAATGGTCCAGGAATGGGATTAGAACTTTTGCCAGATGAATAAATTATGACGGAGCAAGAGAAAGTGGGTTACACTGCAAACCTCCTGATCTTCGTGTATTCTGGCAATGAAGAGAGAGGTGGGTGGGGTGATAGGGAGTCACAGAATTGGGAGTTGGGGGGTGTTGGGTTGGTAAAGAGCGGGAAGAGAAGAAAGCAGAAGCTATTAAAACGAAAGCCTGGGACAGAGGGAGACAGAGCTGTTAATGAGAGGTCATTGGGGTTGTACTGGAGAACCTCAAAACAAGAGATCAATGAAAAAAGGGGACAAAAAAAGGATTATGGCTAATTATACTGAGGTTATAAGGAAAACACATCTAAGTACTGAGACGGAGGTCTGAGGGACACCTTTTACATTTCATCTGACAGGGGGAGGATAAAAATTGACAACATCTCCACATAGATAGAAATCCCAGGTTATACCACCACTGATGCAACTCCCAGAGCTTGGGTAACATTTACATTTTTAAACAAAAAAACCTCCAGCCCCATTTCTATACATATAGCACACATACATTACTCCTCCATTTAGTAAGTTCTCTGTACGATCTCTAAAGCCTGAAGCTCAAAATGTTGTACATGAGGGCAGTGGTCGTTAGGACACTGGACTTTGGACACGAACAATGTGGACTAGAATCCAAGGTGGGCCACTGTTGTATCCTTGAGCAAGATATTGTTTCTCTATTGCTCCAGTAAAATGTTGCTGTATAAATGGATTACAGGGGGTTTAAGTATTGAAACCTGTCCTAGGTCAGGTAATCCACTAGGCAGTAAATAAAGTATGTTGTAAGGTATAATAAAACATTCCAGTGTAGTTTATGGGAGATGGTGATAGTCTGTTCATGAACAAAAATTTGTCTAAATTTATCCTTAAGTCATTTGGCAGACACTTTTATCCAAAGCAGCTTACAAAAGTGCATTTTGTATGAGAGAGCCCAAATCTATATAATGCACTCTATCAGCCACGCATACTCTTTTAAATAGGTGTGAGAATGGTCATCGGAATGATTTTTCTACAAAGAAACTTTGTGAGTTACTACCCCAAATTATCAGTTTAAAGAATACAATCTTAGATTTCTACTATAGTCATGAGCTGTATGACAGCGTGAGCTCTTATCTTTATAGTTGCTTATCAGAGTGTGGTAGCTGACTCTACTGTCCCTCACAAAGAGAAGGATCAAAGGGAAAATTATTATTGCATGGGCTGCACTGGGCCATGTTTGGCAATGCCCTATGGGGTAACTTAAAAATGAGATATTTCATAGCAAACGTATATTACCATCTCTACCTGTGTTGTTCTTCCTCACTTTCCCTCTCAGTCGCACATTGGGCACATTTCATTTAGATTATTCTTCCTCAATTTACCTTATTTTAATGATAATCTAAGGCACAGTACTTGAAACTTCGGTCATCCTGGAAATTGTTTTTTCTTTTTTTAACACTGATTAATTAAAATTGAAAATTGCTTTGGTTACAAAGTCACAGTGCCTTAAACCAAAGCAATTTTCAAATATATGTAAAAGGCAGGACAAGGAGTACAAGGTAGGAGGACAGGGAGTGGGCTCCCAAACAGAATGGAATGACTTGCAGTCAGTTACTTTATCTACAGAGGCCAATTATGGACATTCTGTTTGGACAATATCAATTAGGAGGTTATTTCACACAGAGCGCAAAAATGTGCTGTCCTTTTGCTTCTAAATGATGGGTCTTCTCTCAGTTTAAATTCAACGCAGACATGTAGGCAGATTCTCTGGATGCCTATTGTGTAAATGGTCAGCCACCCAGAGAGCCTCTTAAAGGAGACAGACTAATGACAAACAAAAAAAACATGGCAAACACACGCACACACAGAAATGAAAAACCCAGAAAGAAAGCATTCAATATTTTTTTTAAAAAGCTTGTTTTTTAACAGTTTAAACGCAACATAAAAATGACAATAAAAAAATATGTAATCACCCAAACTCTTGCGAATATATATTTATATAAATTTAAATATATTTTCCTTTTTTTCAGTCTTAATTATATCAAGAAAAGCTTATGGTTACCTGTGTGTTGTCTTTCTTTATGTCACAGTGTTTCTAAGATATCCTGAAAGTACAACTTTCATTTCGGTATTGAGAGAGAAAAGGTGTCTGTGTGTTAAAGTGCCCAACTAGTTTTTTTATACTTAAGGTTAATGGGTCAGTGTCAATGGTTCCTCAAAAGATGGAGAATAGAACATATGTGTTTGTATATATATATATATATATATATCTGTGAGTAAAGTGAATGAACTTTGTGTGTGTTTGTGTGTGTGTGTGTGTGTGTGTGTGTCGCAATGGAAAACAGCCAGGCCTCCTCATTATTGGCATTCCCCTCACTGCCCAGTTGAAGTTAAAAGCTCTTTCTCTGCCACAAGGAAAGAGAAAAAACTAAACAAACTCAAACAACAGACCCCAAATGGGAGATTCATTGATAGAGTTTGTGCCCATTTGATGGACTCATACACAGAGACAAAGAATGAGAGACAGCACACGCAGGTTTGTAAAAGCTATCAATGTGAGGACCACACAGACTCCCAATTGCACCTAAAACTAAAGACCCAGTGAAAATAGAGCTAATGATATATTCCGCAATGCCTGTGACTGTATAAGAGAGTGTGTGAGTGTGTGTGTGTCTTCATTATATATCGATATACTACAGGCACATGTTCTTTTAAAAATGAAAATGTTGAATAAAAAAAAAATGAGTGGAAATATTTCTTAAATGCATCTGTGTGTTGAACATAAAACAGGTCTACACACAATTTTCCCGCCTTTGTCACTGCTGAACACCTCAGCCTCCTACCTCAAATAATACGTCCACATACGGACCCAGTGCTTCACCATTCAAAACTACTGCTGAGCCCAGGACAGAGGACTCTTCTGGTATTGGTCCAAACCACAGCAGGGTTGTTTTTAGTTCCATATACCTGCGCGCACTCTGTCTATAAAAGCCCCATGGCCATATACTAGATAACACTAATTTCCACACCATATTGAGGAACTGGTCAGATGGTCATGTGACTTAGCTTTGAGTGCCTGATTTAGGAGGAGGAATCTCTTTACCCTTCTGACTTTTCTCTCAGTAACCACAGCATGTTACATAGTCTATCAAACTATCAACACTGTGTCATGCAATAATTTCAGCACTGATACCTCCTTCCAGTTAGGCTCAACGGTTGGGTCACATGGTCATGTGACATCATGATGCAGTTTGTCGACCTTGTTCAAATAATGCCTGCAGGTGTGGGAGTAGAATCCAGCAATCACGGGTCAGGAAAGTTGCAGAGTTGCCCGGCATTGAATCTGCTCCATTTCCAGTGATTCAGTTGGCCAGTTTGTAGAGAGCCAGTGGCAGACAGGGCACAGTACCTTAAAGGGCCAGAGTGCTCCGCAAGGTCGAATGGGAAACAGATGGTTCATCCAGGAAAATACATGGCGTGACACGAGTCCCTCCTCATATTCCTTCATGTACGCAGTCTACTGGCATAATCCTGTGGTTCCACTCTCCAAAATACCTTTATGGCATCTCTTTCAATCAAATTGCTTATGGTGAAAGCTCCTCCCTCTTACTTATGGCATCACGCCTGATATAGCCCAGTTTAGCAGCAAAATGATCAAAAGCTCTGCGATGAGAGTGGATAATATACACATATATATTTAAGTAAGACTACTTGTTGATGATGTTTTGGAGTTGAGGGGGCTAAAGGGACGCGAGTGTTCTTGTTTGGGCGCACAGGCCCTCCTTCCCCTATGCTCCTGCACATCAGTCCTCTGCCTCATCACTAATTCTCCTCTCCATCACAAAATGGCCACCCCCTTTGCCTCCTCCAATTGATCACGTCAGCAAGATGGAGAGTGAGTTTCAGCTTATCACCGCCTTATTGCCTCACATCTGCAAAAGAGAAGGACACAGGCGAGGCAGGAGTGAGAACAGTGTTATAGTGTTTAGAGTCACTGATATCTGATGCTGAGCAGTGGAGAAAGTGGGAAAACAGAAAAAAGGAGGGTAATTTGGAATGCAACTCAGGCACATTCTCCCATAGTCCCACACAGACTTAATCTATCCATTCTGTCAGCTGTTTTACAGAATTGTTTGCAGAACAGACTTGTAACCCTGGTTGGATTTTAAAATTCCAGGTGGGAGGCTCCAGGTTACATCATTGAGCATCATATTTCATCTACATTTTTCAGTAAATATCCAATTTACATAAATTTGAGGCTCTACAAAAACAGGGCTGAAGTCTTCAAATATATAATATATAGCCGTAAGCGTAGACCAGGGAACACTGGCTCCAATATTCTTGGGCCTTGCCTACAGTCCTTCTGTACAACCAAGGCTTTAATTTCAGGGTTGCAGGAGAACCCAGCCCAGAAATACAAATGTGATATATTTTCACGGCGCTTTGCATTAAGTGTGTGCAGGTGCACATTTACGCACTGCCAAACTGTGTCCTGTAAGCCTAGAACCTGACCCTCCTCTTCCAGCCAATGATGCAAGCTGGCCTCTGTACCAGCCATGCATGCAAATACTGGATACATGCAATAAAGGGTATCAAGTTTAGAATTTTGACCAGACTTCCCCTTTAAATTATTACACAGGTGCTGTTTCAGTTGAATTCCTACTTGTAGAATTCTAGAGACTGTTTACATTAAAGCTGTCTGAACAGTCTGCCGCAAGTATAAAACTGTTCTCACCTCGACTTTTTTTTTTTTTTACTATCACAGATTATTTAAACTTTGTTTAAATAAGCAGTTGAACGCTTATGAGGTACCATATATCAACTGTAGGCATTAAATATTTGATCATGTGCAACAGAAAAGTCCTTGAGCACGTACAGAAACAGCATGTGCCAAAAAGTGTACACATGTCTCTCTCTACTGTATATAATACATAGCGATAGCAATTTACTGTATTATACTATATAATATTTTCCTACCGGATGCGTTGTGAGACATATTGCTTATTTTGGCGTGCCGATGGAGGTGGCGATACCTGACCTGCAACTTTGCTGGTTGAGGTGCTTCCCTCTCTGCCTGCAGCTCTCTTGGCTCTGGCTGCAGTGACACTGACATGTTTTGGGGTCCAGCACCCTCCTTCGCCCGGGACAGGGTGGGCACTGTGCTCCAGGGGTATGTGGAGGAAGGCTACGTCAGGACAGAAGGAAAGAGACAAAACTTACAGGCAGAACGGTGGGACTTTTGCAGCCCTGCTGGACCTCCAGTTTATCAGTTTGGACTTTTCTTCCCCCCCATTTGGAAGTTAATTAAAACAAGGTCTGTAAGGGAAAAGCGCAGTTGAATGACTAAATTGGGTGGAAAGATCGATCTTTGTACGTGCAGAAAAGCCCGCACTCAGAGTAATAGACGTAGAGCACTTTTCAACCAAATTAGCCCAATTTCACACCTGACACAATTTCAATTGGGAGCAGAGACAAGTGATGGATGGGGGTGAGCAAGAAGGCTTCCAAAAAAGAGTCACTTCTGTTTGTATCAGGGAAAAAAACGACCCACTTCAGACTATAAACTGGAAACAGCTGAATTCTCAAACCAAAATAAGCCAGACAATTGCAAAAATATATGCATGCATCCATGCACATATACACACACACACACACACACACACACATACATAGGAAGGGAAAAAATAACAAACTATAACGGCTTAGAAATGGTCCATGTCTTTCTTTAAAAATGGATTTTTATCTTAAAAATTTTATTGAAGTCAGAGGCTGTTAATGCTGTGGCAGAAATGGTATTATGTTACTATAACATCACAACAACACTGAGAGATTGTTACATGTTAGATGGGCAAGCAATGCAGAACAAATGCAGTAAGTACCAGAGACACTGAGGCCAAGACATGCAGGATTAGGGTTAAAGGTTAATCAGGTAAGGCAAGGGCTGCTGATTTTCAACACATTACTAATACTTCAGCAATGTAAAACTGCTATATACACGTATGTCTTTACTCCAGGTTAAAAAAAAAAGTGTGCAGCCCTTGCCTTACTAAGGTATTGCCAAAATCACCGTACGATGGTTTGATTTTTCCATTTTTCTTTCGTTTGGGTTTGCCTCTCTCCTTCTGTCTCCCTTTTCTCATTGGTCTTTGTTCCTCCCTTCAAGACAGAGACACTCCCTCAACGGCCATTCCTCTCCTCAACACCCTTTCATCAGAGCCCCTTGTTTCACGGACCAGCACTGTTTCGTCTACAAGTGAAATCTTCCATGTCGATAACACTGCTATAATCAAGCGGAGGTCGGAGAAAGTCAAAACTACAAGCTTTTTAAGTCTTACCTCAGGCCGTTAACAGAAATCTCTTAAAGGAGCAGGAGGAGGCCCGTCCAAGTAAAGCTCAATAACCCACAATTTCTCTACGTTAAATGTTGTTGCTGTTGTAAATATATATTTTTTTACATATTAAGCAAACTGCTTAATTCTTTTGAAG
>CM056393.1:14930040-15339119 GCA_029718625.1 Synaphobranchus kaupii
GATGGCTATGAGTATTATGCTGGTAACTATGATAATTGTTATTATTTATTTAGGCCTATTTATTTTATTTATCGTTAAAACTGGTTCGCGAGTTGGTTATTGAACTGTCTATCTGTATGTCCCTTGGTCGAGACTGTGACCTTGTGCTCGAGGACAGATTATGACCAGTGACGTCATTGACGACAGATTTGCGTAAATCTTCCCTCAAGTAGCCGTACAACCGAATGCCCACGAGAGGGAGTAGAACCACTGCCATGCAAAATGTCAGATTTAGCATCCGAAAGTACAGTCGCATCAATAAATTATGAATCTATTTAATTACTGAATTCGTACTATGAGCTGCTGACTAGAAGCCTCATGTTAAGAATGCTATTAGTAAGAGAAAATGTAGGAAATGATGTTCTAAATTTATATTTGTGTGCGTGTGTGTGAACAAAATATACCAGTAACTGCTCCAATCTTGTGCTTTACTCTCTCATCATCTATTTTAAAAGGGTTATGTGGGATTTGGACCTTCAATATAGTTGTGGTTTGGTGTGGTAAAAACAGAGTATAGCGCTAGAAACATTTAAATGAGTATCAACACACTGCACTGTATTAGTGCTGTTGGTTTCTGGATCCCAGAATGTATGACCTTGTGTTGTCCACAACAGTGCATAGGGTGTGACCACACAGCAGTCTAAAACCTCTCTCGCACACAAGCAAGCCTTAAACCCTCCCGATGCAAGCAGCTTGACTTGAGGCAGCAATTTAAATAATGAACCAATGACTGCAAAATTTTTTTTACAAAAATTATAACGTTTTGCAAAAGGGGAAGGTTTATTTCCACTACTAAAAGTATTACCCTCCTGCTATGCTGATTTAATGAAAGTGAACATTGATATATAGCCTACGCTCTTTAAAGAGTCCATTGTAAAACCTAATGTAAAAATTATCATTATTATAATTATTTGAGTGTGTGTATGTGTATGTGTATGTGTGTGTGTGTCACAGTGTGTGTGTGTGTGTGTGAGAGAGAGAGAGAGAGAGAGAGAGAAAGAGAGAGAGAGAGAGAGAGAGAGAGAGAGAGAGAGAGAGAGAGAGAGAGAGAGAGAGAGAGAGAGAGAGAGAGAGAGAGAGAGAGAGAAGCTCCCCTATATTGTGTGGAGAAAAGATCAACGTGCAATGCAACAACACGGACTAGTTGCATGCACTGCGGCTTTAGATGACCTTGAATCAAGGACTCTCAATGACTTCGCACACATTTAGCCGACCGCTCCGCGGAAGCCGTGCTATAGGCTACTACGTCGATTGACAGCAGATCGCATGTTCTTCCTCTCCCCTGTAAATTTGTCTGAATCACTTGTGCTTTAACATCCAAAACACCCTCCTCGTTCATTACTGCCAAGTGTAGAATCGGAATTATTTACACTTGCAGTTAAATAGTGGAATAGGCTATGCGGTGTAGGCTATCTGTCATTTGTTCTAAACATAATCCGAGCCTTGACATATATGGTCCAAAAGCATAGCCTATTTTTCCTTTAGTTTTTTCTTGTATTATTTCTCAGCCATATCCGAATAAGGGCTAGTTCCGTCAGATCAACAAATAAACAAATATGAGCCCCAAGGTTCTAAGCGGTCCTGAAGCTATAGTGTTTTAGTCGTAATTCCCTACCTCGCGGTAGGCTAATGCACTTCTCCCCCTCGGTGACACTGGAGTGTCACGAGATTGAACGGACTGAGAGTTCTGCAAGACGCTCCATCTAAAGCAGGGGTAGGGAACCCTGGTCCTAGAGAGCCGCAGGGTCTGCTGGTTTTTGTTTTCACCTTAAATACAGCAACTACTTAGACCAAAGAAACCATGTGAGGTGAGTTAACTGTGTAATCAACTCTTTTAATTGATCAATTAAGCGGCGAGTAACAACAAAAACGAGCATACCCTGCGGCTCTCCAGGACCAGGGTTCCCTACCCCTGATCTAAAACAACGTATGATACAGCGTTGGCCACAACTGCCCTAACATAGGACAAGCAGGAGACAGGTGGTTGGTTGGAAATAGAAATTTAAGCTACAGGAAAATATCTGGTAACGTATTTTTCAAAGCAATTTGATGATACAAAATCTATTTCCTTTGCGATATTGGCCTACAAGCCAATAAAAATATTAACAAATAACTCAGATTGTCAACCAATCACGGTGCTCGTTGCAAATAAATCTATATAGGCTACGGAACGTTAATTGAATACGCGTAGTAGGCCCAGTTCGGTGAGTAGGCCTAGCCTATATAGACTACACTGGCAAAGTGCTGGGATATGGAGTAAAATGTAGGCTACGCCCAATGGTATATAGACCATCAGCTTGTTCATTTGGGTGCTAGCCTACACATTGGTGGTGGTTGAGGCGAGTTCCCCCCCCCCATCATTGTAAAGCGCTTTGAGTGTGAGAAAGGCGCTATATAAATGCGAGGCATTGTTATTATTATTATTATTCTAAATTAAATTTCAAAAAGTATTTTGTTGCAGTAGCCTAGCCTATAGTGTAGTCTATCGTGGCAACTCATTTAATTTCCCGGAGTCCACATGTATTTATTTTAATCGCATCTAGATACAGCAGCCTGCCGTCTGGAATTTAATTTCATATTACAATAGAAGCCCATACATTTAGCTGTAATACTTTTAAACTGCATGATTGTTAATTTTATTTTTATTAGCCTATAGGCCTAGCCTACATATGCCGGATTGAGAGCAGTAATGTTAACCTAATGACTGAAATACAACGTGACCACAGCACTGTCTTGATTTGAGCATGCATGTCTGAGGAGGACGCAGAATGAAATATTCTGGGTTCACGGACACCTAGGCCTACAGTTTATGATATCAACCAGTCCAGAGCAGGCGAAGTAGCCTAGGCTACTGTTTCTTTTCATCATTACGTCACCGAGAATGGCTGATAGCGCATAGAGTGACCATTGGATTGACAGATCCACATGCTGTAGGCCTACCAATGGATCTGTGCAGTGCCTACACTAAACCGACCGGGAAGTTTCTCCCCCCCACTACGGCGCCTTTGAGAGCGAGAAAGTTGGTCGGGAGGAGCCGTTCGGACGTAACAGAGAACCTGTAGACGCAAAACAAGAGGGAGGGGAAAGAGCGCAGTCAGGGATGTAGCTGATGGCTATCTGGTTGAATTGTAGTGAGTAGCCTATAACGAAAGACGTGAAATGCTATAACGTTAACTACGAGCTTGCGAGCCAGATAGAAAAAAATAGATGCTTGCCATGAAGAAATTTGGATTTTTAAACCTTGCATTGCTCGATTGGATTATGTTTTAAATTTGCATGTGCCTAGTTGCTATTAGCATCCCCTTGTTTTCAAGCAACATAGAGGAAATGAGCTTAAGTGCCGGTAACCTTGTGTCTCTCAAACGCCTAACGTTACAATGACTTGCTTCACGAACCTGAAGAGCGGTGTTGGTGGGCGCTAGTTAGCGCAACATAGTGAGTGGTTGGCTAGTCTTGCCTTGGTGACGATGTGCATTGAAAGCTCCGTAGCGAAGACTCGGACGGAGAGATGATTCTGCAAAGACTGGTAAGTGTGGAAAAATGAGGAGTAATGTTAGACGTTGGCATGTGCTTTGTTGTAAAAGCTACATTAATCTAATTTTAGCTATAATGTCACCTAACGTGTGTGAGAGGGAGGGGGGCTCGAGCTCAATGTTGATGTTTAGCAATAATTGGCTAACTAGCTAACGTGCACAGTGTTGTGAGCTAGTAACAGCCAGGACATGTTCGCCATGGTTAACTTTACGTTAGCTTAATGTACGGTCGACAAAAAAGCTTGAACGCCTCTTGTCTGCTCTAATGCAAACGCATGTAGCGCAAACTAGCATGTGACATTAAATGTACCACTCGCTAGCTTGCGAATGTTTTGGATAGCTAGATCGCCAGTGGTATAGCGACATCGACAGCGAGTTTCCTCACTAGATGTTAACTTGTAAGTTATAGCTAACGTTAGATTGATTAATAGGTAAGGACTGTAGGGTTAGCTTAACTATTGTAGCTACTTGCATGACTAGCTGCTAGCTAACGTTACCTGTTTGCAAACCTGTCGAATTCCGTGAATCCCACTGATCACGAACGTTAATGGCACTACTTTGGGAAGTTATCAAGTGAGTTAGGCTAACGTTAGTGCTGGCGCTAGCTACAATAACGCAGCTACTCTCCTTCTGCCTGTCCATGTTCTTTTGCATTTGGCATCAGTTTATTGCGGACTATTTCTCCACGAGTGTTTGTCCGGTTCAAGAATAACCACACAACTGGCCGAAATGGTATCGCTATCAACGTGCGGATATTCGAGATAGTCTTGAAAGGATGTGGCTTGCATTTGGTATATGATGGATTTGATAAGTGAGTTTAATTAGCACAGTAGGGAATTTATCTTACGTCACGTGTATTGACGCCCTTCCTATTTATGCATGAGCGCACTTTTAATACTTGACTCGACAATATTTGAAGAGTTTATAGTGTTTGCTATAATAATAATAATAATAATACTTATTATTGTTATTATTATAGGCTATATATATATAGCCTATAATAATAATAATAATACTTATTATTATTATTATAGGCTATATATATATATATATATATATATATATATATATATATATAAATGTGTGTATGTGTATGTATGTGTGTGGGTGTATATAGGCATATATAGGCTATCTATACAGATGCTTGTTTATAATGTTACGTCAATTTTTTGTGAAATTCTTAGGTGATTCACAGCGAAGTGGAAAACCTACTGGACTGCTGCCTTTCAGGACCATGATTGGGAAATCTTTCCTTAAGACGTTGTAATCCAGTTTTGCTATTAGCCGTTAGAATAGGTCATAGTTCATGCGTTCGGCCACTTAGTATCGAGCATGCATGTTCAGTCTGTATTGTTTGGATACAATTTCCCTTCTAAGGAGCCAAAATTGAGGTTTGGGGCTAAATTTCAAACGAGATAAAAAGGTCACACAAGAATGAATTAGAGTTTTTCTATTTTTTATTTTATATTTCTAGTGTGTTATATGGTATGTTTTATTCCATAGTCTTCAAATCTGTTAAACTGAGAGAGAAAATCACAAATTAGTATAAATTATGCTTCAAAGGACCCAGTTAACACTGAGTCCTAAATGTCTCTACCAATATCCCAATATCACACAGATTTATAGGAGTCACAGGATTAAAACACATGCATGAACTTGAAGTGATGCACAAGTTATTTTTACTGTTTTGCTCTAGCTGTTCTAATGTATTTAATTACATATTTTACATTGTATGATCACTGTTGTCTTCTTTGGTCAACTTTTTTCCCACCCTCCAGGGTGTAGACAAAAAAAAAAAAACATTTGGCAGTTAACAACAAATAAATATAAACATAAATAAACAAGAGATTTGGGGATTATTTTGACCCCAAACATTACCTCTGTCAGACCTCAGTAGAAGGTAAGAAAAACAATGGCCACCTTTGTCCTCAGCCTACTGAATACAAATCTCAAAACAAGTTAGAAACAGGACTTATAGTGAGGGGAAAGTGTCTTTTGCATTTCCATGTTCTGTCCTTATCTGTCTTAAATAGTTAAAGTTTTGCTTTTAATATTTTTTTCTATTAATTTTACATGTTCTTATTTGTTTCAGTCTAATATATGCTGTCTTCCTTTAGTAAATGCAGCATTACTGTTAGTATCTTCACATCCATATTCTATCCAAATAGATTCAGTACCGACATTTAATTTTTCTTGTTGTTGATTTTATCTTTTTTGTATCATTCATCATCCTCTTGTCTCCTGTTCCCATCACCGTTGTCTACTTTGTAAATGATTGGCTAACTGAAGCCTAGTTAGTGTGGTCATTCTTTGTGCGGTCATGCAGCTGTAAGTCATTGCAGTGTTTGTGGGGTAATGGGACGAAGCACAATACTCACACAAAGGGGAGGGGTATTGTAGTTGCTGTGCGTTTGCCCTTCAAGCTCTCTTTTGACTTTGACCTTTGGAAGGCGTCACTCATGCAGAGAGCGCATGTGAACGTTGTGTGCACGTGCTTGTGTTAAAATTGAGAGAGAGAGGGGGGCAGATTAGCTGGATAGGTGTATGCGGGAAAGGCGAAGAACTAGAGGAATACTTTCTTTGCCTTCTGTCAGCACTTTTTAGCAAATGGTGTTATTTGAGATAAAGGAAGAAACTGACAGACAGGGAGGGCATGACCATACTCCATAAAGGCATTGAATGCCACTTAAGAAAGGAAGTAAAGACACGGGGATTTAACTGCGTGACCATTCAGACAGCTGGAATATAATCACCACATGGACATTGTGCAATCTGCAGCCTTGATTCCATAGTGATTGCCTGTGGGCCCTGCTTTTTTGTGTTTGATTGAGTCTGCCTTTTCATGCGTTTCTGTATTTTGTTTTTCCCGTCTGCTTGTCTGCACCGTATTTTGCATTGTATGGATGTACTTGTAGATATTCTTAAGCAGAAGTGCAATTTTATTTCTTTTTCTAGTCAGTGGTTAGACCCTCTTCTCTAACTTTTGTGGGTGTGTGTTTTTTTGGATTGTTTATGTTGAGATTGCATTGAGTGAGATTATATTGACAGAGTTGTAGATTAGGGATTTATCATATGTATAGATAAGGCTAAAGACAGAGCCCTGCAATCTTCCTATCATTGTCTCATTTCAGGTGATCATTGTGTGTGTGTGTGTGTGTGTGTGTGTGTGTGTGTGTGTGTGTCCCCCCCCCTTCACTGTAAACCTGAAACCATTATTCTTACGCATCAAATTCTGTGTGCTAGGTTTCCTGACGGAGAAGCCTGCTGAAAGAGAACAAGTTTAAAGAAAGAAATAACAAGAGTAGTGGGATACACCTAACCACACAGGTACAGATCTCACATCTTTGGATTTATCCAGGAGTTTTAATGCTTGGAGCTGAAGATATGTTTCACTTTATTCATTTGTGTCTTTGTTATTCTCAGAGGTGTTTTTATGGCCTGTTTATGGCCTGTATTTCTTCTTATCGACACAATGTTTTCAGTCTGGGGGGAAAAAAAAGAAAAAAGCCAACGTTCTTCACACAGAAAGAATATACTCTATACACCTGTCAAAACTCAATTACTTGCCTGATTATAACAATTACTGAATTTCTTTTTCAATCTCACCTTTTCTGGCAGCAAGATATGCCTCTTGCTCTGTGATTCTTAGTTATAATAGTCTTACTACATTATACTATGCACAAATGGCACATTACATTGGTGGTACCAAAGCACCATTATCAATGGTGGTAACAAGATTATTGCTATTATTATTATTATATTTAAAAGCTAGGTAAACTCATTTACAGTTTGTCCATATGGATCTGTCATCATTTTAACGTTGCCACATAAAGGCCTTTGAATGGAATAATGGAAGTATAAGCACCTGTCCAAAAGCAACATGAAGTCCCTTCTTGGTACTACGTGTTCTGGCTGCTCCATGTGTCTTTATTTTAGCATTGCGCGGCAAGCTGTTGCCTGGGCACAAGGTGCAGGCATGAAGAAATAAAATTAATCTTGGCTGTCGGCACGCTACTAAATCGTAGCCCCTACTATATTTACCTAATCAGTGTGTTCCGTTCGGTTTGTTAAATACAGTCTGCGAATTATTACAATGAAACAATTTCCATAATGTTTAATAAATGGTTAACAATATTTTACACTTTAATATTTGGCAAGTTAGCCTCATTTGTGGAAACTAATAGCAGATGCAGAGACGCTACCTTTCAACTGAGCTGAATGGAAAATTGTGAAAGCTTTCATAATGGCGTGTTGAGGAAACTAATAAATGGCTTAATGTTTAAGTAGTTATGATCATGAATAGTCTTGTTTTCTATTTGAAAAGGGTTTTCACTGTCATATTCAAATCAAACGAGTTAATGCATGATGTTCTTGGTGTTTAATTGACTTGAACAGAAGTATGGGGGTGGGGTGATTTTGATTTGTATCCAGAGTGGTGGAGAACGGAAAAGTTGATTGGTTATGTAAGGGGATAAGAACAGAGTATGCGGCTGGACCACACTAAAACAGACCGCACGCTGACACACTGCAAGATTAGGGGTGAACAGCAAGGCAGGAAGCAAAGGGGGAGACAGGAATGAGAGTGGACCAAGGGTAAATCATAACCTTGTCATCTATATGTTTAATAATGTGTATTCAGTGCTGAAGAGGATTTATGTATAATGCCCAGACAAGCTTTGCTAATTAATTCTGCATAATACACTGCTAACAACAATTGATGAACAACACTCCCTATTTAAGGTTAGCTGTTCATTTAGTAGGTATTTACATTATTTAACTCCATTTTGAATTGGTTAGCTGGATCCGGGATCCGTATACATAAAATAAGTACACCATACCTTTACTACCCTCAAAGTAGACTTTGTTTTATTCCTCTTGTGGATGATATTGCTGTAATTGCATATTGAGGTAGTAAATACAATCTCTTTGTTGAAACATCCTAGAAATGGCACGTTAGAGCTGACAATTTGGAAATCCTCTGTTCAGTTCAAAAATAGAAATTCCATGAACAAAGGTGAAACCTGTGAAACGGTCAGTGGCTGCATTGACACAGTACTGGAATAGATGAATTAATGTCTAGTGGCAGGACAAACTATGCGAGGTACAGAATTCATGATTCATTATATGCTTCCTGGTCCCAAACATGACCAGTTATGTTTGGATTTTGATTAAATCTGACACAAATGTTGTTTCCATAAAAACTCTATTTATTCTTAGGTCCCAACCTTTAAGGTCAAGTACACAAAAGCTCCTTATCAGTTTTACGATTTACAGTCTGTAATTTGGACAGTTACGCATGGATTGTGATGAAAACCTGATACACGCCATCCCCTCTTTGCAACAAAAGCTTACCTAGTGTCAGCTCAAGGTCATATAAGATCTTTGTTTTTTCCTGATGCTGAAATTGGCTAATTACTCAACAAAATTATATCCTCACTTATCTGGAAACTAGTAGTCTTTCAGGTTACAAAATCTGATGTTAGCATCCTGTCAACGGATCTTCATGAAACATAGGATTTTAATTTCATGACTGCTTAATTCCATTCTATATTTCATAGTGGCTATCACTGTCATTGACACCAGATAATAAATTCCTACTAAGGTAATGGTTGTGAGTGAATTACTAGTGTGCATGTTGTATGGGTGTTGAAGATTGAGCCTGGTAAGATTTAAGATTCAGATGTAGGGTTTCACGTTATTGTCCTCTCAGGATGAAATTTGTTTCAAAATTCAATAACAGGCAGTGACAAGGAAATATTGGCACATAGTGATAAACGTATACCAACAAGAAGAGGGGGAAACTGAATATATATATTGAACAGGTAACCTCACTGTGTTTAGAATTTGAATGGCCATTGGAGTGAAGCTCTCCTCAACATGTGCGCTTTATCAGAAATGGCAATACCTCTTTTGATCTGACAGCAGTTTTACAGTACAGAAGTATAATGGATCATTATTGTCACTATTGACAGTACTTTCCTTGCACATTGTGACACAGTGGGGGAGCTCTGAAATGCTACAACAGAGGAGAGAACTGGCTGAATTATACGCTGCAAGAGGAATCTTGGAGTGTGTTGTTACTAGTAAAGAAACAACAGGCCTAAATATTACAATAGATTTAGTAGTGGGTTGGTCAGTTTACTGAGCTGAGAAACCACTGTCTGCTAATATGCTACTTTTAAAAGTATGTGGGATCACCTTTGGCTGAAGTTTAGTTTCAACATTCAACCCTAAATATAAGATAACACCACCTCAAATGATTTTCCATTTACAATGGTTGGGCCATTAAAGATGTCGTTTAAATATTTTTCAGTAAGCATGTATCAAATTTTGGACGTTTTAAGCTACCACAGTTTTTTTTGCTTCAACATTTAATGAGACGTGAAGTTTGCGGTTGTAGGTGAAAATGCTTTGACGGTCTTTGGCATATGGTAGACAGGGCGGAACCGAGGGAAAAGCAGGATGTTCCTTGTCATTCGTTTGTGAGAACGTGTGAGAACAGTATTTCTGCTGAGGCAGATGCTTGAGTGACCTGGCTGATAAAAGGGAAAGGATGATTTTGAGATCTAGTGTTCTAGATAGTGGCTCACTGTTTAAGGGAGACGGGGAAGTGGGGAAAGAATGATCGCGCAAGATTTTGTGGTCGGGTCAGTTGACAGGCTACTAACATCCTGCATTCATATTGTACCTTAACACAAAAGACTGAGGTCAGCCTCGTCACACTCAAGGATAATGTGTGCGTGCGTGCCCAGAAGGACATTTTGTTTAACAGTTGCGTGTCCGTCCAATTTGTGATAATTACTGACATCACACACAAATTCAGCCAGAGCAAAGAGTGTTTGCTACAGTGTGTTGCTCCACGATGAACGACGAGCCAAACCTTGCCGTGACCGGGGAAGGAATTTTGCGTAAGACGGAGGTTGTGCACGTCATGCCTTTTCGTGGGCCACTAGCAGACCAGGGGATGCAATGTGGTCCGGCATTCCTGAATGGAGATGCAAACAACTCAGACAATCCAAATGCTACAGTGCTCTCTATTTCTTTCTTGCAGACCATTAAATGCAAAGATTGCACATTTTAACAGGGACATTCAGTACCTTTCAATCAGCTATTGAGGAACACAAGGTGTATTTATAGCATTTTAAAATGTAATTGTAGAATTTTTTTTTGAAAAGCAGCAGTTTCTACAGTTCCTATCTGTGGTCCAGGACATGCTGATGAAAGGAAACTGGAAGTCTACCCCTTAAAAGGCCTTGCCATTCCAGTCAGTGTCCAGATACCGAACGATTGTTTAATTAAAGGATTGTGAGCTGGCCCATTTGCTCCCGGATGAATGATCCTAATCCAGTTTGGGTGGTGGGTGCATGGGGATTATCTACTCGGTCTCCGAGGTTAGAGCCCAGTGCTTAACCCCCCCCCCCCCCCCCTCTGTAATCCATTCTCATATGAAAGCTGCACTCAGCATTAGTGTATTAAATTGTATTTGCCCATTCTGGCAGTGCAGAGGTTAACCAGCAAAGCCAAGCTATTGCGTGATGTAACACCACTCAGAAGATGTTGGTTTTCCTATTTTGTGAAGTTGATATTGATCCTATTTTTTTAATCCAAAGACATGCAGGTTAGGTTAAATTGGGGGGGGGGGGGGGGGGGGTGAGTTAACAGGGCGTTGCTGTAAAAGAGCATGTGTGCTCAGTCACCCTACCCTGTATAAATAAAGCGTGCCTGATTGTGGCGTTAAACTTATCTGTGTTCTCATTTTGTTTTCTCAAGTTTCCATTTAACTTCCATTTAGTTTAATGTGAAATATGTACTGACTGTTTGACATTTTGGGATGATCATTGCAGGAGTCTTGTTAATCATGGTTTAACTTTAGATAGTTTTGTGTAGTCAGACTGGGGCTTTTAGTTCCTCACTTAATGAGATTGAGCTCTCAGCTTTTAAAGTTTCCTCGCTGTCAGAACATGCATTTGCTATGTGTGGATGAACAGCTATACACTAGGTCACTGCTCATTGACTGCGATTCCTATTTTTTAAATTTCCTTTTACCCCCCCCCCCCCCCCAACATTATTGAAACATGTTTTGTGACAAGAAACTGCACATGAAAACAATTTTATCTTTCATTGTCGTCTTATTGTTCTTCTGGTTCTATGGTGAGCAGTAGCTCTATTGCAATTTAATAGGGAAGATTGATTTTCAGCTGATTTGTGACTGTTTTGGGCAGTTCGCACAGTCACTCAGCCTGCTTTGCAAAAGGATGCAAATAAATAAAAATTAAAAAAACAAAGGTTTTGATAGCAGTGAAAATGAAAGCAGAATCACACACCGAGTTTGTCATTCCCATAGTCATACATCACTGCTCTGCTGAATCATAGTCATCATACATTATTTTTAATGTATCATTTTAACAGCCAAGCTCACAGGCAAAGCTATACAGAGATTTGGTAGCTCTCTAGACTCATCTCTCCGTTTAGTAATAAAGCAAGTTGAATTTTTTTCTTGTACAAATTAAACTTGTTACACTTCATAAGTTGTGCTCTGTGCTCATCATCTTCATCCATGAATGTGGAGACTTGGTTTGAGTTTGCAGTTATAGCTATAGCTATAATGTAAAATGGAGAGGTATCTTTATCGGCCTATATGGGCAATCAAACATTGGTTATGGATATCGGGCCTGGAAGTAATAATACCGCTAGTAATAATGAGCCTGCATTTGTGCTGTGTGAATGTGTGTAGCCTAAAGCCTTATCAAAATACCTCTGTTTTTCTTTTCTGCGTTTTGCACACTTCCACCCTCCACTCCCTCCCCTGCTGCCCATCTTTTGCCCCCCTTTGCAGTGACCATGTTCTCCAGGGAGCGGCGCTCCGAACTCCATATCAAGGCCGAGCCCAGCAGTCCAGATGGGGGCGCTTTGGGTCGGGCCAGCCCCGGGGGGGCGTCTTCGGACTCCTCCCAAAGCGGCGGAGGGGGAAACCGAAGCGGGGGTACTGGACGCTATTCTCCCCCCCTTTACACGCCGCCACTGCGCTGCCATTTTAAAGACGAGGGTGTCGACGGCGTAGAGGAGGGCTCGACGGGGAGCACAGGCGGACGGTGCAAGTACGCTCTGAGCACGCTCCCCAAGCGCCTGTGCCTTGTCTGCGGCGATGTGGGGTCGGGATACCACTACGGCGTAGCTTCCTGTGAGGCTTGCAAAGCCTTTTTCAAGAGGACCATCCAGGGTAAGTCAGCAGCACTGCTCTGTCTGTCTGTCTGTCTGTCTGTCTGTCTGTCTGTCTGTCTGTCTGTCTGTCTGTCTGTCTGTCTGTCTGTCTGTCTGTCTGTCTGTCTGTGTGTGTGTGTGTGTGTGTGTGTGTGTGTGTGTGTGTGTGTGTGTGTGTGTGTGTGTGTGTGTGTGTAGGTGGGCAACTGCTGTTGGATGACATGACTACAGACTCATTAATGGTGACAGCCCTCTGTTTATGTAGTGGTAGAATGACACTGCGTAAAGTCCTGTCGTAGGATCTGGAAACGGTGTAGCGGAGGAAAGCCGCTTTGACTCTCTGTCACTGACTTTGTCATTTCTCTCTGTCTTTCCTTTTTTCAGGTAACATTGAGTACAGCTGCCCAGCTTCCAACGAGTGTGAGATCACCAAGAGGCGCAGGAAGGCCTGCCAAGCCTGCCGCTTCACCAAGTGCCTCAAAGTAGGCATGCTGAAAGAGGGTGAGCGTCTGTAAACACTATTCAGTTCAACTTCATTTGTACTACGCCGTCTTAAAGAAGCCACATTTTCAGCATGTCTACAATCTGTATCCTTGCACTTCACAGCAAAATATTCACTTAGCATGAATATTTTGCCCTGTAGTCGATATTAGCTCTGCAGCCATAGGTTTCAAAGGCAAGTCCATATACGCAAAGTACCCATGATATACTCTGTCACAGGAATCGTGTCATATGGGCCCTTTTCCTAATTCATCCTATATATCCTCCACAGGAGTGCGTCTGGACCGGGTGAGGGGCGGGAGACAGAAGTATAAACGGCGACCGGAGGTGGAGAATGCTACATACCAGAGCCCGCCCTCTGTGTCACACAGGAAAGAGGGTGAGAGAGGTGAGGACTGAAGTACTCCAGTTGGACTTTGGAACAGTGGTTAGCTGCTACACGGCTGCAAGTAGGACAGGGCGATATACCGCAACGATAATTATGGAATACAATAACGGTCATCGCCACCATGTAGGGTGTTGTCTGTCTTCTCGTCTTTTTTTCTTTAATTACACCTGATGTGGTAGGTAATCTAAGCTTCAGAGGGTGCGTGAAACGCTTCCGGGGGGAAAATGTCGCCATCTATTGGATGTTGATAAGACTTCCAATCAGCAGCAGGGCGTTTCAGGTTTCCATGGCAAAAGCACATCGGAAGTTGTAAGACCTTGCTGCTGATTGGCTTATCAACACCCAATAGATATCAGTGGTGATGTTTTATTTTGGAAGCATTTCACGCAGCCTCTGAATTTTGGATGTTTACTACAGCATCAGGCAATACACCACAGATCTTTAAGGCATTAAGGGCTTGATTTTACTCAGACCTTTAGCATGTGCAAAACCTTTTAGCACATGCAAAAAATAATAGCATGACCAGTGATTGGTGATGGTATTTGTTTTGCACCATTGTTTGTGTTATTTAGTCTTGCATGTGCTAAAAGGTTTTGCACACGCTAAAGGTCCTAAGTGTAATTGCAGTTGTATTTATTTATGTATTAAGTTTATTAAGTTTTTACATGTATTTTGTTATTTAAATAAAATGCTCACTGCTACATGGAAAGTTATTGTAAGTGTCAGCTTTGGTGTCAACAAATGAACCTCATCCAATTCCCATATTTTATTTATTTGAATGTTATAGTGCTGCATTTCCCAGAGCATGGTTTAGTGCAAACTACCGGCAAGACATGTTCATTGAAAGGTATCGCACAGAAACTATAACATGAATCCAGTCGAGCGCCATGAATACTATCCCAGCCACCTGCTTTACTTGATAGTTACTGAAAAATGTTACCGTCTTTCTGTCTGTCTGTCTGTCTGCTGCTCAGGCTCCTCAAACATCATCGTGTCCCATCTGCTGGTGGCAGAGCCAGAGAAGCTGTTCGCCATGCCGGACCCCCTGCAGCCAGACACCGCCCTGCGCACCCTCACCACGCTGTGCGACCTGGCGGACCGTGAGCTCGTCGTCATCATCGGCTGGGCCAAGCACATCCCCGGTAAGCAGGCCGGGTCATGGAGCAAAAGGAGACAGGAAGCGCTGTGTAGGGAAGGAAGGAGTGATGGGATTTGGAGAAGAAGTGGGCATAGGATTGGAAGGAAATGACAAGGCGTAGTGCTCTATGACACTTTATGAAGCACACCAGTCCGTCCGAAGCACTGACCCCCCCCCCCCCCCCCCCCCCCCCTCTCCGCAGGCTTCCTGTCCCTGTCATTGGCCGACCAGATGTCTGTACTGCAGTCGGTGTGGCTGGAGGTCCTGGTGCTGGGCGTGGCTTTCCGCTCCCTGGGCTGTGAGGATGAAATCGTCTTTGCCGAGGACTTCGTTCTGGACGAAGAGCTGTCCCGTCTGGCCGGGTTGACTGAGCTCAACGCAGCCATCAGTCAGCTGGCCCGTCGGTACCGAGCCCTCCAGTTGGACCGTGAGGAATTTGTCATGCTCAAAGCCATTGCTCTCACCAATTCAGGTGACTGATCGGCCATAGTTCTGACATCTGACATCTAACACCTACAGTTCACAGTAACTCATATGCAACTAAACATCCCTAATCAATCATTTGTGGCTGTTGACACTGGCTGTCTCAAACAAGAGTTTTTGGCCGTGCACAGGTCTGTTTAAAGCAGTGCGTTTCAGGTAACTGGGGCATTTTTCATTTACATTTTTTTACATTTTAGTCATTTGGCAGACGCTCTTATCCATTTTCCAACTTGAAACAAGTGCGTTAAAACAACCCTAAAAGGTAAATACGATTTCAAACACCAGTTCAGGGAGGTTTTTTTTCACGTCAGTAGGAATTCCCCTAAAGGTCATGAGTTCACAGCCCACTTGAGCCACGTAAATAAATATAAACGGTATCATGGTGTGCCTGGCACTTAACTTTATGGGGACAGATTTGGGTTTATGGGATGGAATGGCATCTTGGCTATGGGGACAGGCGCATGTCATGCCAGAGAAACCGGGACAAACGCCAACCGCCATCCTCATGTGCGGTACAGGTTCAGACCCAGCACTGTGCAGGCACGCCCACATCCCAGTTATATTACTTGGCTTCAGCTGTACATACAGGATAATGGAGAGTAAGACTTGGTATACAACAGGAATAATGAATAAATACCCAGCTCGAGATGGCCTCCCATGAAATCTTTTCTCTTGGTTCCCGTTCACCGACCCATCGTCTGACCTCTCGCCCCCCCTTCTCCCAGATTCGGTCTACATCGAGGACGTCGAGGCCGTCCAAAAGCTGCGGGACATCCTGCACCAGGCCCTGCTGGAGCTGGAGAGCCAGCGGCGGCCGGAGGATCCTCGGCGAGCGGGACGGCTGCTCCTCACCCTGCCCCTCCTCAGGCAGACGGCGAGCCGCGCCCTCTCCACCTTCTACAGCATCAAGACCCGCGGAGGCGTGCCCATGCACAAACTCTTCCTGGAGATGCTGGAGGCCATGATGGACTCGCCTTAGGAAGGGAGAGAGTGAGAAAGGGAGGTGGGTGTGTCGATTCGGGTCGGACAGTAGGAGAGAGGCAGTGCTTTTGGGTTTTTGGGAAATGAGGTCTGTGTGAGAGGCCGATATTCATCAGACATGACGGCGATTAGGACAGAATCAAATAACTTTGATTGGATGTGTGGTGAGAAACATGATGATGGCACTTGGCTAAGGAGACAAGAGAAGAGGGAGGATGTCAGAGCATTCGCTGAACAGTCAGAAGATGGGGGGGCACGGGTACTCTCATCTTTGCACCACGTGATTGGAGATATTGAACTTGTCCATATTTAAAAATACTTGTCTGTATTCAGAACTCAAGGCCAGTTTTCCTGTGTGATGAATGCCGTTGCGCTAGGTATGAGTTTTCATGTACTTTAGTCTGTGTTAGGATCTCAAGGTATTTTTTTTTTTTACCTGTTGGGATCAAACCAAAAATATCCAAATATGAGTGTCATACAAATCATTTAAATTTACAATTGAATAGACTTTCTGTCCTTGGTGTTCATGCTAACAAATCGGTAATATAACCTAATTAACATAGTAGTGTGTGGAGGGTATTTAGGAAAAAAACAAAAATGCATAGTGAATATATAAAAACTTGATTCACTATTCTTCAGGAATGGTATAAATCAATTATTTTTGCAATGGTATGTTTTTTTTGTTTTTTTTACCCAAATAGATGACCGTTGAGTAGGGGGTGTTTTTTTGTTGTACAGTAGACAGTTGCAGTGTGTTTGTAAGGAAGGCTAGGTGGAAGAGGGGGATGGGTATGAGGGAGATGGCTTCCCTGTTTCCCTGGTACCTACACTCAATCACTTTGGAGCCCTACAACCCAAGTGGTGGTGTTAATGGATGAGAGAATGATGAACCTTAACCAACCTTTACACAACAGTGAGGGGAGTCGAGTGTACCCCCACTCAGAAGCCATATGGCGGGGGGGGGGTTTGAAAATGAGAAGATAACCGATGTGTAATGTGTGTTCTATTGTGGAGTGAAAAAGCAACCAGAACTCTGCAGCAACACACAAATTGCACAGCTGTGCAGAATAGAAGTTCCATTGTGAAGAGTTAGCGTGTTGTTCTGCTAATCCTGGGGGGACGGCTTTATTACGTCCTTTAGGAACGCGAGACTGTACAGATCCCTACAAATGGAATCGTCACCTCACCGGTGTACAGGTGTTTTCTTTCTGCAGGTACCAACCTTATTTCCTGGCCAGTTTAAATAACATAAGGTGTATGTACAAGGTATGAACACTGACATGACAGGCGTGCACTTGGACAAACTCTTCCCAAGCAATGCAAGATCGCATTGAGGAGGACACATTAATTTATTCTTTGCCTTCAAGATAAAAAGCAATATTTGATGCGAAAATAATGAGCGCTACTTAAATGGCAATGAAAATTGACAACCACGCATATAAGCGCGCTGGGCTGGAGAGGAACAGCGCACGGCTATGAAGAATATACTGTTCTCCTGAAGCAACATGATAAGCTCATCTTCTTATTAAATAGAGGATTCTCTTGCAAATGTGTAATCCTGTTGGATTTTGTTGCATTGCAGAGGAGAGACCAAAGGGAATCCTGGCAATGAAATCTTTTATACGAGTCTATACTGGACAAGTTGCAGGTGGATTTTCTTCATAATTGTAGTCAGTCAATTTATTCTGTGGTCTGCATAAGAGGGTGTGTGCTGTGGGAATTGTTCAGTAATGGCCAGAAAACTAAGAGCACAATTCCAAGGCCAGTGGGCTCATGTAAGGCCCAGATTCAAGGGGAGTTTGTATGATTGATCTTCCCTTCAGAATAAATGACGTGATCTGTAGTTCATGTGTTAAAACAAAATATTTGGTGAATACGGTTTAATGGTAAAATATTAACTGTATTATTTGAAGTCCCAATATTTAAGACATGGCTGAAGACTTGGAGTTTTGTTTTAGTTTCATCTGAACTGCAGCCTTCGCTAAATTTTCTTAATGTGGTGTCATGCTCAGGTGAAATCATTGTTTGTTGTGGGCCACGTATTGTTGCATTACATGGCACGTTACAAATGAGATGCATTATTTTTAAGGTGATTTAATTATGTTTGGCTAGTTGCCCAGTGTACATTTCTCAGAGGTACATAAATTACACACACAGTGGTGAAATAGTATCTTACTGAAGAAAGAAAATCCACATTTACCCACATATGGTGCCCTACGCTCTAACGAAATAACTGCTTTTTGTAATGCTGGACTCTTGATTTCTTGCAAGGATATACTGGCGTCATAAGGGTGGGTATTCCCTACAGACTCACCACCCTCGCCGTGAAAACATATGAAGAAAAACTTAAATATACTCTAAGAGTTTTGGTTGAATTTTCGCTGAAAATTTAGATAAAATTGTTTATTGAGATTAATGGATCTAAGAGGTGTATTAGGTGTGAAATCTAGGTCTGATGAGACACAGTCCTGGAGGGCTGCTGTGTCTGATCCTTTTTGATGTCTTGTCACTTAAGTGCTTAGTTGAAGATGTTGGTTGACTAAAGAGTCCACATACCATTTTTCCAAGGCCCAAATTGGCTGTTGGTTGAAAGGTTACCACAAAAACAGGTAGACACTGCTCCTTCAAGACTGGGTGTTTAGATCCCTGGTTTAGTGGTTTCTTGCTGCAAATGTAGATGAGAAAGGGACAGGAGGTTTCTACCAAGCCATTTCCTGGTAGGCCTCATTGGATTGAACCTCTTTTGATTACGTATTTGTTATTTCTGGTTGTGAATTAACTTTTTTTGCTGTAATATGCATCACACCATTGCAATTCTAAATTGGTTAATCGGTTAAATCACTTTTGTAAGCGTCTGTTTGGAAGCTAGACACTGTGGACAGTAATGGACTTGATTTACGAAGGGGGTCCGTCACCTCCATTCCTCCAGGGCTAAGGTCGGACTGTTTTTATGCATCTCTTTCAAGCATGAGAAGGGAAGAGCGGGAAAGTGACTTATGGATTTAATTATGGCTCGGGTGCAATGAAACCGGCCCATAAGGACCAGAAGAGACCTAATTTGTGGGGAAATTGGGCGGTTTCTATTCGTGCAAATACAAAAGTCTTCCTTATAGATTTTGCTATATGACTCACTCCATGGTTTTCCAACACAATTGGCAAATTGACACAAAAAGGGCACGGGTCTATACCTTGAAGTTTTACACTAAAGTAAGTGCCTGTCAGGAACAGTTAATTACAGTTTTAATAGTTCAATGAGGTCTAAAAGTGGCTAAATAAACTAGGTATAAGCCCCCTTTCAACTAGCCCATGAAGTTTAACACTAAGAAAACAAGAAACTGATAATGCTAGAGGGACAAGGCCATACAGAAATAAAAAGCAAACCTGCCCCCTTCCCATAATGCATTAATTTACAGGCACTCTACAAAAGAAGTCAATTGGAAAATCTTTTTAATTTTTTTTTACCGCAAACAACCACAATAAAAACAATATTATAGCCTGTGCTTTGTTAGATTGAAGGGGAGAAAAGTTTGTTAAACCTAAGGTCAGATTCTCATGCGTCTGAACTCTTGATTCATGTCTGGCAAAAGTCAGGTTTTTTTTATTGTATGTAGTTTATTCATTTTTCTTGTTTCTTGTATTTTTTATTTTTTACTCTTAGGCCAGTCCTCAGGTTCGGTGAATTAAATCCTGTAAATCTGTGATGATTGTGTGAATGTAAAGTGGAAATACTATTTCACTGTTTTCATTGTTAATCTTATTTTTCATATTGGTGTTAAAACTAATAATCAAAGCTGTAATTATACCTTTTTACTACTGTTTTTTAAATAAGTTGGATCTAAAATTCTTGAATTTATTTATTTTTTTAACCCATTTGATCGACTGTTTGGCATCAATGAGCACATCTAGTGGTTGTACTGTATATGAAGTGTAGCAGTTATCAGCTTCTGAACATAGGAATAACCTGTATAATAATAATAATGCCTTGCATTTATATAGCGCCTTTCTCACCAACCAGTGACTCAAAGCGCTTTACAATGATGAGAGGGAAACTCACCTCTACCACCACCAATGTGTAGCACCCACTTGGGCGATGCAACGGCAGCCAGAATGCTTACCACACATCAGCAGAGGTGGAGAGGGAGAGAATGATTTTAGCCAATTAAACTGGGGGATGATTAGGTGGCAGATTGAAAGAGCCAGGTTGAGAATTTAGCCAGGACACTGTGGAAACCTCTTTGCGATAAGTGTCATGGGATTTTTAATGACCACAGTGAGTCAGGACCTCGGTTTAGCGTCTCATCCAAAAGACGGCATCTCCTACAGCACAGTGTCCCCATCACTGCACTGGGGCATTGGGGTTTATTTAACCAGAGGGAAGATTGCCCCCTACTGGCCCACCAACACCACTTCCAGCAGCAACTTAGTTTTCCCAGGAGGTCTCCCATCCAAGTATTAACCAAACCCACACCTGCTGAGCTTCAGCAATTCAGCAGGTGCAGAGTGCATGGTGGTAGGGCTGCTGGCTTTATAAGATGCTTTGCTGTCTTAGTGGTAAGGGTTGTATTTTAAGTGGTCTGTAGTGCATCAGGCTATGATGGGTTACACTGGACATACAGGCTTTGTACATTTCTGCAATGGCTTAGTTTTAGAAAGAAAGCCTGATGCAATGTGATTTCTCATTGGCAATACAAAGCCATGCAAAATCGGTTCAGAGTGAACAACTTGCATGTTTCAGGGGCAGGAACACAGTGAGAAGAATTTACATGAGTCCTGGGTACATTTAAACGCGGTTCACATTTTATATAACAGGCGGTAAGAATTTTATTAACTAGTATTCTAAAGGTCACCCGTCACATTGTGGCATTTTGCCTGAGGATGATGAGAGAGCCAGCACATAATTTATAAGGGATATAAGGTGGGTACAAAGCTTATTTGTCATTGTTTTTACAGTATGTGTGTGTGTGTGTGTAAATGAGCAATATGAGCAATAACCAAAACCAATTTTATTTTTAAAAAAATAGTGTGTAGCCATGTAATGCAAATTCAAACTTAATATTTGAGTAATAGTAATAATATAGAATGGTAATTAATGAGAATTATATTTCAGCAATTGTATTTAAATATATATTAAATTCTATTTTCATTATAATTTAACATACTGAGGATGATTATTTCAGTGTGTATTGTTACCGACACCTATTTTGTGTGTTTTTGTGTGTGCGCACTGTCAGTTCGATCAAATGGTTCTTACAGTACTGTCGGAACCATTGGCGTTCAATTCAAAATAAGTGTAGGAATCTTTCAAATAGAATAATTTTTTCGACCCATTACCGTTTTCTGTTTTGTAATAAAATGATATTATGTGAAATTGTCTCATTGCTTGTCTGTTGCTTTTACTTGTCACATTCAAAAAGAAATGTAGAAAGAATACATTTTATACCTGCCTGTCTTTTTGCCTTTACCCAACTGTAACAAGTATTTTTCTATAGAACTACATAGATGAGGTCACTGGGACTTCTTACATTTTTCATTCACTTATTACAAAATGTGGGCAAGTGTGGCTCAATGCAAAAATATAAAGTGGGTGCTTCTGACTTGCACCAAACTGCAAATATTGTAAAGGTTTCATTTTAAAATCAGTTAAAATAACACCAGATTTTACAAGTAGAAATGTTTGACCAAAATTAAGACTGCATCAAAAACACAGCTCAGTTGCACTTGCACACTCCATTTTAAAACGGTGCCTTTTAATTTGGAACACCCAATCATAGTTGTTGGTCGTCCTCCTCATCACTGCAACATTCATGTACTGACAGTCACTGCTTCTTTTGACTCTGCAGTCCACGAGCTAAGCTGCGCAGTGATCGTGTTGGAGGCATACAATTTATGTGCAGTTGGTACAGGCAGACTGTAGGTGTCCTTCCCGCTCAGTCATGATCAGACTGGGACAAACCCCACTAATGAAACCTTTCTGACGCAATAGTCAATTATGAACCATCCTGGGATTTAAAAAAATGGTCAGATTATATATCAATTTAAGAATAAATTACAAACACTAGCTACCCCTTAAGCTAGAGATTTAGCCACACAGGCTTAGCAAAGGCCATTACAAAATGAAACATTAAGACACTGGAATTTTTTTCCTTCCTCCAAAGGGCGACACACAATATTATCCGCTTTAGCCACTCTAATCAGGTACGCTCTCCAACGCTGGGTTATGTTGGTCCTTCCAATAGGTATCCAGGTCAGAGTTGGGAGCCAGTGGCTTTCCATCTACAAGCGCACGCTGATTGTTATCCGACTTTCAGTAAGCATTTAGCAGCTGGAGCTCTGTTTCAACTTTGTTTCATTTCCTAAACTTCCGACAAGTGTTTTAGAAATGCTATTTCATCACTTAGGAAAAAATAAAACAGCTAGGATTTTACAAGAATTAGTAAATGTGTATTGGAACAAATTTAATCTGAGATCAAGTGAAGGCATTAAGAGATCAAATATGTATGTATATATACAGTACATCTATCTTAAAATATATAACGATTTATTTGTTAGATAGATGACCATTTTAATGTCACCGACTCTGGGTTACTGCACCTAATTCTGAAAAGTCCTAGAATGAGCACTACTGTCAACCCACTGCCTTGTATGTTAGTATCAACCAATAATCACTACATTACTAGTACAATACAGGGATTGGTGGTACGGAGTGCAGTGCAGAACGATATAAAGCGAATCAGAAGGCTATAAGATGCCCAGCAGTCTTTAAAGCAGTATGAATTTTGAGAGGGAAGCTAAACTGAATCAGACTAATGCTGGCGCAAAAGTCTGGAAACACTGGCAGTTCTCTGGTACACAAAGGCATGCCACGGATTCCTTCTCCCTTTTAAAATGGATTCATGATCTGTAATCATGAATAAATAAGAAGTGTGCCAATTTTGAGCTATTCCTGAATATTGAATAGCAGTCTAACAAAGGGGTACCCATCTAACAAACTGTACCAATCTGAGTCCAATATTTGGGAATATATGTGCATTAGAAAAATTAAAGCAATTGAAGTCTCTAGGATTCATCCTCATTCAGTAGCATGTTGGGGACGCCCCGGGAGATAGGAAACACTCTCCCTGACTCAGGGCACTGCAGGCAACCCTCCAACACCTCTACCTGTGGAAAAACAGGGAGAATGAGGTAATGCATGCTGCAGCTTAAATAATGCTACAAGGCTATGGCTATCCACAACAAAAACCAAGTAATAACCCATTATGTTATATGTAAAAAGCTGGGAGTCTGGCAGGGGTTGTCAAACTCAATCCTGGGCACCTATTGTGTATGCTTATTTTTGTTCCTACCATAATTACAACCTCTGATTAGTACAGAACGGTTAGCTAAGTTTTATTATTTATACACGTGTATATCTATTGAAGGATAATTTACCCTCTTAAGGTCACATTGTGTCCGAAATGGCACACTGATGAATAAATGTTATATATTGTAGATTAATTATTATCCCATGGACATTTAATCAGTCACATCTAATGCTATAATTTTCTATAATGTGCTGTATTGCAAAGGTTTCCTTTTGAAAGAGGTTACATTTTTACAATTCATTAAATTGTAGGCCGACTGGTGAAATCAGTGGGGTCCTAACTGCTGAAAGTGTGGACAGCTTCTCACTGAAACTTATACACTTCCTCAAGACTGAGGATAATGCATTATATGGCTTCGGAGGAAGGGACATGCACTCTGAACCTTTCAAGGATGAAACACTAGCACCCCCACTCATAACTTAGCACCTTGTGTTTTAGAAAATGGAAAGTAAAAGTGACACCGATGTAATCCTATTTCTGAGTGTCATGATTAACACAAAGGAGAATAAAAACGGCCAGGAAGCATTTCTCTTGTAACAACACAGCAGGAATTTTTACCTCCAGCAGCACGTGGTGGACTTTGCGCAAAAACTCATCATTCTTCTCATAATCTGGGACAAGTTCGTTGGGTAGATCATTCAGTTGACCCAGCTAAAGATAAATATAGACAGAATTTAAAGATGAATAATGGCACATAGGTAGAATACAGTATGTAAACAAGAATGAGCGATATAGCTGGGTAGGTTAACTCCAGTCAGTGAGGACTTTGCAAGCTTTAATTGTGCACGTACCTTTCAATAGTTAGCCTATTACTGTGTACATGATGGCCGTTTTAAATCTACCTGACAACAGATGTGATCTAATTATTATTTAAAAAATTTTAGCAGCACATTTTTTTGCTCATATATACAAGTCATCAGCAAAGTTCCTAATAATTAACGTGACAATGACCTGCGAAAGAAGCAGCCCTTTCTGATGCAGACCAGTACTTTAGTTATAAAATTAAGACGATGTATAATGAAAATCACGTACATACACGTTCTTTTAATCTTATATCGTTGCTGTAGTTATATTTAGGACGTACATCTGTGTCAATGTGTTCAATAATTATTTAGACCAAATACACAATTATGCTTAGAAACAAACACCATCAGTCCTGTTTTATAAATGGTAAATAATGACAAGTGCAACCAGAGATGCTACAGTTTGGAAGCGTGACTAACCCCGTCGGCTGCTTGTACTAATGCTGTCCACTCCAGTTTGGGGATCATTCGGCTGACGAATTGTGGGTTGAACTCGACTTCGCTCACTTTCACCTCCGTCGCCTTTGCACAATCGCCAATAGGTAGAAGTAAAGAAATTTTTACAAGATTGGAAATCAGTAAGACTGGCATGAGGCGTGTAGTACCGTAATGCAATGAACAACAATCCAAGATAGCATGGCTTTGTAAGTAGCTAGCTAAACGCTTTGACATTACAAAGTATTGTAACAGTGGGCGCCAAACAGCATGCCATCTATTCTATTCAACATTGAAAGGTGCAAGAAACGGAACTTGATATAGTTAACGTAACTTTAATTCAACAAACTGCAACGATCTTACCTTGATGAGGAGAGGGTAGCCTTTAATAACCCCCTTCACGTGCGACGTCAACATATTGTGTGTAAGTAATTTCATCCTTGCTGCTGGAATAAATAAAGTAGAATGAAATATAACAGTTTTTAAGTTATTCACCTACTCTAATATGTTAAAACAGCTGAATATTGTTTGAAATATACGTTTGAATTGTATTAGGTTTGGCCCAGTGATCAGAGATGCTCTCCCACTCACATGGGTCACTCGAGTGCAACTGAGTGTCCCTTCCGAGTAGCACGATTCGTCTAAACAACGTTCCGGGCACTTAAAATGTGCTCGACACGGGAGATAACAGTTACTTTGCTCTATTTTAGTTGGCTTTTAATAACTGATTTTCATCTTATTTCACTAAATCGTGAATTAAAATAATGTATTTTAATTATTTGAAATGTCTGACTGACATATCGCAAGGATGGATACTGCGCTCTGTCACGTTTAGGCTAACGCGTTAGTAACATTGCCATTGGTCTCTAATTAAACAATGTTTTGTGAGAACCTTTTAATTTTTCCAACTAACATTAGCTAACATAACATCCTTGTTCGTGAATTAATGGGAAATGGATTTAGTATATGTATCTTAATAACACTAAGCTGCATTTTAAAAGGCAAATTAGCTGCAGCAATGCGATTAACTGCTCCCCTTACAATTACGCCACGCTCAAAAACATATTTTGATTTTTGACTTTTAATTTAGAACTAGGCCTGTTATATCACACTGGTCCGATGGGTTAAAATCGTCTCCCATGCAGGGATTTTGGAAAGACTCCTTTTAAAATAAAGCATTTCTCCGTATAATGAAAAGTTCTCTGCCCATTAGTGGTTAACTATTTTTTAAGAGATTAGCAAAAATAACCATTATTAAATACATTTTTTAAATGTCTAATCGGAGTGTAGAATATAGCCAACGAATTTTCTTGAAATCTAGAATGAACGAGCGTCACTTAAGTGATATAATTCTCGTACATGTGGACACACCCCCGTTTGGTAACACATGACAACGGCAAAGGGAAGACCAGTCTGGTGGTTCTCTATCCACGTTTTCCTGAGCTATCCGGAGTATTACGTACTGCTCACTACATTTCTCGTCAATATGCCGATCAAGGTAGGTCATTGCACTATGCGAGACATTTGAGAACAATGACAATTTCGCCGTGTGTTTTTAGCAATGGTCAAACGCACTTTCTGACCACTTCGGATTTTCTTTCTCAGGGCACTGATGCCTTATAAATAAACTCAGACGACAGGTAACTTAGGCCTCTAATATACCATGCGTTTTTAATTACTTTAGGTGCAAACGTTGTTATAATTCTCATATATTTATGGAAAATACAGATCTGGAATAGACCATGCTTGTGTGGCTGGTAATTGCCTCTCGGCAGTTATTACTTTCTCACGAAATCATTTGTGTCGTAACATTGATCATGTTGCACAGCCATAGGGGCGTAGAAGCGAGCAATGAAATGGTTTAAATGTTTCATTCTACTTGTCAAAGTTTGTGGTTCTGAACAAACATTAATGCATTTTAGTTATGATGTCGAATGATTAAAATGAACACAATTACCGGGTTGATTCTAAATGTAGTATGTTTGTCCCACATACGGTTGTATGTCGCGCTAAGAACGCCACCACAAATACAATGACGGGCGCCATTAGCTATTACACAAGTATTCCTACTGCAGTAGCTGTTACTACATCATCACTATGTGCTGTGTCGTTGTGCGCGTCTGGGCATGGTGCTGCTGCTTTGGATGACAGAGTGCTGACTTACCTAACTACTGTCTGAGCTTTTGTTATAGATGAGGGATACCTATTCATGGATTGCCCAGTGCCATTGTGTGTAATTCTGTTGGTGTACGAGTGTGCATTGTGGTGTGTGCAACTGTTTGAAGCATCACCTGTATGTTTCTTTTAGTATGTTTTGGACTTATTAATCATATCAGCAGATAACAGTGTCATTTTAATGAAATGTATGGATATATATTTTAGTGTTCTAGCCTTTTTTGTTAATTATGTACCTGTTTGTCCATATGGGGAGTATACAATTGTCCACAAATTTTTTACAACACAACTGACAATTGAGGAAGATATTTTCACCTTTACTATTGAGATCATGGATTGTCTGAACATATATTCCTGTAACCACGAAAAAGCAGAGAACAGTTCTGGTTTTCATTGTAAAAGAGCCTTCGGATTACCCTGCCATTTTAGCCCTTCCATATATCAAAAGCCTCTCTTCAGTGAAGACACCTCGCTACTCAGTCTCTTACTACCCATGCTCTGTATGGTAGATGTATTGCACAATGATAAATGTATTTTCTCATAGTGACATATTTTGTGATGAGAGATGTGCTCTCCTGGCTTTTTCTCAGATTGGAGAACCTTTACCAGCTGTTGAGGTGCAGGAGGGAGAGCCAGGGAACAAGGTGTCCATGGACCAGCTCTTCAAGGGGAAGAAGGGGGTGCTTTTTGCTGTACCCGGAGCCTTTACCCCTGGGTGCTCCAAGGTACAATATTTATTATATACAATAAACAATATAAATTATTACAATATATAATTATTATACTTATGATGGGGTAATTAAGTAATCCATATCTACCTGTACCTGAGTGGAATAAAATCAACAGAACAGAGCTGTGGAACACTTTCTCTCCGTCGCTTTCATTTATGTGCGTCCTTTTGTGTCCCTCGTTCATCCCTTCTCCCCCCCCCCCCCCCCATCTCCCTCCTTTTGGCATCTCCCGCTGTGCCACCCTATTCTCCCCCCCTATCTCTTTGTCTCCCGCTGCCTGTGACCACGCCCGCCCCCTCAGACACATCTGCCTGGGTTCGTGGAGCAGGCGGCAGAGTTGCGGAGCAAGGGGGTGGAGGAGGTGGCCTGTATTGCTGTCAATGATGCCTTTGTAATGGCCGCCTGGGGCAAGGAGCAAGGTGCCGATGGCAAGGTGGGTCATCGTGGGGAAGGGACCAGTGACAAGGATCCATTCTGTCTTTCAATAAACAATGTGGTTTCAACAGCACTGGGGAATGTCATGGGGATTTTAGCATATTTCTTTACTTCTGACCGTTGGTCAAAAAATGTTGTAATTATGGCTGAAATGCAGTAACTGCCATAAAGGGTGTGCAGAATGCACACGGCGCAGTCAGAGGTGTTTGGTTTTTTTGTTCTATGTGTTGTTATAAGCCTCCATGTGACTCAGATTAGTTCTACACACTTGGCTAAGTACTTGTCTGTAATTTAGGAGAAATAAAACAGCTCTATCTGGTAATGTCTTCTGTGGAAGTTTTGGAGACCAAAATTACAAGGTTCATTTTTAATATCCTTCTGTGTGTTTCCATAATGGCATTATAATATGCAGTGATTTTATAATTAGAATTTATTTATTTTAATCACCATCTTGGCCAACATAGTTATACTGAATGTAATTTATATGAAAAAAAGTTTTGTATTTATTCCACTTATTTTGATCATAGGTCCGAATGCTGGCTGATCCCACTGGAGCCTTCACTAAGGTCTGAAACCTGTTATTAATGCTGAAATATTAATTCTGTTATGTATTTTTTAAATATTAAACCAAATTATTTGTAATGTAGAACTGTTTAATGAGGTAATGCTTTGTTTTTCTGTATTATAACCCCTGTAGTTACAAATTTGACTATATTAGCTTTCCTATTATTTTTTCCATAATTGATTGAGAGTCAGTTGTTTTGAGGTAGTACATAACCATAACTCTTTTGTGTCTCTTAGGCAGTTGGTCTGTTGCTAGACAGTGACAAGATCGTGCAAGCGCTGGGCAACCAAAGGTCTAAGAGGTGAGGAATGAACACAATTACCGGGTTGATTCTAACAATGCCAGCATTGTTACTGCTCAAAAAGTCTTTGGGAAAGTCTTTTGAATGTTGTATTTTTGTCCCCTTTTTCTCCCATTTGGAATCGCGATTATGCTTTGCTTTTGTGTCGCCATTGTTGCCACCTGCACAGGGAGCAGTGCTGAAATCTTTGCACTCCTCTTACATACCAAACATACCTGTAGGCGCCATATGTGTCAACGGTAACACACCAAACCTACATATCTTCAAATTATATATCAATAGTCATGTGTTCACTCAAGTTAACAAGCCACTTTGCCTTGCAGCAATCAAGCAGGATAGACAGACTTGTCATATAACTGAAATAGCAGTTTCACAGGACCATGCTGATGGGATATCCCTGTTTGTGTCCATTAAATGTGTGTAATTATCCAACTGTAACTTCTGTCCTTTTGCTGTCAGGTATGCAATGGTGGTGGAGGACGGTGTGGTGAAAAAGATCAACGTAGAGCCAGACGGAACTGGCCTGACTTGCAGCCTGGCCTCCAGCATTCTGTCTGAGCTGGTCTAAACTGGTTAAAACTAACGGGTTCTGGAGTATATAGTAATGTCAGAGCCCCACCCCACCTGTTACAGTACCACCCTCCACCCCCAAATCTTGATCCAGGTCTAAGCACGACACAGATTAATGTGGTCAACCATTTTTGTTACTGTGCCAAATAAAAAAACATACTTTGTCACAGAAGGAATGATGGCCACTGGGATGAATGAATAAGGACGGGACCTGTATGTGCCTGCAGTTTCGTAATGGCGAGACATGATTACACAATGCAGGGAATTTATTTCCACAGTTAAATCATTCTTTTGTGCTCTTCCAAGACCAGGTTTGGCTACCTCCTAAATTTGAACAGTATTCAGTTTTAGTTCCAGTACGTCCTAGTATTATTAAGGTACAGATAGTCAGGTGGTAGAATGCAGAATTTGATTGCAGAACTTGATTTGAGAAATGCGCACAAGTTTGGTTGTAATGGCGCTATGCCATATTGTTTACCTTAATATATTGTCTCCCCAAAGGTGAAACAATAAAATGCTTCTTTACTGCAGTGAACCGTGTACTGTACGCGTTTTACAGATTTTAAATGTTTATGGTATCAGGTGGGTGTTAAGAGCTTTCGTAGAAAAGGAAATGCTATAAAAGCAAATGTAATTTATGTAGTACCTTACAGCTCCCTTAAAAAGCTATCAAAGAACTTGGTAAGCATCATTTTAAAATGTGAAAATAAAAAATTGACTAGAAAAATACAAGCTGAACTAAAAAAAAAAACATTTTTTAAAAACAGCAAGAGGATAAAACTTGGATAAATAATAATAATGTATTGTGTTATATAGTGAATTTAATGATGCTGAAACTCCACCAGTTAGTACCCACCTGGATGATGGACAGCCACCAGTCTGCACCAGTATTCCAGTTGCACCTCAGCTGGGATGGAGGGACAGGAATGGTCAGGTTTGCAGGTTTAAAGCCTATAGGGGCAGAGTGTGAGAGATGGAGTTCCTGTTACAATGAGATAAATCACAATGATGGGATGATATAGACGTCAAGGTAGCACCTAATACCACTCTGGTTTTTCATTACTGAGGTAAAATTTTTTAAAAGGTCGTTTTCAGGTTCTGTAAGGTAGCCTAGACATTTTTTTTATATTGCAACCTAAAGAAAATGGTTGTTCGTACAGAATTAAGTTTCAGTGACAATGTGAAAGCGATGCTTTTATACAAAGCGACATGCAATAAGTGCATACAGAAAGGTCATCGAAGTAACTACAGAACAAATAAGACAAAGCACATCCTTCCCATAACGTTGCAGCTATCCCTAGTAATGAACATTGAATGTAGTTCACAGTAAGCTGTGGGTAAATCAGCTATACTATAATTCTATTCTAAATACTTTTATAAACTATAACAAACAGACAAGAAAACACAGGGAACAAGTACCATGAGAAAAGGTCCTAGATTGGTATATCAGTCAAGGCGTAGTCTGAAGAGGTGTGTCTTCAGGCCATGACGGAACGCAGACAGTATTGGGAGTAGAACGTGGAGGAATGGGGAGTTTGTTCCACCACTGAGGAGGTAGGTTGGAAAAGCTCCGCAGTCGGGACGAGCGAGAGCCGTTGACATGGAGGGGGGGAAGTGCGAGTTGCCCTGCTGTAGAAGAGCGAAGTGGTCGAGCAGGAACATAGTGCTTGATTAAGTCCTGCAGGTAGGCGAGGCCTGTCGTATTGGCTGCAGTGTAGGCCAGGGTCAGAACTTTGAACCTGATCCTGGCTGCAACTGGCAGCCATTGGAGTGACCTCAGCAGTGTGGTGACATGGGAAAATTTCGGGAGGTTGAACACAAGCCGAGCAGCTGCGTTCTGGATCAGTTGAAGAGGCAAAATGGCGAGCAGGGAGTTGCAGTAGTCCAGGCGTGAGGTGACCATGGTCTGGACAAGAAGCTGGGTGGAGTAGGTGGTCAGGTACGGTCGAATCCTCCTGATGTTGTACAGGAGGAACCTGCAGGACCGTGCTGTTGCCCTGATGTGCTCTTTGAAGTCCAGCTGGTCGTCCAGGACCACCCACAGGTTCCTTGCAGAGCGGGAGGCAGCCACCATGGTCCCGTCAACAGTGATGGAGAGATCATGTAGTGGGGAGGTCTTGTGTAGCATGAAGAGGAGCTCTGTCTTGTCAAGGTTTAGCTTCAGGTGATAGGCAGCCATCCACTCAGAGATGTGAGCCAGACAAGCAGATATCCTCTCCTTAACCTGTGGGGTAGAGGGAGGGAAAGAGAGGAAGAGTTCAGTATTATCAGCATAACTATGGTATGAGAAGCCATGTGAATTAATTACTGAACCAAGAGACTTAGTATAAATGGAGAACAGCACAGGACCCAGTACAGATCCCTGCGGGACTCCTGTCGAAAGGGGATGGGGTGCAGAGACGGAACCCTTCCAAGAGACTTGGTAGGATCTATCAGTGAGATACGATACAAACCAAGAGAGGGCAGTCCCAGAAATGCCCATCTCAGTGAGTGTGGAGATCAGAAGTTCATGGTTGACCATGTCGAACGCCACAGACAGGTCAAGTAAAATGAGGACAGAGGAGAGGGAGGAGGGTCCAGCAGTGGCGAGTGCCTCCGTTGCGGCCAGGAGAGCAGTTTCGGTGGAATGCCCGGTTCTGAAGCCGGATTACACTCAGTGGTTGGTGTCAGGATTGAATGCTCATGCTGATCTTAGATCAATGTCTGAGTAATAAGTGGAGGGGTTTTATGTTTAAGTCATGCCACACAGGACACTAATGAATGTGGAGATAGTGGAGGATACGTTAACCACCGCACATTGTGAAGGCAGGGTACCGTACAGCTCTAAAACACACTGCTCATCTCTGCCAGGGCTGACTGCAATTATGCATGGCTGTGGATTAAACTTGGTACAACAGCTGTCCCCATTAGCCCCAGAAATATAACGTCATGATCACACAGGCCTATTGGTCTATTATTTTATTTTTTTATCTTTTTTTATTTTTTTTTTACAATTTCCCTTCCGTGACATTCATAGCTTGTAATAATTTGTTGTTTGTTATAATAATAACAAGTAATTGGCTAATCTGAGGCGACTACTTTACATCAGTCACTGAACTTATAAAGGGTTTCGTACAGCCTTATTTTCACACAACTGCAGATTAATTGAGGGTTTGTTGTATGCACTGATGGCTACTCTTGCTTCCAACTGTAACAGGCTGTTCTCACAGCCCAGGCTTCGACAGCCCTGAGAGCAGTTGTCAGAATAAAGATTCAAGAAGATCCCCCCCAATAAAAACATGCTATTCTGTTCCATAATGTGTAGACAAAAATATCAAATAGCAGCACAATGTTAAGGGTTTTGACATTTTTTCAAGTTTTATTTTTTGTATTAATTACTTTTTTTTTTTTACTCATTGTCTAGATATTATACAGTTCGTTCTTACAGCATATGATATAGTAATAATGGTAATTACAGGAACGCACTCTGAAGCGCCACAAACACAATCAACCAATCAACCAGTCACACTCAAACAACATGCACACACACCTACCTTAAAAACATGCATGCTCACCCACGCGCACGCACCCACACACGTTTCCCTTACACTTTACGCTCATTTAACAAAGGATAAAAATGTAAAATGTCGTAACTGTAAACCCGTCGCCTCCCTCACCCTCCGCCAAGAACACATACTCCCGTACAGAAGAATGCAACAAAAAAACAATAACGTTAATACTAATACTCAGTAATCATAATTACAAGGTTAAAAAAAAAAAAAAAACATTTTAAAAAAAATGCATGAAGGCAACTAATAAGTAAAGCAAAGCCGGTTCTGGAGAGAAGTATACAAAGGACAGAGATCAACTAGACTGCAGGAGTGAAAGGTCCCAGCAGCCATCTTGTACAGGGACGACACATAACATGCTCACAGCCTGGCTGTGGTGAAGCAGCAGTGTTATGTTAATACCACAGCAAAGCTGCGGGAGCCTCGAGTAAATCGAGTAAAGAGGACGGCCGGGACAGATCAGGGATTAAAGGCTGAAAAATGGAAGGTCATTAAGAGGAAGAAGGGATGGGAGGGGAGAGAGGAAGAAGGGATGGGAGTAGAGAGAGAAAGAAGGGATGGGAGGGGAGAGAGGAAGAAGGGATGGGAGTGGAGAGAGGAAGAAGGGATGGGAGTGGAGAGAGAAAGACGGAAGGAGTGAAAAAGCACTGAGGTGTTCCCTATATATTGAAGGAGCTTATGGCACAAACAGCGGTAAGTGGGAGGCGGGGACACAACACGTACACAGGTGCATATGGGGTGAGTGTTAAACCGACAAAAACATCTTTCCTACTCTCGGCTAACATTGAAAAGCAAGGCCACTTCGCTCTAGTCCTTCCGCCATTAGCGTGTCACACTGAATTCCTTCCTCCCATTTTACAAAAAGCCCCTTCTTTCTCTCTGCAGTTAGTTCACTCGCTGTCCAGGGAGAACAAACAGGAGGAAGAGTTAAATCATCCATCTCATCAACTAATAGCGACCTAAGAACAAGCTCTGCACTTTGTTCTTTAACAACGGTATCACTGAAATGGCTTAATTAACTTGGTGCGCATTATGAGAGCGGTATGATTTCATATATATTAAGGGGGGGTTCTCTTACAGTCAGATGCGGAAGAGAACAAGGGCACATTTTGAAAGCCACTTTGAACACTGCATTTTCATGGGCAGTGGCAGTTGGATTATTATTTTTTTTTTTTTGCATTTGAAATTTGTGCACCCACCCACAGTCTCCCACATACCCTCTGTAACTCAGGGCTGGTGTGTAATACACCCATCCTCCCCCCATCAATCCCCAACTTTAATCCTTTTTCACTCCTGGCTGTCCTCTGTGCGCCACTTTAAGAAGTCCTCCTTCCGGGCGTCCGGCTTTATCTGGTTCCGCATGCCTCCCAGCAGGTTGGAGGTGGCTTCTGAGGCAACGATGAGGGGGCGCACCACGGTGGGGGGGATCTGACGCAGCACCCCGCCCACCGCCCCCGGCAGGCCCTTCTGCTCGTGCCCACGAGACGCCACGTCACACAGGGTCTGAGCTGTGTCAATCATTCCCTGACAGGAGGCAGAGCAGGGGCAGGAAGAGAATAAGGGGTAGAAGAGCAGAAGAAGAAAGGATAGGCTTCATAAATGTGGGGTGGTTAACAGATCCTGCAATGATATTCCAGTTGTTGTTTTTAACCAGCGCAATGGAGGAAAAGTCCCTTTCAGAAGTGTACATCTTTTTAAAACCAGTTTTTATCCACCTTATATATTTTATTTCGCTTTTTGGAACGGTGGTATTTTTACAGCTGTCTAATCACTGCAACATCCTCAGGGAGGCAATGTAATAATCGTTTGGGAACTTGCGTTATAATGCAGAGGTTCCAGGCTGGAATTATATATCCATTGTGTGTATGTACCCAGTGTAAATCCAGCATGTACCCTGCACAAGCGAAGAGCTTGGCCTCAAGAGTTATGTTCCGCACAGTGCTGTGGGTGTGAGAGTCTGTCTACATGCACGCACCTCTCTCACGGTGTCATAGGCCTTGGCCACGCCCTCCCTGAGGTCGGCAGGCTGGGGGGCACGGCGTGGGCGGTTGGCGGGGCGACCATCGGTCATACAGCGTGTCAGGGGGGGTGTCGGGGACAGAATGTCGTACACAGTCTCCGCTGTGGCCTACAGATGCAAAGAATGTGTAATTTAGCGAGCATATCACTGTGAACAATATTACAAGCATAAGTTATACGATGCACATATACACGGTGTCCACGGTGCTCGACAGAGTGTGATTTGAAAGCTCAGTTGAGGCTGTACATGATCTATGCTAAAAGCATGTATTTGAATGCGGTGCGCGTGTCAGTACCTGTATGGCCTGAACCAGTCTGTTGCTGAGCTCTAGGGCAGCAGAAGCTGTGGACGTTCCGAAGGACGCCGCCCCTCGCTGTAGGCCCCGGATAATGCGCCCATCTCGCCTGTACTGCTCTATGGGCATCCAGAACAGGTCTCTCACTCCGTGGACTGGTGAAAAGGAGAGAAAGGAGAGGGGGAAGGGCGGAGGGGGGGGGGGGGGGGGGGGGGGGGGGGTGAGTCACTCTCTCAGGCTCTATGTAGGCTTACCTGAGGAATACAAACATAATGACTTGTTGTAACAGCACCACTCAGGACAACTCCAGCACACCTTTCTTTAATCCCACAGCATCTTGCCCAGTTAGAGGGGAGTGTACATTATGACAGGGGATAAAGGGGAGCCACCCAATGTCAGAGGGTCTCAAAGGTTAAGTGGAGACCACAGGGAACCCAATGGGAATTAAATAAATATTTTACTGGGGACTCAATGGTGACAACATGGTTTGGCACCCACTGAATGGGGTTATGAAAACCATTAGAGGACATTCTGTCTTTCGGGTGAGACTTTAAACCAAGGTCCTGACTCATTGTGGTCATTAAAGATCACATGACACTCATCGCAAAAAAAAGAAGAAAAAAAAGTGGGCTCCCCGGTGTCCTGGCTAAATACCCAACCTGACTCACTCAACCTTCCACCTAATCGCCCTCATGATTTAATTGGCTAAAAAATTGTTCCTTCCCTCTCCACCTCAGCTGATGTGTGGTGAGCATTCTTGTGCAAAATGGCTGCCGTGCATCACCCAGGTGGGTGGTTGAGGCGAGTTTCCCCCTTATCACTGTAAAGCGTTTTGAGTGTGAGAAAAGCACTGTATAAATGCCAGGAATTGTCATTAAGTCCAACCAGAACTGAAATCACAGACACCTCTTCCTGAACTCACAGAGCTGCACCACAGAGTGCATGGGGCCCACTCCTCCCAGAATCCCTGGCAGCTGGTTCTTGCGGATGTCAGTCAGCCACTCGTTGATGGCGTACTGAATGACCTTGTCCACGCCCAACAGTCTGAGCAGGAGAGAGAAAGTGTGACAGTGATTACTCTAACTTCTGTTTTAATATCAGGCTGAGTCTTCGAGTCCTTCAATGTGTGTTAAGACGTTTGTGGCTTGTGAGGTTTTTCAGAAATTCCGTACGATGTCAAACATTTGTAGTGCATGCACGTGTGCGTATTAGCACAAGAGCGTGTGCCAGGACTAGGGTCCCACACACATTTCTACATTTAAATTTTCAGGGCATGTGTGGCCCTAAGGGATAAAGAGAGGGGGAGAATAAACTTGAGGCAGGCCTATGGAGGAGCGAGCAGAGAACAGGATACCCGTGTCGGCAGCACAGTCTCTTCAGTTTGAGCTCAGAGCAGTTGAGCTGGGCGAGGCCAATCAGGATCCCCGCAAACGTGCCCTGAGAACAGATACGCCCAATCAGATTAATGATCAGACACATGGACACAGAACAGAACAGCCACAGATACAATCTGTGGGTATACAATTACTCTGAAGTATTTCATAGAACAAATATTCTAGTTACCTGTTCAATGACGACATGCTTGCCATGATAATCCAGCCAGATGGGGACTTCAGAGGTGAAGCGAAACTCCCTAAAAAGAGAAAAAATAGAGAGTAAGACAGAGAGTAAAAAGGCAAAAAATTGAAAACGCTTTTCTATTGGTCAGACCTGACAGCCTGCCTGTTGCTTTAAGTGCAGTTTTATAACCGTAATGCTGGCTGTACCTGAAGTAAATTGGCTGATCGGTGGAAGAGGAGGAGCCAGCAGAGGAGGAGCTCTGTTCACTGACAGTGGTTTCCATGGAAGCGCTGAGGTCAGGCCCTAAGCTGGCCCCTGGCTCCGTCTCCCCAGAGGGCTTCTGGGAAATATCAGCTTTCACTAGAAGACAGAGAGAAACCATTGGGTGTGGGTATCTAGGGGAGGAGAAACTCAGAGAATGGTTCCTAGGGAAAAAAATCACAGGCTGTTTTTTTACTGTGAAGCTCACCTTCAGTTGCCGGGTCAACGGGCAGGTATGGGGAGACACCATTGGCCAGGCTGCTGAAAAAATCTTTGAGGAAGAAAAGGGCATCCTAGAACAAAGCAGAGAGAGAGCGAGAGAGAGAGACCATCACTCACTGTAACATGGGGCTATTCAGAGTGCCAGCGTTCAGCCACAGCTGTCTGTGACAGTGTTCTGCTTTATTACGAATCTGGTTGTGAATTATGGTTGTGTAGGTGTTGTGGCGTGTGCTGTATTTGTGTAGTTGCGCAGTAGCACCTGGTAGGTGTAGAGTCACAGGGACAGCAGTGTTGTATGTTTGTGTAGGTGCTGTGGTGTGTGTTGTAGTTGTGCAGTAGTACCTGGTTGATGTAGTCACAGGGGCAGTAGTGTTGTATGGTTGTGTAGGTGCTGCTGGTGTGTGTTGTAGTTGTGTGGTAATACCTGGTTGATGTAGTCACAGGGGCAGTAGTGTTGTATGGTTGTGTATGTGTTGTGGCGTGTGCTGTATTTGTGTAGTTGCGCAGTAGCACCTGGTAGGTGTAGAGTCACAGGGACAGCAGTGTTGTATGTTTGTGTAGGTGCTGTGGTGTGTGTTGTAGTTGTGCAGTAGTACCTGGTTGATGTAGTCACAGGGGCAGTAGTGTTGTATGGTTGTGTAGGTGCTGTGGTGTGTGTTGTAGTTGTGTGGTAATGCCTGGTTGATGTAGTCACAGGGGCAGTAGTGTTGTATGGTTGTGTAGGTGCTGTGGTGTGTGTTGTAGTTGTGTGGTAATACCTGGTTGATGTAGTCACAGGGGCAGTAGTGTTGTATGGTTGTGTATGTGTGGTGGTGTGTGTTGTATTTGTGTAGTAGTACCTGATCGATATTGAGTCTTAGGGGTAGAAGACTGACTCTAAGGCAGCACTCTGGACCCCCGAGGCCTGACTCAGGACACACCTGCAGAGCCTTCACTGTCAACTGAGAGGCAGAGAATCAAGCATTTAAACAAGAAACACACAAACACACAGACCTGTTTAAGTCATGCAGCGGATTGAATAAGCTTTCTTTACCAACTCCCTCATTTTAACAGGCAAATGTATAGCACTTGCGTCACCTTTTGCACTTTCCACTGTCTTTAGATCCTGGTGAAGCTCTCTGCACCACGACATGATGGAGAAGCACAATGTGTGGGTCTAGTGCTATAAAAACCACCCTGCAAACCTTTCATTACTTACCCTACAGGTAGATTCCATTGTGTCTATCATCCTTTAAAATAGAGTATTAAACATTTTGCAAAGTGCAACACAATGAACAGGCTGGGAGCAGACCAACACAGATACAGAGAAACAGTCAGGGAGTCACAGACTGTTCTTCGTTCATGCTTGGTTAGCAGCAGAGGTGTAAAATCTTGGTGCAGAAAGTAAAAGTCCACCCCAGTATTTTGTTCCAATCACCTGTATTCGCTAATTAGCACAATTCTTCAACCAGGAGCTAATCAGAACTAATCAGTCAAACCAGCTGGTTGAGTTCATGGGTGGAAAAAACACATGGCAGGACTTTTACTTGCTGACCCCTGGATTTGAGACCTCTGGGTAGCAGAGAGGAAACGCTATAGCAGCAGGGTGAGGAAGGGGTCCTGCGCTCTCACCATGTTGGAGTGGGCTCGGCGCGGCATGCTCTCGCTGGTGTACAAGTACAGGAACTTGTTGATCTGGGAGGAGGCCAGCCTGTCCCGCACCTCCAACTCCTGCACGATGAAGACCTGGCGGCAGAGAGGCTGCTCCCCGACCCCGCCCGCCTCAGCGTCCTGTCCCGGCGCGGCCGGAGACACCGTCAGGGGGTACGACTCATGCTGAAAACTGACCTGGAGGCGCGGTCAGGAACACACGGTTAACGAAGGTCACACACAAGCACGAATGCACACCTGCATCTACTGTGAGGAAAGAGTAGAATGTCAGTATGTAGCTATCGACACACACACACACACGCACGCACACACACACACACACACACACACACACACACACACACCTGTGCTTTTTGTGTATGCACATGAGTGTTTTTATAGTAACTTGCCAGATTTCTCTGTTTAACTAAACAAACAATTCACAAGCAAATGAATATCTGCACAATTACAAACAGAAGCTATGATTTTACACTGTGCAGGTGAAGTCCAGTGAGGCATGCAGTTTAAAGGCCACAGTAAGGTTGTAGTATGGTGTGCTCCTACAGTACCTTAGTTACTTTATGGTATGTCTGTAGTACGGTGTGCTCCTACAGTACCTTAGTTACTTTATGGTATGTCTGTAGTACGGTGTGCTCCAACAGTACCTTAGTTACTCTATGGTATGGCTGTAGTACGGTGTGCTCCTACAGTACCTTAGTTACTTTATGGTATGTCTGTAGTACGGTGTGCTCCAACAGTACCTTAGTTACTCTATGGTATGGCTGTAGTACGGTGTGCTCCTACAGTACCTTAGTTACTCTATGGTATGGCTGTAGTACGGTGTGCTCTTACAGTACCTTAGTTACTCTATGGTATGGCTGTAGTACGGTGTGCTCGAGCAGTACCTTAGTTATTCTATGGTATGGCTGTAGTACGGTGTGCTCCTACAGTACCTTAGTTACTCTATAGTATGGCTGTAGTACGGTGTGCTCCTACAGTACCTTAGTTACTCTATGGTATGGCTGTAGTACGGTGTGCTCCTACAGTACCTTAGTTACTCTATAGTATGGCTGTAGTACGGTGTGCTCCTACAGTACCTTAGTTACTCTATGGTACGGCTGTAGTACGGTGTGCTCCTACAGTACCTTAGTTATTCTATGGTATGGCTGTAGTACGGTGAGCTCCTACACTACCTTAGTTACTCTATGGTATGGCTGTAGTACGGTGAGCTCGAGCAGTACCTTAGTTACTCTATGGTACGGCTGTAGTACGGTGAGCTCGAGCAGTACCTTAGTTACTCTATGGTATGGCTGTAGTACGGTGTGCTCGGGCAGTACCTTAGTCAGCTGGATCTCCATGAGAAGACTGTGCTGCCGCCCGCTCCCTCCTGCCCAACGCCATGAGTTCTGGGGCCGGGGAGGGGCCGCTGAGCGAGCAGGGGAGCCACGAGCCCCTAGAGGAGCAGAGCGGCCCCTGAGAGAGGGAGGGGCAGAGAGAATTATATTTATAACTAGATTAACAATTCCTAAAGAAATTGTAGGTGTGGTTGCTTCACAGTGTTATCAATTGCTGGAAATGTCATAGAAAGATGGTAATATGGTAATAGTGTGAGGTGGAAAATAAAAAGTGGAAATGGTATGAACTAGTAATGTGGTATAAAGGGATCTAGTGAAGGTGAAAGTGTTAAAATATGGTGATGTAGCCTATTTTGTGGTAAGTCTAAAGAACCTGGAAGTGATACAAAGTAGCAATGAATTGTGATGAAAGCACAAAAAGAGAAGGGCAAACGGAGTGATATCGCAGGAAGTTTACTGCCATCAGTATCAAAAATAATAACAATCTGTGTGCAGTCTTTTTTTTAGTTTATCAGTATAAAAGCTCAAATGCTCAGCACTCTGTGTCAGGGGGACAGGATGTACCCTGCCTGCCTGCCTGCCTACCTGTGGCTGTGCTGGCTGTGGCTGGAGACAGGCCGGCCACCGAAATCCTTGCCCCCATAGAGGTGCCACACCACAGACACCTCCCTGAGGATGACCCGGCTCTGGGGCACGGGGAAGCGGGACGGGGCACGCAGCAGGTCCGAACTGCCCCGGGGGCGAGAGAAGTACCCATCCCTCACCTGGATGGGCCCGGGACACAGCACAGTCACCACGGGCTCCCCGTCTTTGGGCTGCAGGGGGAGGGGGCAGAGGGCACAGTGTCAGCAGAAAATACATCACTTTTAGCCCTTTAAGGTGTGAGATCACAAATATGTCATTAGAATGTTTTTATGCTGACGTAACAATTACTGCTGGTAACTGAAAGCAATGGAGTTCTAGAAGACTGACTTAGAATTTTGAAAAAACATTCCAAAAAACGTGCTCTCCAAAGGGCTAAATATAATTTATTTTTTCCTGTGAGGGAAGTACAGTTGTAGTTTCCAGCAAGAAAAAAGACAGACAGTGGGGCAGAACCCACAGAACACAAACAAACATGTTAAATAAAGACATTCAATTGATTCAGGTGTTTCACATTAAAGTGAAGGTATGAGTGGAGTGTAATACAGCCAAGCGTTATGATGAAAAATTGAGTGTCAAAAGCAATACCAGTTCCTCATCTGCCTTTGCCGTCTTGAGATGTCCAGTGTCATTAAGCAGTCTAACAGATGTAGAAGGAGAAGCTCCTTCCTTTAGCACAGCTAAAGCTATTAAATAGGAAAAAAGAGAGACTGGGACTCACTGGGATGCCTATTCCAGGAGCTTCTAGAATACAGAAGTCATCATTGTCTGTGGACTCCTCGGATTCCTCCTCAGACTCCATGTCTGGCTGCAACTCGTGCGCTGCTGAAACCAGCCTGTCCAGCTCAGGCTCCTCCCCTTCCTCTGGGGGGCGGAGCTTGGGGGCCTCCCCAGGGAACAGGTAGACTGAGACAGGCGAGGCACGCTGGACTGAGGCTGGAAAGCCTGCGCATCAATACACTGATTAGCCATTTTCTCACACGGCGGGGGATTGTATCAAACGCACCGGGGTGCTGCAGCCTCCCCTCACCTGAGTCTGTGTCCTCATCCCGCTGGATCCGCTCCGTGTCAATCAGGGCATCAGTGAGATCGTATTGGTTGATCTCTGCTGTCTCGGCAGGAAGGCAAGGTGGGAGGGAGGCGGGACTTTCAGACAGCTGGGTGGGGAAGAGGGCCAACCACATCACACCAGATCAGAACCAGCCCTTCAGAATTCAGCGATTCAACTTAAGTTAAATTAAGTTACTGACAGTCTGCTCTTCCTTATTTCAAAGCACAGTAAGTCACACTGAATTAGCGTGATTGCAAAGTACATCAGTGACAGTGGTTTCAGATGTTTTCCCTCTTGTCGCTCACCGGTAGCTTCTGGCCTGCGATCTCGGTGGGAGAGCTGTGCCTGGGGGGTGGGTGCAGGTCACCGCGGGCAACCAGGTACTGCAGCAGGTTGAGCAGGGCAGAGCAGGAGTCTGCGCAGGTGTGCAGATGGACCACATTATTGGAGCAGCGCAGCTCAAACAGGGGCTGGGTCTGCGCAGAGGAGATAATGAAGAGAGTTAGATATGGAGAGAGTTAGATATGGAGAGGGTTAGATATGGAGAAAGTTAGATATGGAGAGGGTTAGATATAGAGTTAGATACGGAGAGAGTTAGATAGGGAGAGAGTTAGATACGGAGAGAGCTAGATACGGAGAGGGTTAGATATGGAGAGGGTTAGATATGGAGAAAGTTAGATATGGAGAGGGTTAGATATGGAGAGAGTTAGATATGAAGAGTTAGATATGAAGAGAGTTAGATATGGAGAGGATTAGATATGGAGAGAGTTAGATATGGAGAGAGTTAGATATGGAGAGAGTTAGATATGGAGAGGGTTAGATATGGAGAGAGTTAGATATGAAGAGAGTTAGATATGGAGAGAGTTAGATATGGAGAGAGCTAGATACGGAGAGGGTTAGATATGGAGAGGATTAGATATGGAGAGAGTTAGATATGGAGAGGGTTAGATATGGAGAGAGTTAGATATGGAGAGAGTTAGATATGAAGAGAGTTAGATATGGAGAGGATTAGATATGGAGAGAGTTAGATATGGAGAGAGTTAGATATGGAGAGGATTAGATATGGAGAGGGTTAGATATGGAGAGGATTAGATATGGAGAGAGTTAGATATGGAGAGAGTTAGATTTGGAGAGGATTAGATATGGAGAGAGTTAGATATGGAGAGAGTTAGATACGGAGAGAGATACGGAGAGGGTTAGATATGGAGAGGATTAGATATGGAGAGAGTTAGATATGGAGAGAGTTAGATACGGAGAGAGTTAGATACGGAGAGAGTTAGATACGGAGAGTGTTAGATATGGAGTTAGTCCTACTGTGACGTCTGAAGCAAGTGTGACAGAAGGTGGCTGACCATTCACTGACCAGCGACAGTGTGTCTGAGTGACTCACCAGTTTTCCTGAGTCACTGCCTTTCCAGGTGGTGATGGCCAGTTCCAACAAATCAATGTCCACCACACACACATAATCTATGATTGGGAGAGAATACGGTGTCAGAATTGAGCTACACACATGCATTTCATCTGCGGCCCACAGGTACTAGAAGATGAATAAGGTTCGTACCTCGTCTCAGGTCCACCACGTCGCTCTCACACTTATCTGACAGGTACAGCGCAGAGTCGTCCAGGATAAACCTGACACAGAAGCAAAGATGTTCAATACCCTCCACACAGTTTGGTTTGTATTCAATACTACTAACGGCACATTCGCTCAGAGACAAGTATCCGATTCACACAAACACACAGGCAACGTGAAAGACAGTACTGTGCAAGCAGCCGTTTTGCTCTACCTGAGGTGGAAAGTTGCGGTGTCCACGATTATGTTGCTGGAGAGAGAGAAGGACTCTGCCGTGAACAGCACTCGCAAAGGCAGATAGAGGGGCCTGGGAATGAGGGAGAGAGAGAGAGAGAGAGAATGAGGAGGAGACGGAGAGCTGATGTTACTCCTGTCTTTTGGAAGTTTCGTCAGTTTAGTTTCACTAACACCAGTAAAACGAAGCTGTGATGATGGGTCACATTAACGTGGCTGTGTGTCACTGTGCCGGCGTGCCGCGGTACCTGTAGTCCACTGCGCAGCTCGCCAGATGGGTGTGCAGGACGGTGATAACGGCAGGAGGCGTGTACCCCAGGATTGGGTCATCGATCACATCCAGAAAATCCACCAGCTGTTAACCATACAGAATATCTGTTAAATATTACAGCTAACACTGACTGACAAACTGGCAAACATTCAACATACATCCTCACCCCCTCCTAACATATTCCAGTAGTATCCCTGTATTTACACCTATGCCTAGAAACCAGGTGTGAAATTAACACCAGCCACCAGCCACTTTGATTGTGGCTGGTAAGATTTCTACACTAGCAGCCACTTTGGCAGGTAACCGACCAGGTTGTGTTATATTGTAAAAGGTAATGTGGCTGGTAAAATGTTGAAAATTGCTGGTGATTTTTAGAATCCATAAGCCACTCTGGCAAGTGGGTAAAGTTAATTTCATGCCCTGCTAGAAACCATAGCGAGATCTGAGAAGTTGATTTAGTGTGATACCTTATGCGAATGAGTAAAACCATAGAGAGAAGATGAAGTGGCGTGATAACTACATACTGTACATACATACATACTGGCCACACAAGGTGGCCCAACACCCTATTGAGGGAAAGTGGAAAAACGGGGGGGAGAGAGGGCACAGTACCTGTTCATGCCAGCTGTGATTGGTCAATACCATATGATGTCGCAAGGTAGCACCCTGGAGACGAAGAGCAACCAGGAACTCCTAAAACAATAGAGTGGGAGCTAGTTCAAGGACCACCGACCATAACAGACATACGCACAGACTGGAATACAGCACTTACACATACGACCCATACACTCCCACACCTTTTCTCATCATTTCTAAGTTTGGCCAACACAACTGATAACAGAGGCGCAGAAAACCAACCTTCACATTCTTCTGGAGGTCCACGGTTATCTTGATGGCAGTTGAGAGCATTTGGGCTCCATCCTCCCGACCTCCCACACTGCTCACCCCCACCTCTGTGGCATAAATGGTAGGGTCCAGGTGTTCAGGTGGTGTAAAGCTGGGCGCCTCCAACTGTGTTGGGATGTCAGAGTCTGGAACCACCGCTGTACACAAGACAGGGTGAAAAAATAAATACAGAATCAAACAATTATGATCACAAGTAGTGCAATTTGACTCACCCTCCTACATGGAAATTTACCATGTTTGCAAAATACAGTGAAATCAGCTGTGTTAGATTTTTAGTCTTACCTCTGTGGTAAAGCTCCACCTTCTTGCTCTCCAGGCACAGGAAGTTGAGGTTGGGGTTGCCCTGATGCTGTGCCACACTGAAAATCTTCCCTCCTTCCACATCCAGCACTATTTCTCCATGACAGTGCTCCACTCTCCGCCCTGTCTCCCCCTGGAAAAGGCACCGTCAGTGGGGAAGCAGTGAGGACACAGGGAGAGATGGAACAACTAATGGAGATGCACACGTCTTTCAAATCACGCACGCACGCACACACACACATCATTGCTGGTTTCCACCCCTCACCTTGCTGTCAACCATGGCCTGAAGACGCCCCCTGCCAACATGGATGGTCAAAGACAAGAGACTCTGGGTGAGTCCTGGGCGTGGCTCCCCTCCACGTTGCTTTTCTGATTCGCTGGCTGTGTGATAGGGCTCCTCCTCTTCCGAGTCCGAGTCTGAGAACAGCGATTAAAACTTAAAGAACATACTTTCTTTTCATTTCCCAAAAATGTGCGAGCATGAATGAGGCATAACCCTGAAAAGAACCTTGGGAGTTACAGTTACACAACCTCTCTCTGACATCAGAGCATACTGCTTTAAAGGAAGCAAAAAAGCTACGCTAATGTCATGCACAGCATTCCTTTGCATATGATGCATCCATCACACTCGCTAACCACCATCACGCAGATGAAAGCACACAGACACAGTGACCCACCCAATCTGAAGGCTGACTTGCAGAGCCTGAAGTCATCGTCCTGGGACCAGGGCGGGCGGCGAGAGGGGCTTTGGGGCCCCTGGGAGCCGACGGGGGCCTCAGGCTGGGGCTCCCACATCAACAGGTCATTATTGATCCTGGAGAGAGGGCCGGGTAAAGATTGTTTTATGACTGTACTAGGGGGATAGTATTCAACATAACAAGAAAATTGAGAATGTTATGAATTAGCTTGGGAGTGTGACTTAAAATTTTGTGTTCACTTGAATGTAGTACTGTAATGTACCGTAAACTACTGACAGTTGTGGGATGAAATGATTGTGCAGGGTCAACAGTTCTCCGTCCCTATCAATTTACCTTCATGTAGAAATTTTATGGGCTTTTTTGGGTCTTTCACATAAACCCAGAGCATTTCAATGCTCAACCATTTGAAATTACAATGTGGATACTGTGGCAAAAGAAAAATCCTATCCAAAAGAAAAAAGTGAATCATAGCTATCTTATAAACTGTTATAAACTTGGCAAAAGAACTTCCTCACCGTAGCTAGTGAGTTCTTAAAAACTTGTGATTCTCTCTTTGCTAATATACTCGTTGTTTTTACATTTTACAAAGGAACATAACATATAGTTCCCAAGACTTAGCATGGGCTGCAAGCATGTCACTCCTCTGGTCATGTGGGTTTTTGGTCTCATTAAAAAAAATCAATGGACATGCTTGCATTAAGCAGAGGTACAGAACTCATCATAGTTACAGTACATGACTCTGAGTAGTGTATTTATATATTGTGACCTGTAGGAACTATTCAATATGGAACTGTGCCACGCATCTCTAGTGCAACAAACAGATAGTAATTTAATCAATTGAACTGTACAATATATTTAACATTTCCCAAGGCAACACGCCTAGCAAAAGACCATACAATATAAAATGTTGGGGTTACTAATCAATATGCATTAAGAAGCACTTAATGGGGCTGCTGGATGGGTCATTCGGTTAAGGCACCACGTATGTATGGAAGAGTCCTCCGACTCCACTCTGTGCCAGCTTGGCTGTAGTCCGCAGTGTGAAAAAAAAAGAAGTAGTAGTGACATCACGTGTTCCGAAGGAGAATGGTGGATGTCTATACTTTTCCGAGTTGGCTGTGCGGTTTGCACATGAATGCGGCTGCAGTTTCAGACAATTGGGACATTAGAAATTACGGTGGGAATTGGATACATGCCGCCCCGCGTTGGGCGTCACATATTTACAAAAATATTTGAAATAAAATAAACTGAAAAGCACTTAATGAACACTTGCAGTACCTGTTGTAGAGACTCTGGTAGGCTTCCTTGCTGGGAAGAAGCACAACAGCCAGGGGTAGAGTGATATCCACCACACACTGGCACTGAGACACACACTGAGACTGAAACTCCTTCATCTCCAGAGGATCAGCTGGGATCACCATCTGACAGAGGAGAAGAGAGGGGGAGGAGAGGAAGGGGCGGGGGCGGAGGGGCGTGACAGACCGCAGTGAAGAGAGAGAAGAATAGAGGGTGAGAGGGACGTAGAGAGAGAAGAAATGATGAGGAGGAAATTCTCGTTTAATAAATTGGGCCGTGGAAACCCACGGGCGTGCTTGCGTGCCAGGAGCTAGCGCTATTGTGAGAAAAGGTCTGTGTGTTTTCGTGAGTAACTGTGTCATCATATTTGGAAAGAGACGTTGCTGTTGATATTTTTCGAATGTACATTTTTGGCGCTTTGAGCGGCACAAACTTTGGACCTGTTGAGGTCCGTTCTATCAGGGTGGTATCAAGGTGAGTGGCAGTGCATACCTAGAAAAAAAATCTGAGCAAAACTATCTGGATGGATAGATAGCACTCCGGGGATAGAGAAACATGGCTTAATTTCATTTTTGGGTGAACTGCCCCTTTAACTTGACCACGGTCAAGTTTTTAGCCGATAAATTCGTCTGGGTATGATTCGTTTCCCAGTTGAGCTCAACTCCTGTTCCTTAGTCCACCTGGCCTTTCCGTATGAGCATTCTGTAAACAGTGGCCGATAGATTAATGGATGCAGATGGGAATATGCAGGCAGACAGAGGGCAGGCCTACCTCCTCGGTCTCAAACATGGTACGGTTGGAGGAGAAGGGAGAGCTCTCCCGCTCCCTCAGCTCACAGGGACTCTCCAGGGACATGGAGCCCAGGTCTCTGTCCAAGCCCAGCCTTGGCCCCGCCCTGCGGTCCCCGCCCCCACCACCATCGCTCACCCGCACTGAGATCCTGCAGGAGACAAGGTGCACCAGCCCTTCATGCACTACTCAAATGCCTCTAAAGCTTTACATAGCACTATATCAACATGGCCACATTTTTAAAAAGTGGTTTTATGTCAACGGAGACCACATTATCTATTCGTTATGTATGCAGCTGCGCTTCCTTATCAGGAGCTAATCACTACGCACATTTCCCTTCAGGATGTCACAATGAGAGTAATGCCTGTTAAGTAGAATGAGGCAACCTAATTCTGTAACTATGTGGTAATGTCCATATCACCTCAAATATACACATCGTGACATATCTTTGAGGCAGTACAGTATAATGGTCAGGGAACGGGGCCTTGTGCAATGTACTGAATCAGTAAATATCCAGCCGTATAAATGGATTTTATGTACAAGCTGTGTAATTTGCTCACGATAAGAGCGTCTGCTATATGCTCAAAAGGCAAATGTAACTGCTTGTGGTATTACATGTAATGTTAAAGAGCGATCTATACAATGATAGCAGGCTACAATGATATGGTTCAATATGGTAGGCTCTGATTGGATAATATATGGATAACATTCACAAATATATTATTATTATTATAGTATGCAGGTAAAAAAAAATGAAACGACAAGTGTTCCAACAGTGAATGGCTGTGGTTCCACAATGGCATGGGTGCATTTATCTGGCATGGATTGGGTTCGCACACGACCTTAGACGGCAAGATTAAAGTCTTTTGTTCAGTGTACTGAGTGATCATCTTTACCCTATGTTAAAGTATCATTCTCCTGCCTTTCAAGATGAAAATACCCCTCACAGAGTATGAGTAGCTGCCCAATGACGTGAGGGACATGACCACAGACATTGTCCATATGTTGTGTCCTTCTTAGTCACCAGATCTGAACCCAATGAAACGTTTATGTGATATTCTGGAACAACACCTGAGACAGCAATATCCCCTTCCATCAATTAAGCATGAGTTGAATGACTTTCTAGTGGAAGAGTGGTGTTGTGTTCCTCTTCAGGAATTCCAGGCACTGGTGGACTCTATGCCATAGCAGCACATACAGGCTGTACTGGCCAAACACTATATTAAGTGACTGTACTTTACAGTTTTATATTAACTACCTGTATATTATTCTACCTTATTCAGCTGTTGGGATGACCTCAATTAAAGTTTAAAATGTGAATTTCACATAAAATGCACTTCCAGGCAGAGTACTCACACACTCACTCACTCTCACACTCCACAGACAGACAGACAGACACACACACACACACACATGCACGCAGACACACGCGTGAGCGCACGCACGCACACAGACAGACACACACACACACACACACACACATGCATGCAGACACACGCGTGCGCGCACGCACGCACGCACGCACGCACGCACGCAGACAGACACAGACACACACACACACACACACACCTGGGCATGCTGTCTGGACTCTGGGAGTGTGGATTCTTCAGGACTCGTATACAGGGGAAAGACCCCCCCTCCCAGCCCTGATAGACTCCTGAAACAGAGAAACAGGGAAAAGGCGAATCAGTGAGGAAGAGCGAGACAGAGCCTGATATCAATATCTCAGGCCCCCCATAAAACTCCCCGTCAGCCTTGACTACTCAGAGTCTGAGAGATGAGAGCCGCTAAGGCTAAGAAGCAGCAATAATCTGGAAAAAATGGGGAGGGGCTTAGCAGGAGGGGAAAAATTAGGTTCCACCAATTAACATTGATCTCAGAGTCTCAGACCGGTGACAAACAAGTGAAGACTACACCACCACAGTGCTATGTGAGGCAGAAAGTAGTAGGGAGTAGGGTGTAGAGCAGGGCAACCCTGGTCCTGGAGTGCCAGGGACAGTCCTGGTTTTTTCTCCATCCAATCCTTTAACTACGTATCTGGATTAATTTGAATTAATCAGGTGTAATGAATGCAGGTGACCATGGGCTGGAGGCACTCAGCATGTCGCCATTCAGAATATTCAGGCTCAGACTTTTAATCATCCCCCTGGTGTAGAGAATAGGAAGTAGGTTGCAGGATGCAGGGCAGCGGGGTTCTCTGACCTTGGAGGTCACTGAAGCACGCCTCAAACAGCTGGGTCATGTGTGCTTCCCCTGCCCCCTCAGGCTGGGGGTCCGGTCCGTGCTGAGAGCGCAGCTCCAGGTGGGACAGCTCCAGGCTCAGCGCCTCGTTTCGGACGGCCCGCTGGCCAGGGGGCCGGCACTGGGGCGGGGGGCGGAGGTCTGGGATGGGGAAGCGGAGCTTCAGGACCACGTGCGGGGAGAGTACTGTGAGGGAGGAGCGGTGCTCGCAGTACAGGGTCTGCAGAAGAGATAAAGGAGAGTGAAATAAGAGCATGGGCCATCATGAGCAGCCTTACACTGCTTTATGAGGTGCAATTGTTCAAACACTACTCCAAGTGATTCAAGAAAAATCCAGTAAGATCCCCTAAATAGCAATGCATCTCCAGGTACAGTGACCTGTATGTAGACATGGGGGGGATACTGTATAACTGTGGCTTTCCAGTAAATTCTGTGACTTTTAAGCAGATATGTGGGTTAAGAGTATAATTATGAGTGGATGTGTGGTTTAGAGTGTAACTGTGAGGTATAGTGACCTTTGAGTGGATGTGTGGTTTAGAGTGTAACTGTGAGGTATAGTGGCCTGTGAGTGGATGTGTGGTTTAGAGTGTAACTGTGAGGTCAGTGACCTGTGTGGACGTGATGTTCAGAGTGTAACTGTGAGGTAGTGACCTATGACTGGATGTGTGGTTTAGAGTGTAACAGTGAGGTATAGTGACCTATGACTGGATGTGTGGTTTAGAGTGTAACTGTGAGGTATAGTGACCTGTGAGTGGATGTGTGGTTTAGAGTGTAACTGTGAGGTCAGTGACCTGTGTGGACGTGATGTTCAGAGTGTAACTGTGAGGTATAGTGACCTGTGAGTGGATGTGTGGTTTAGAGTGTAACTGTGAGGTATAGTGACCTGTGAGTGGATGTGTGGTTTAGAGTGTAACTGTGAGGTCAGTGACCTGTGTGGACGTGATGTTCAGAGTGTAACTGTGAGGTATAGTGACCTGTGAGTGGATGTGTGGTTTAGAGTGTAACTGTGAGGTATAGTGACCTATGACTGGATGTGTGTTTTAGAGTCTAACTGCGAGGTATAGTAACCTGTAAGTGGATGAGGCCTTCGTTGGGAGGTGGCCCGTGGTTCAGGGTTTGCATCAGGAGGTCCAGTCGGTTCAGTATGTCCAGGTCCAGCTCTGTGCTCAACTCCCCCAGCTCCACCCGCACAGTGCTGTCCCTGTGCATCACGCGCTGCTTAACACTGCTCTGTAAAATCACACAAGCGCTTTCAGAAACACACTCAGCGCACAGCTCAACATACAGCACACACAGCTCAACAAAAAGCACCTCTGACGCACACAGCACAGGTGGGCTCAGAGTTACCTACAGTAAGGCCCTGTTCACACCATCTACTTGCGAAAGAGACAAAGCGACAAGATTACATCCAAAGCTTATGGATAACGGCGACAAACAGCGGGAGATGGAGTCAGTACACAGCGACAAATAACCCGTATGTTTCTCTCTCTGAAATGTTGACTACCAGTCAACTTTGTCGCATTACCAACCAATTAGAAACGACGTCACTCTAGACTGTTAAAAAAAAAAAAGTCTGACGAGCTCCCATTCTTTTCTGTATGTCTGAAAAGCAGCTCATCGTCACGGTCTTAAACCACCCAATTTTATACCATAACCGTCTGTACGGCTATAGGGATGTTAGAAAACATGAGGCTTTGAACAGAATTTCAGAGACCATGTCAAGTGACTGAATTGTACTTTACAATCAAGTGTTTACAATCGGTAAGTTATTGGTGTCGCACCAAATGCACTAACGCCCCCTTGTTGCTGCACGTGACCAAGTACAGCGGTTTTGCCTCTGTCGCGAGTAGATGGTGTGAATGGGGCGTTAGGCAGACGCACACCACCTCTGAACACACAGCGCACAGCCCAGGTAGGGTTATCTACAGTAAGGCAGACACACGCCACATCTGGCGCACAATGCGTACCTTGCGATGCTGTCTCTCAGTCAGGCTGTAATGCAGCTGGGCGCAGGGCCTGACTGTAGCTCCCATGGTGAAAGAGCCAGCATTCTGAAACTGCAGCAACTGGAGGGAGAGAAAGATAAAAGATAAGAGAAAGAGACAGTGTTTATTATTTAATGTGCTATGATACAGGTTCATTGATACTGCACTGAACACAGCATTTCACTGTGATATACAGGATTACTGTCTACTGTGAGATCAGTCCACTGTTTTGGATGTACTGTGTTGTGATGTGATTAATGAACTGCTTTACATAAATTGTGTTGTGGTATGATCAGTGCACTGTTTTAGATGTAGTGTGTTCTGATGATCAGTGCACTGTTTTAGATGTAGTGTGTTTTGATTATCAGTGCACCGTTTTAGATGTAGTGCGTTTTGATGATCAGTGCACTGTTTTAGATGTCGTGTGTTTTGATGATCAGTGCACCGTTTTTGATGTAGTGTGTTTTGATGATCAGTGCACTGTTTTAGATGTGTGTTGTGCTAATCAGTGCACTGTTGTGAACGTTTCTTACCTCTGTGTACTGGGGAGACCCTGACCCCCACAAGCACTCCAGCAGCTCCAGGCGGCTGAAGGAGAGGTCAGAGGTCACCTGCCGTGCACGTCGCCCGCCGCTCCTCATCTCATACGACAGCTGGACCGCAGCACCTGTCATTCTGTGAGTGAGATAGCAGGCATGCTCAGCGGGGTGTGTTCGCTGCCTTTTGATACCTAGGCTGGGGGCGTGTGCTCTAATCTCGAAGAGCACCAAATTGATACATTTACCTGTTGAAATTAACTAAAATTTCTTCCGGGGGAGCATGCCCCCGGACCCCCCTAGACAGTTCAGGGTCCACCCACCACAGTTTCAGAAAATCCTGCAGGAAACACTGTGACGTTTCACCAGCAAACATAGACTGAGCTGACACAGATGGAGCTTATTTGGCTCTAACAAAAAAGAAAAAAAAGAACACCACAAGAAAGCTACCTGGAACATGAATAAATTGAACCAACCTGGAACATGAATAAATTGAACCAGCCTGGAACATGAATAAACTGGAGCAGCTTGGTTCCAGCTACGGTGGGAGAGGGGTGCTTGGTGCTAAGCGGCTGAGGCACGTATAAGCCTGTTTTGGTACAGGCATAGGCTCAGGTGACTATGGAGAAGTGTAACAGAAGAAAGGCCGTCAGTGTGGCTGTAGTACAGCGTACCTGAGATGGGAGTGCGGGCAGGCTTTGGTGAAGCTCTCTCTCAGGTGTGTGAAGTCTCTCCCGCAGAACATGCTGTCCTTGAAGTAGGCCAGCTCGTGGAAAAACACACGCGACACCTCGGCCAGTGGGGGTGCCCCCGAGGGACCCTGCGCTCCGGGGAGACTGACGCCAGGCTCCTGTTCCAGCAGCGTGAGGGTGACCCCGCCCAGGGAGAGGCGGAGCAGAGCGTCAGGCTTGAGGGGATCTGATTGGGCGCGCCGTGAAGAGCGACCTTGAAAAGACAATATTTTATAAAAATACTTTTTTGGAGTGTTTTGCAGCTTCATTGGTTACATCTTTAACAGACTCCATGGTACCAGTTGAAAGATAATCTCTTAGGAAAACAGGGCTGATCAACATTTAGCATCACAAATGGGAGATTTGTTTAGGTTGGGGTTTAATGTGCGTATGTGCGTGTGTAGGTGTGTGCTTGGGTGCATGTGTGCGTGTGTGTCTGTGTGCGTGCATGTGTGTGTGTGTGTGTGTGTGTGTGTGTGTGTGTGTGCGTGTGCAAAGCAGGTACCTGGAGTCCTGGTGCTCTGAGGAAGACTGGAAAGCGATCCTGGAACAGGGTAGCGTCTGGGACAGTTCATCATTAACTACACAGAGGAGCGTGAGAGGCAGGACATAGACAGCTGATTCAACAGTTCACCATAAGCCCACACAGTTCTAACAGAACAGTACACAGCCCAAATGACTGGAATTGAATGTCTGCCACATACAAACAAATTCATATGCACAGACAGACAGACCACACACCCAAAAGCATGCACACCCACACAAACACAGTCAAGATGGCTGGCAGACACATAAATGCAAAGTCATCATTATCTGCACTGTGCACGTATACACACCCCTATGTACACCCACACAGAAGCAAACATACACACACACACCCACATACATACACAAATCTAACACACACACATACGCACACGCACACAGAGACAGACAGAAACACACAGACACACGCAATAACACACACATACAGACATACTCACGCGCAGACATGCACACACACTCACGCACACACACGCGCACGCACACACGCACGCACACACACTCACCCCAGGGCCCAGGCTATGCAGGCTGTGCAGAGATGACTCCATGTCACTGTCTGACAGCTCACTGCCCGAGTGTCCCGACATCATACTGTTGCTCATCCCTGCACCCATGGAGTAGAACATCTCTGAGAGAGAGAGAGAGAGAGAGAGAGAGAGACAGGGAGAATTATAGCTTGCAGAGGGACAAAGTAAGCATTGCCGTACTTCAACAACAAAATTAAGTCAATAAGCGTGGAGGATTGAATTTGGGAGATTCAGTCCACACACTGACGCAGTTCCTTAGGATGTTGCCTTTCTCAGGGAGCGACACACTGCCGCACTGACGTCACCTCTCCTGTTCTACACCCCGCGCTTTTGTTCACCCCTTTCTCTCTCCCTCTGTCCGTCTGTCACTCTCTCCTGTGACAGCACTCACCTCCGTTCTCCAGGCCGGTCAGGAAGAGATCATCCTCCGGCTCCTCCTCTTCCTCTCTCCCTTCATCCTGGTCTATGAGGTCAGAGCCCAGCTGTTTGCTCAGGTCGTCCTCGATGAGCCGCAGATCGTCCGAGCCCAGGGGCCGACTGTGGCCCCCTTCCCCACCGCCCGGCTCTGTGTCAGAGGCAGAAAAAACAGGCGGTGGGCGGGGAGGCAGAGAAGGAAAGGAAGTGGGAGGGAAAGAAGCAGAAAGGGAGAAGAGGATAAATGGCCCAATAAAGGCGCGGAAAGAGAGAGAGGGTGTAATTAGGAGGCAAGGCGGGAAGGAAATGGGATAGAGGGGGCGGAAGAGAGACATGCCATATCATTACAGCATGCAGCCAGGCATGTATCACACACAGATTTCCAATGTGTGCTGAGTACTTTTGTGTAAGTGCCCAGTGAGGGTCAGGTGTGTGTAAGTGCGCAGTGAGGGTCAGGTGTGTGTAAGTGCGCAGTGAGGGTCAGGTGTGTGTAAGTGCGCAGTGAGGGTCAGGTGTGTGTAAGTGCGCAGTGAGGGCCAGGTGTGTGTAAGTGCGCAGTGAGGGTCAGGTGTGTGTAAGTGTGCAGGGAGGGTCAGGTGTGTGTAAGTGCGCAGTGAGGGTCAGGTGTGTGTAAGTGTGCAGTGAGGGTCAGGTGTGTGTAGGTGCCCAGTGAGGGTCAGGTGTGTGTAGGTGCGCAGTGAGGGTCAGGTGTGTGGGAGTGTGCAGGAGCGGTACAGGTGTGTGGGAGTGTGCAGGAGCGGTACAGGTGTGTGGAAGTACACAGGGAGGGCCAGGTGTGTGGGAGTGTGCAGGAGCGGTACAGGTGTGTGGGAGTGTGCAGGAGCGGTACAGGTGTGTGGAAGTACACAGGGAGGGCCAGGTGTGTGGGAGTGTGCAGGAGCGGTACAGGTGTGTGGAAGTACACAGGGAGGGCCAGGCGTGTGGGAGTGTGCAGGAGCGGTACAGGTGTGTGGAAGTATACAGGGAGGGCCAGGTGTGTGGGAGTGTGCAGGAGCGGTACAGGTGTGTGGAAGTATACAGGGAGGGCCAGGTGTGTGGGAGTGTGCAGGAGCGGTACAGGTGTGTGGAAGTACACAGGGAGGGCCAGGTGTGTGGGAGTGTGCAGGAGCGGTACAGGTGTGTGGGAGTGTGCAGGAGCGGTACAGGTGTGTGGAAGTACACAGGGAGGGCCAGGTGTGTGGGAGTGTGCAGGAGCGGTACAGGTGTGTGGAAGTATACAGGGAGGGCCAGGTGTGTGGGAGTGTGCAGGAGCGGTACAGGTGTGTGGAAGTACACAGGGAGGGCCAGGTGTGTGGGAGTGTGCAGGAGCGGTACAGGTGTGTGGGAGTGTGCAGGAGCGGTACAGGTGTGTGGAAGTACACAGGGAGGGCCAGGTGTGTGGGAGTGTGCAGGAGCGGTACAGGTGTGTGGGAGTGTGCAGGAGCGGTACAGGGGGACAGAGCGCGGGACACACTGCGGAGCTGAGCGGAGGTTAGCGCTGTACCTGTGTCGATGCAGAGTGCTGATAGTAGGTCCATAAGGTGAGTGATCTGGCCTGGAGAGAGCAGCAGGTGGATGCAGCCAACCTTCCCATCAAGCTCAAACTGTGAAAGAGAGAGAGAGAGGGAAAGAAAGAAACAAAGAAAGAATGAAGACAGGGAGAGAGCATGAGTACTGTAAGCGCCTGTATACACATGATAAACATCTGCCCCAGCTTTGACACACTTTAAAAGAAATAAATCTCATTAGCAATTTAATTGAGCGAAAGAAACAAAATGTACGATATCTGAGGTAAACCAATAAAGGAGAATAAGATAAATGAGTCCAGTGGAGGGGCTGGCAGGACCAGTCATCAGTGTACCTTGGGCCCGGGCAGCGCGTCGTTCTGTTTGATCTTCACAGTGGTCTCCATGAAGCCCGAGCAGCTCCCAATCAGCGGGGGGCGCTGTGGAGACACGGGAGCCTCAGGAGGGTCCGCAGGGGGGGATCCCTCACTCTCGCTGCTGTGGCCATCCTGCACAAAAAAGCCCATTGGTCAAAGAGGACTTCGCGAGAGACGCCATGTCTGTGTGTTTCTCTGGACAGAACACAGTATCCTGTTCTCTGCAGAAATACTTACCTCTCTACAGCGCTGACAAAGACTGGCAGAGAGCTCCACCCCCAATCTGGACTGACTATTAGTTTGTAATGGTGATCATCCGAAGAACATATTGGTGAGCTGCAACTTTTAGTGAGAATGTGTCCAATCACATAAATTGACCAACCACTAGCCATGTAAATCACCCAATGAGCAAAGGGATCAGGCACCCAGCCTGTGGGAATGCAATAATACGTCCATACTCTGGTTTAGGCTGGAAAATCGGGACTTCCAAAAGAATGGAATAACGGATTTTTTGCCAAAAACGAACAAATGTAAAACATTTCATTTTGGTCAATTAAGAGAAAAAGCAATTAAGAACATCAATAAAAAATGGCATAAATTGTATTTCATAAATATGGAGCCAAATGTTAACACCGCTGCTTGTTTAGATCACAGAGCGAGATGACTACCAGATGACTGGCTAAAGCTTTGTGACAGTGGTCCTGACTCCTGAGTACAGCAGGGAGCGAGGGAGGATAAAATACCGTCTACATCTCTGTGTTTACAGATATACTCTTAAGTGAGAGTGGCGAGGACTTTAAATAGGCTCCACAATGGAGTGACTGATTTAGCAGCGCCAGAAATATGGCACTGGATATTGTCTGTACAGGATATAAACTCATCTGGTATTCCAAGAGTGAGAATAGCTGAAAGGTCGGCCAGCGTACAGGTCTCCAGGAGGTCTCTGTGGGCGGAGCCTCCCTAAGGGAGGTAGTGTGGGTGCGGCTCCTGTGACTGCGTGTGTACAGAAGTTACCTGAGGACTTCCTGTGCTCTCATATAGCAGCTCGACAGCAGTGAGCTGCAGTATCTTGTGCAGGAAGGCTGGGGGCTGGTGAATGTCCACAGGCACTGTCTGGCTGGAGTCTCTGACGGCCTCGTCACAGTAATCCAGCCTGGAATACAACACACCAGAGCCGGCGTCGCCAGAGAGTCAGCTCTGCATGGCCACGTCTTTTCTGTCTGCCTGATTTTACCACACTTAAGCCTCCAATATTAACGCTCTCCATGTGTCTATAGAGAGCACTACTCATTTACCACACCCAGAATAGCCCCCATCCCCCGACCCATTACATTACATTACAGGCATTTAGCAGACGCTCTTATCCAGAGCGACTTACACAACATTTTTAGCATTTTTTATTTTTTTTTTTACATATTATCCAATTATACAGCTGGATATATACTGAAGCGATTCAGGTTAGGTACCTTGCTCAAGGGTACAACGGCAGTGTCCTACCTGGGAATCGAACCTGCAACCTTTTGGTTACAAGGCCAGTTCCTTAACCATTATACTACACTGCTATACTACCCGTAACCTGCTGATTGAAATGAAATCACAAAAACCAGCAGAGACTGCGGCCCCCCAGGACTACAGGTTGAGACCCCTGGTCTAGGCTATAGGGCCCAGCCCTCCAACATAGCAAAGTAATAGAAATGTATTTCAGTTCCCTTGAAAAAGCTAGTACAAATATGGAATTGAAACCCAGGAAAACTTTTTGGTTGGATGTACCAAGATTACGCAAAGCAGATAGCTCTTAAAATGTTAATAAATTTCAAGCAAAATACATTCTACAAGAACTCTTCAAGCCCCGTTTACCTCTGAAACAGTACCTGAACCAAACCATCTACTGTGAAAACTCAATCAATAACTTCCCCACAACTCTCTTTTATCCCCTCAGTGGAAAGCAGCAGAACATAAAAAAGAGAAGGCACTTCAGGATGTAGATCTTGGATGGGCACAAGATTCATGAGGAGTCTCTCCATAATTGTTTGTCTCTATTAGATTAAACAGCATCTTACCGTTTAATGTGCACCTCCAAGGCAATGCCGGTATCGGAATCCAGGGGCTGGTGTTCAATTCGGACAATGATGTCCAGGAAGGTAACCTTGATTCGACGCAGCACTGCAAAAGTCAAAGAATCGGGACTTCATTAAAGTGCTGGGTATATCTGCAGACTGGGATATGGAGGAGGGCCATTTATCCAATAAGTACCAATAAGTCTCAGTGTCAAGGTTGTGAATAATGCCTGAAATAAAAATTATGTAATTGCTTAAAGGATAAGTTCGCTATTTTGGACCTTGGACCCTATTTGCGGTCTGTCTTCCATGAACCTGACACATTGAGTCCATATTTTCGCTGATCGGTCCTGTATTGAGCTAGCTACAGATTTCCTGTAGGCTCTCACTGGGCTACAATAGAAGTCAACAGGGCAATTAGAAATGTTATGGAAAAACAACGATAAATGTGCTTTTATAGCTCAGTGTGTATTCTTACGGTCTCAGTATGCTCTCCTGTGAAATGTAGGCTATCGCAAACGCAAACCGAATGTTGAAACAACAGTTCCATTTGAAACAGAACTATTTCTCCGACCGCACTACCTCGCACTGTAAACTTCCGCAGTCTAGCTACGTTGTAGAGAGGCCGCTTGAAAAGCAGTTGATCACAAATCCTGACCTCCCGTTGGAGTTTACTAGCTAGTAGCCTACAGCAGAACTATTTGTAACGCAGTGTTTGTAATCATCATTTGTAATAATTTACATTACATGCACAACTTCAGCCTCTCTCTCTTCTCTTGCTCTCTTATCATCCATCTCTTGTAGTTCCGTGTCCGTGTATTCTGGCTCAAATCTGTAGCCAGTAACGTCAAAGTCAAAATCGAATTCTTCGTCTTCGTAATCATTATAGTCATCCATCATCCAAGTTTTTTTGTGGAAATTGTAGCCTACGTTGCTGCAGGTAAACAAACGCAGACTGCTCACATAGATAGTTTCGTAAACGGCCGGCACACCTTCCCGCTCCCCCACCCCCGACACATAGTACTCCGCGGGAGCAGCGAAAACAAGCAACAGAGAAATGCTTACTTCCAAGCCATGCTAAGCACGTAAAAATGTTCGGATTGAGATACATTTCACAGGAGAGCATACTGAGACCGGTAACAATACACCCTGAGCTTCCCGTCTCATTTATTGTACATGAAAGCACATTTATCGTTGTTTTTCCATAACATTTCTAATTGCCCCGTTGACTTCTATTGTAGCCCAGTGAGAGCCTACAGGAAATCTGTAGCTAGCTCAATACTGGACCGATCAGCGAAAATATGGACTCAATGTGTCAGGTTCATGGAAGACAGACCGCAAATAGGGTCCAAGGTCCGAAATAGCGAACTTATCCTTTAACTATTAAATATCATGAGTGGCATGAACAAAACTAGGCTAGACTGCTCTATCGCTGATATCCATAGACAATCATACACTGGTGAACTGGAAGCCATTTTAATAACATGTAAAAACAAAACACCCACCCACCTAAAATTCTGCATTTGGTTCTTAAATCGGTCACTCGTCCCTTTTTTTCCCTTTTGTGACCAGCTACTCACCAGTCTCTATGGTCTGTGCAAACATTTCCAAGCCCTCCAGGGGAGCAGGTGGCTCCTCAGATGCCTCAGGAGGGTCCTTCAGGCATTCCTGGGCCAGCTGCATGCTGGAGGTCATACATGAGGCGAGGCTCTGGGAGTCCCAGCTCCCACCTGCACATGCACATGCTCCACTATAATACACCACAGTGATCATACCATAGCTTAACTGCAGTAGCAGTTGACTGAAGACACTGAATTTAAGGAGGTAATATTTCTTTAATTGTAACTGAGATGTAATCAGAATCCAAGTGCTGCACTCTGGATATATATAGGAATGTCACCACTTTGTAGTCTGATGTTGGTCTATCATTCACCTCTGGTCCTGCAATGGAATTTTATGAACGTATCTCTAATGCACATAAATCATAGCTCAATAAGAACTGGGACCCACTGGTTTACTTGTTAATAGTCTATGGACCTTCACTTACTGGACTATGAACTGTGACTGGTGATAGGCTAGGACTGTTTTACTTACTGGTCCTGTACTTGGGCCTGCATGTGAGCTGTAGGCCGGTGACGACGAGGGTGCAGTGGTCGTTGACGAGTGCAGCCCAGGGGATGGTCACTGCGATGCTGCTCACAAAGCCATCCACTATCTCTAGAGGAGCCCCAACTGACTCCAGAAGCTCATTCACTGCCTGCAGAAGCAATGCAACACAGGACATATAAGGGGGAAGCAGATGGAAATAGACCAAGCATGAGGGGGAAAATAGTATGAACAAATTTGAAGACAGAAATATTAGGAAAGCTTAGAGGGGCATTAGGGAACATCACATACAACTGAAAATGCTGTCTAGCCAAATGCTAGTCTTTATATAAAAATCCCAAACTATGCCAGTAAGAGTTGTGTTGTAGCATGGCAATTTCTTAGTCAACATATACATATTCCAGGGGTTTACAACGAACACCATTAACGTAGCTAACGTTAGCAATGGGTGTTATTCAACCCAAAGAGTTGCGAAATACGTACTCTACTGTAACGTTACATACTGTACGAAAATAAATGATGTATTCTTCTGAGCCACATTTTCTTGACTTCTTACCCAGACATCGAGTTTAATGTCTCGGATGACCCCGCTGCCGTTGTACAAGTCTAAACTCAGTTGTTCCAAACTCAGTCGTTCCTGGAGGAAGTGGCCGAGGTAGTGTTGCAGAAGGTACCGACAGGCCCGCTTCTTGATTGAGCCGGACCAAGGAAACAGCCAGCGGGACATGGGGCCAGAGAGATGGGGGTAAAGGAATGAAGAGGTGGCGGAGGAAGACGAAAAATGAAGCGATTCTCCGGTAACCGCATAACAAACAACCGTGTGCGAGTGAAGAACGAGCAAAGGGAAGGGGATTGAGGGGGCTACGGAAGGGGGTAAAAACGGTCAACTCTCCCAGCTTGACATAAATTCAGAAATGTTTCGTGTCAAGGATAGAACAAGTCCAAATCCGCTTAAAAGGACGATGTCTTCTATTCTTTGACCGCCTCGGTTCGCTTATTTAATATATTTTTTTGTCGAAACCAAGCGACAGGTCTTCAACCGTTTCGCTCTCGTTCTTGAGTTGTTTATTGTTTTCATACGCGAACTCAGGGAACAGGACGCGGCGCTGCGTCATGACGTTACCCTTGTCGCACAAGGAAGGGAGGGGAAAACGAAGCCATTTTAGGAAGGTCAAAAGTAGTTTTTGTTTTCCAGAAGGAATATATGGATCCTTTGTTGCGCACCTTATTACACCACCACATTAGATATTTATATAACAGAAATCATATTGAAGCAAGGTCCAGGTCAGGTACCTTGTTGAAGTTGCTACAGCTACCTGTACTTTGAACCTGCAGCTGGGACGTTCTTAACTTTCCTAACCACAATAACAACTTACCAGCTATTTTTAGCCTTATCCTGTTACTATGAACATAAAATAACTATGAACATAATAACATATGCTAAACACACAAGTTAAACTATTTATACAATAAATACAAATGGTATTTTTTTTCAAAACAACAGTTTTGACTTCCAAATAAAATAGATTGTGGACACCATGTGAAATATAGATGCTGAGTAACAACAGCTTGTCACAATTTATTAGTGCGATAAACAACACAGTACAAAATTAAAGCTACAATCAAAAGGCCAAGATTCAACAAGACAAGAAGTCATAAATTCAAAATCGCAATACTTTAATTATAGACACATTAATGATGTGAAAATTCCAGCTAAGGACAAAGAAAGTTCTGTTCTTGTAGTGAATCTTCAGCTTGGCTATGATCTTGACAAAAAACCAGAATAAAAACAAAAATAAAGGGGGGGAGGGGGGGGGGGGGTCCATATAAAAACAAATTGTTTTGATTTTATTTATTCACAGCAAATGAATGGTCACTAATTTACAACATTCTCAACTTCAGTCTTCACTTCAAGAAGGCAACGTCTGGGATCTTTCCGACGGCCTGGAAAGAGGGAGATAGGGGAGGGGAGAGAAAGACACCATGAGGTGGGTGCCACGACAGTCAGTCTGGAGGTAGACATCTAGTGTTCCTCGGTATATCTACAGACAAGGCATGCCAAGGGCTTCAAATGACACCACCGGTTTCCAACTGGTGGGCCACAATTATCCTTTTCACATTGTCTATGTCAAGCTGGGTTCACTGAAATCCAGCTGTCCCAGCCTGTCTTGCTTTCTTTTCATACTGTCCAACGTCCATTAGGATATACCAGACCCAGACTACATGCAAAACTATGCTATGTGTTGTAGGTGGTGTGGTTTGACGAAATTAAATGGACTGGAGAAATTAAGAGATAATGGAGATAAGAGAAAATTGTTAATAATTAGTATTAAACTAGCTAGCTACCAGTTGAAGAGTACAGTATTTAAAGAAGGGAAATCTTTTTGCATGGCTTCAAAAATGACAGTGACAGGATGTAGCATTCCCTTATCCAGTGTCTCAGGTATGTGTGCCAGAATGGCAGGCATCACCACATACCACCAGGAGCTGCACCTGCCAACACTTCCTCCAGTACTCTTAACTTTATTTATTCTTGTTCAGGTTTTTCTTTTTTCTCGCAACACTGTGCTGCTGTACATGTATAGCCCAGGGTCAGCAACTTGAGCTCAATACCTAGTTCCTCATCATGGAAAGAAGTGACATTTTGGTAGTTTTCCCCACACTCAAAAGAAAGGCTCAAAACTTTGTGTAATTTTATTAGCATAGAGAGGAAGCAGCAAAAATGTGTTTTGGCATCAAGTCATTGTCAGTGGTTAGAACATGGTTTAGTTTACAGCTAACAGTATCTAGCTAGCTATGTTACTACTTAGCAAGCCATTTAGTTATATAGACAGTGAATTATCTACTGGTTTTCAGGTTCTTTTGTCACAGCCTAAGATTTTGCCCTGCTTATGCCCCCCCCCCCCCCTCCCTTTAAGCCTGGAGAAAACAGGAAAAGCAAAAGCTGTGATCAAGCCTTGGCATGCCCTGGCCTAAACCAACCATGGAAAACCCAGTTATTGATAATGTGGGCCTCATGAGTTTTAATATGTGTGTACTGCATTCACATAAGACAGAAAGTCAGGTGTGAGATGCTGTGGGTTATAGCCTTGCAGGAGGGCTAAAGACTCACCTTTAGCTGCGTGAAGATTTGAGCGGCTTTATTGAAATCCCACTCATTGTCCTGTAGACACCTGAAACAAAGACATGGATTTTTAAAACCCATGGTATTTCTTTTATATACATTTCAGGCCATAAAAATGGCCCCCCTTTCCACTAAAGCTATAACATGGTAGTATAAATTGTAATATTTAATTGATGTGCAACGGTCAGCATAAACCCCTTTCTTTCCACTCACTTTTGTGACCACTCGAGGTTCATCCCGGATTTCAGCGAGAAGGCGGTTAGCATTTCCTGCTGGGATGCAGACAGGGTCGGCACGGGGCTGCTGGAGGGCGTCGGAGCGGGGGCTGCAAAGGCTCGCCGGATCTCCTCCGTTGTGGCGTTCCGCACAAACAGTTCGTCGTTCACTATGCACAAACTATGCAAGAGGGAGGAAACGATTGAGACTGATATTGAGATACTGTCCACATGGAGGTTACCGTGGCTTTCTTGCATGTGAACTGTATCGAGTCAAGACGCAAGGAACAGGAAAAAGAGAAAAACTGCCTTCATCAGAATATTGTGCTGGTTTGTTTTCCACTCTGCAATAAACGTCCTAATTAGGAGCCGAAGCTATAAAACCCAGAAATGGAAGGATGCGCACATGTATATATAGGATCTGAGCTTTTCTGGCAGCAACAATGTGCATCTTAAGGGTTGGGGCGAGGGGCGGGGGGCAGGGACAATGACATGGGATGTCTCTTGGAATGGGCACTGTTGTTCATTAAAATAAGAATAAAAAATGTAAAGACTTACCCAGTGTTACCAGCCGGCACTGCCACAAAGACTCGAGAAAACGCTCTGACCAGGTCTCTGGATTTACCATCCACTGCAAGAAAGGAGACACAACCAAGCCAAGTCAGCATCTGTTGATTCGACCAACTGCGTCTACCTCAGCGTTATCCATATCAGCATAAAGTAACAGTGGTGTCTGTCCATTAAATTAAGCAGTTTAATGTGCACAGCCAGCCCTAGGCAACTGACTGCAGTTTTATAACAGTGCAGTAGAGTTCAATCTAGTGAAATTCAGTCTGATTAACTCAACTGCTAAGACTGTTTTGTTAGGCTTTAGCTTTCTCCAAGAGTAACAAACTAAAATTCCTCACCTTCTTTGAACATTCCACTGACCGTGAACGAGAGCAGCGTGTTCTGGAAAAGACGAGAGATCAACGGTAACCACGGACACAACTAAATTTTGGAAAATGCATTCACCTAAATATTTTACACAAGACACAGATGTATTCATGGGAAACACGGATGAATACTCACAGTGTATGTGTTCACATCAATGTTGAAGGAAGCGATGTCATGCTGGGTCTTCGGCAGTTCATTTAAGAAGGCGACCACGTTCAACCGTGTGTGCTTCAACAGGCGGAATCGCGTGGCTACACAGAGGTAGGACACTCGTTACACAAGCCCAAAGTAAAAAATCATAAAACCCTAAATAAGTGTTGGCTCATTCAGCTATGCCAATTGATATCTCCCCAATTTAGCACTGACTCATGATGAGACGAGCAAAGAATCAACTTGGCAAATGGACTTGCTTGTTTCACTAAGGATTTGCTTGTTTATTTTTGTTTTATTTTATTTTATTTTATTTAAAAAAATTGTTTTTATTTTTTTAAATAATTTTATGTTTACCCAAGATTGCCACTGTTCAGTAAGAGTGGGGTATAGGGCCCACAATGGCCAGTGCCTTTACCCACTCAGGACCCCTCAGTCAGGAGCCCAGATTTCAAACAACCTTAAATCTCTGAATTACATTGACAGGCCAGTACATGATGACAAAGAAGCACAGGACACTTAGTTATACTATTCGGAGCAGAAAATACGAGTACCGCAGTGAAGCTTTCATTTTATAGGTAGTAAAACAGCTGAATTGACACTTTTTGTCGCAACAGCACTAGGGTGTTGCAACTCACTTGGATCTTTAAGCTTCTTGATGTTACGACTGTCCTTGTGATACTCCCCTAGACTGCACCTGTGACAACAGAGATGGGGAGATGTGACTGAGATTGAGTGATTGCCAGACAGGGAAAGCTTGTGAAAAACACGCAAAGGATGAACACACTTGACTATTAGAGCACGTACCACAAAGGGAGAGAAGCATATGAGTAAGGACAGGTCAAAGATCAGTGTTAGCACGTATCACACGGGAAAAGACAGCTCAATGTAAACAATAATAATAATAATTATGATAATGCCTGGCATTTATATAGCGCCTTTCTCAACTCAAAGCGCTTTACAATGATGAGGAGGAAACTCGCCTCAACCACCACCAATGTGGTGTAAAATAGTGTTACAGAGTGTCTATAGACAGAGAGATACACAATGCCGGGTATAGAGTGTTAGTGTATAACAGAGGCCACATATAAATGGCATTATAGATTGAGCAACAGGGAGTCTAGCAAAAAAAAAAAAAGTGGTTAAAGATGGCCAGTACCTGGAGGGGTTCTGCCCAGAGAAGGGTATGCTGAGGGAGAAGGAAGCTCCGTCATGGTAGGCGTCCAAAAGAGGCTGCCTGTCGCTCGAGTCATACACACTGTAGTATCTGAGAGGAGGGGTGGGGGTTCAGATTAATACTTAGTCATATGTGGTATATACATGGAAAGACAGGAGGAGGGAAGTCAGAAAAACACTGTACAGACTAAAATTCTTCAGGTTGTTATATTACAGGTCATCGTGCAAAGGTCTAGTCTGGATCCCAAAAAAACGAACAAATAAATCACAAAACAACTCCGACTTCAAATTAACAAAGACCAAAAGTCAAAAGCTAGTGCACACATCAATTTTAGCCTTTTCATTAACAACAGATGTTTCGGTGGTGTGCACAAAATCCTGTGCAGACAGACAGACAGACACACACAGACACACACCAAGGGAACTTACTGTTGTAGGAATCGTAATATGAGGCTCTTGATTTCGTCTGAAACAAAGTAACTTCCCTGAAACGGCAGAGAGAATGACACGTTTTACAGATCATCAAAGCATTGCCGGTTGCACACATTAGCACGTAAGGCTGCGGAACGGCTGGCAGTTTGAGAGGGGGCAGAATGCGACTAGGGCAGTTTGAGAGGGGGCAGAATGCGACTAGGGCAGTTTGAGAGGGGGCAGAATGCGACTAGGGCAGTTTGAGAGGGGGCAGAATGCGACTAGGGCAGTTTGAGAGGGGGCAGAATGCGACTAGGGCAGTTTGAGAGGGGGCAGAATGCGACTAGGGCAGTTTGAGAGGGGGCAGAATGCGACTAGGGCAGTTTGAGAGGGGGCAGAATGCGACTAGGGCAGTTTGAGAGGGGGCAGTTTGAGAGGGGGCAGAATGCGACTAGGGCAGTTTGAGAGGGGGCAGAATGTGACTAGGGCAGTTTGAGAGGGGGCAGAATGCGACTAGGGCACAGGGTGTCTGCAGGTATCAAGAAGTTAATTTTAAGACTTTTTAAGACATTTTTAATGCCACCTAGAATGAAATTTAAGACCAAACTTGCAACAAAAATAAGCATGAAAAGTGAAAGATACACTCTTCGCAACTGAGTATGTAATATTGTCAAGAATTAAGTTAGCAGAAGTGGTTCTGGTATTCCACAAACCACCGGATGCTCTTGAAAGGGAGCAGTACGCCTAACTGGAGAAGACAATGGGCGATATTTTCAGGCTCTTACTCCAGTGCGCTAAGACAGGCGGTGTGGCAAAAATGTGTAATGGAATGGAATGCTCTGTGTCTACTGCATGTGTACTGCATTCAATTCCATGCCATATTTTCACCACACCACCTGTCTTAGTGCACAGCGCACTGGAGTAAGAGCCTGAAAACAGCACCCATTGGGCCACAGCACCCATTGGGCCTCAGCACCCAATTGGGCCTCATTCAAGTACACATTTGATCGTAAATGGGAACATAAATGTGATGTAAATCTAGATTAGATTTACAATTAATTTACATCGAGGTCAAACTTTTGATGAATGCAGTTCTAAATCAACATTGAGGCAAAACGACACTAATTGAGTTTAAGGACATTTGTGATGCGGTATGTCAAAACCAGGCACAATTGGGCAAGAGGTCAATTTTGAGTTATTGGTATATTAGTAAAACATAGACCTTGCACTTTACAACTCCGCTTTCTTTTTTCAAATCGGATATTCCAAAGCGAAGTTATTAAGATTTTAAATTGGACCGTCTGAAACATCGAAACTGAGAAATAGCCCTTTAAAGTTTGAGTTTAAACAAAACAAGTTGGTTAACAATGTTAGCGTACCGAACCCTGTTATCGGGCGGAAACCAGACATTTTTATTATCAACATACGATACTGATATTATTCTGGCACATACCATTGAACATATTATATTTATTAGGTTCACAAAACGATAAGCTAACTTTTAAGCCAATAACCATGTAGATGTGACCGGTAGTTTTTTTGTTTTAACGTCTTTTAGATGAGAAAGTACTGTCAAAAAAGGGGCGCCCTTTATCGGGCGGCTCTTGTAGTGCATAAACAAGCTCACAATTATTGTTGTTTTAATAATCAATTAATAGTTTATTTCATCAAGAAAGATACCGTTTGAATAACCAATATGTTGGCAAAATATCATCATGCGATTTTACGTTAGCAAGTGAGCTCGAAGTTACGCTAAATTTGGCGTCATTTCCAAGCAAAATCTCGAACAAGGCATCATTTTGTGAAATTATATGCCTCTCTAAAAGTGTTTAAAAAAATACTTTGTCGATGAAATTTCAGTTAGAAACTTTTACAGAACATTTTTAATATTTGTAGCATCATAAATGTCCAAAAATCTCTAAACCCCTAAAATTCACCCTCAAGGCATTTTGCAGCTGTTCCTCCGTTCGTAGCTCTGCCCAATTCCGCCTGGTTTTGACATACCGCGTCACATTTGTCCAAATGTTTATTACAGTGAAATAGGGGTGGGTGTGGCTACAGAGCCTGTGGGGTGGGATCAGGTTTCAGCGGAGGGTTTGTAGCTAGATAGCTACTGCAATGGCGGAGGTGAAGAAGCTCAGTGAAGTGAAATGACAAGCCGACAGGGCTCGTTCAAAAACCAGACTCGGAATTGCTTTTCCTCGATGGCAACAGCTGAAGTTCAGCAAGGGGATGAAGAGCGATGTGGAGTTTGCGTGTTTTCTGTTGGACCTGTAAGTAACGTTACCTCTAGCTATGTAGCTAGCTATGGTGACTGGGCGGGGGTTGGATATATGATTGTAATATGAAGCTGAAAATAGATATTAAACCATTAGACAACAAAGCAAGCATTTTATAAACCCACTCTCTGTCCTAAAGGTCACACTGTTAAAGGAAGTGCTCCCGTATAATGAATCAATCGCTAGGCCTAGGCTACATTATTGCCCTCAAACATCAAATGGCACGGAAGAAATTATGCCCTTCTTTGGACAATGAAGAATAATTCTCCTTCATCCCAGGAAAGTGGTTATCGGTGTGTAAGGACTGTACACGTACACACTGTGGTCAGTTCAATCCTGACTTGACAGGGCAAATACAAGAAGAGATGTTCGAATTTGCGGCAACACGAGTGTGGGCTGTAGCTGCAAATAAGCGCTGCAAAGAAAACCCGTTCATGGCGCCAAAACAGCTAAAATAAACTGCGCGGTCAATGAAAAATAGCTTTGCATACAGACGAATTTCGCGAGATAATCAGCTATACAATAAAAAAAAGAATCGCCACTACCTTCAGCTGCCAATGAGTGATCCCTGTAACAAATAAACATTAAAAGACTAAGAGCAGGTTAAAGAACAGGAAAGTACCGAAATTGGTTTAAAACGCATAAATCTGGGATCGTATAATTGTGCAGAACGGAGCAATTGGAGTCTGCTGGCGTGCTCTTGAATATTGTTTCTGCTTCTCGCTTTGCATATGGGATTCTACCGCCCTGAATCCCATTGTACCAAGCTTGAAACATTTGCGACATATAGGCCTACTGCATCGGGCTTCGGAGACATTACCGGGCACGGGTTTTAACCATGTTGAGTATTCGCTTTTCTCAAGCCATTTATCGTTAAACTTGCATTTACCCATGAATCCGTTAGTTTGCTAGCTTGGCTATTACATAGAACTTAGATTGTTACCTCCCTTGACTGAATCCGAAGCAGAAATTTAGCAGAAAGTCATCTTGTCAGAATCGCTCCTACTGACAGTAGCCTATTACTGTGGAACAGTTTAGGTTGCGTGGTAACGTAGAAGCACCCGCGAACTCTGCGATCACGTGACTTCACCTAAAAAGGATCCTTGCGTAATTTCTATCGTATTTGGTTTTCTTTCAGTTTGGCAAAACTCCGTATAGTGAGATTGGGAACACATCGCCTCAAAAAATATTTAAGACCTTTCAAAAACGAATTTAATACAATTTAATACATTTTAAGGCCTTTTTTTAATAAATATGAATTTAAGACTATTTAAGACTTTTTAATGACCCGCGGACACCCTGGGGCAGTTTGAGAGGGGGCAGAATGCGACTAGGGCAGTTTGAGAGGGGGCAGAATGCGACTAGGGCAGTTTGAGAGGGGGCAGAATGCGACTAGGGCAGTTTGAGAGGGGGCAGAATGCGACTAGGGCAGTTTGAGAGGGGGCAGAATGCGACTAGGGCAGTTTGAGAGGGGGCAGAATGCGACTAGGGCACCTTGCAGGGGGGCAGAGTTGTGGGCGCTTCCACATCGAATCCTATGGGCGGCGGGAGATCATGGCCATCCTGGTAGGGGAGAGAAAACATGTCAAAGGAGAGAGAAAAAAAATAAAATAATATCAAACACAATGTGATATAAACTGAGGGGGGTAAATCCACAATTTTGGCTGTTGTCGCACCATTATTCATCACTGAAACCAAACTAAACAAAGTTGGAATGAGGGGAGCACTTCAACGGCAATGCCAATTTCAGTTAAAACAAGAATGCCGTCCGCCATCAGCCTGCATCTGCCATCAAAACCGCATGTGCAACCGGGATGATAAATACCCGTCAGGACTCACTGATTGACTGATCTACTTTTACAAGTGCTAACTGAGGAATAAACAGAAACCCCCAGCAACAACATGTACCAACACGCAGAGCACCCTGGAAAAGAGGAATGCATGTACATGTACATTGTTTATTTACAATGCATGTACATTCCAAACCACCCTCTCCCTCCGTACAGGCCGGTCTGTTCAAGACTCACTGCATGTCACGCAAAGGCTCTCCCGTCCTGATCACTGACCCGGGATCAGCTGGGAAATCCAGCCAGCCTCTCTGTATATAGCAGAGGCTACCGCATTCCTCACAGGAAAGCTGCCGGGGTTTCCGGTATTCATTAAAGCCCATTCAACCCTCCAATACATGCGTTTAAAAACAACACTAATTAACCTCCAATGCGTTCGTATTGGGCTGCAAGCAATTCTTGTATGAACAATCCCTATTAACCAGATAAGTACTTATATTTGGTAGAAAATACTTTTTTAAAGATCATGATGCAAATTTGGTTCTGCAGAGAGCGTCCAACAAGCTAATGACAAAGCTAATGACAAAGGGAAATGATGGGATTTGCCACAAACTGTATCCATTTTGCATTTAAGTGTTTGTTCAATGTCAGCTACTTGGCTAAGCAAAACAAATAAGAAAGCCAAAAGTACACATTGTAAGGAAAGCCAGGACAGGAGAGACACATTTAGGAAAGGCATACATTTACTCAAGTCAATCTAAATATATTCTTGCTATGATTTAATTTACAGCTTGCAATGCTAGAAAGTCAATAATCATATTCTTAATACCTAAGGGCCACAGATTAATGCATGTATCATGTTAAGTACCTATGGATTAATTACTCCTAATGGGTGAACTGATTGGATTGTAAAGTAACCTGCTATACTGATACTTAAAGCACTGTCAATACATGTTGGGCCAAACTGGATTATCTCAGTATGAGACTGATGCATCATGGGAGAACAGCAAGGGAAAGAGAAAGAGAATAAAAAAGGGAGGGGAGAAGGAGGGTATGGAAAGGAATAAGAGTTACAGGAAGTAAAAAGTAAAAGCAAAATTAACTAGGGGAGGATGGCTTATCTCACCAGCTTGAGTAACCGTGGGAACCGTTCTCGGACAGCGCTGTCCAATAAGGAGAGAAGACATAAGAACAGTGTTACTACTGGCTTTTTACCAGGTCCAAGACACAAACAGACAGGGCCCCTCAGACACATTCTGACTCATGCACGCTCATGACCAGCCATAAAAATTTAATTTGGTCTTAACACTGCACTGGGTTTACTTGAAAAGGCTAGGACAAATCTGTGTTAAAAAATTAAAATGTGAATTAAAATTTCCAACAACACTTAGATTGTTTTTGCTTTCTCCTTAGATTCACATTACTTTCCTTGAAGACATCAATCAACTGCATATTTTGGATTGCTGAGATTCCAAGAAATGATGCATTTGCTTCATTTCACCAACTCGATATTGTACAAATAATGTATTACGGTGTGGAAATGGTTCCATTTCACAAGGGGGTATGTAATTCCAAAAGGGATTATACTAAAGCAATTGGTATTAAAGGACACGGAATTCCCAAACGCGTATTTATATAAGTGTCATTGTCTGTAGGTCAACAGAAATCATCCCTAAAAGGTTCACCATCACACAACCCCCCCCGTCCCAACCTCGTCCCAAAAGCCCCACCCCCAAAATTTTACTTACCCAATCGTGTTACTCACCTGCCCACCCAACACGCAGAAACACACTGACAGTGCAACACGCAGCTTCTGACAGAGGGGGGAGATGCGTGCGTGCGTGCGCACATACACACAACCCACACACGTACACATGCACAAAGGCGCACAGAAACAGTAATCACCACTTTAAATAGGGATGAGAAATGTATGGGGGGAGGCCCAGAGACTGTAATCGGCGACGTATTGTACACAGCCTGGGGGGTGTAACACACTGTAGGGTGTTCATGTATGTACTTTTACAAGTTTACACGTGATGTTTTCAGAATTCAATGACGTAAGACGAGACAAAAACCCGTATCTGTGGAGGAGCTGAAGGCCAACTGACTGATCGGGGACATGAGGGGGCGAACAGATCTCTATGTTGGTGTTTGTCAGCGTGACACCAGATGGAGGAGAGACTGTGGAATGGAGAGAGAGAGGAGATAAACGGCAGGGGAGGGACGATGAAGCACTAAACGGGCCAGTCCAGTTGGACCGGTCACAGCCGGGGCCGTCTTCCCTCCACCGCATGCAGGCACTGCACAGAGAGGCAATGTCTAACCTTGTCCGTCGCTCAGTGACACACCGACTACACGCTTATTTAAACACGCAAAAGGCTCATGCGCACGCTTAGGCACCACACTGCACATTAAAAAAAAAAAAAAAAAAAAACGCCATTCCTCTTGGACACGGGCTGAGGTGGCACTACAATCAGGGCCAGAGACGACAGCCATGCAAGTAAAATTTGACAAATTTAGTTCATTGACAGAAGTTTGAATGGAGTAAAGCATACACACACACACACAACAGAAAGTCCTGGCAGAGATACACAGAGAACACAGCGCTTGAAAGATGAGGTCCTGCAGGCCTACAGCAGAGTTCGTCATTTATCTTTAGAAAAGAAAGAAGTTAACGCCTGGTCGGATCAACGCAAGACGTCAAATGAGGGGAAAGGCTAAACAGGAGAAACAATAGGGTGTGTGTGTGTGTGTGCAGTGAAGTTGACCTCAGTACCATAATACAGAACATTAACCCCAAAACCAGATAAACATAAATCATCACCATAATGGATGCCAGTAGTCATCTTCAGCAATATCAATTACGTCTCCACCACTGACAATGATCAACACTACCCTAAACATATTAGAATTTTTCACTTCCTAATAATCAGTTTGATCTTTCACTGTATGATTACATCTGCATTGATGTACTGATTTTGGACCCACACATCTACTTAAGGGGTGGGTTAGCTGCAATGGGCAAAGACTTTGGACAATATTAACTGAACAAATAAGTTCATTTTAACGGCATGTTTTATTGCCAGTTTCGATCTTTGTCCAATTACAGCTCAGGCCTGACTTAAAATATGGCATTTTAGATGGACGAAATGGGAAGTCCCAGTTTTAGAGTTTTGAATTTCAACCAAGCAAAGAACTGTGTTCCTTCTTTAAGTGCTCACTGCCTGTCTATGCCTATGGAAAGCATGGATTCTCAGCCTATTCCATTGCATTACATAATATACGTTATGAATATGCAGGTCCCTTCAGGTGTCACCCGTTTTTGTTTTTTTAATCCGATACCTCTTCATCCCAAGACTCTCAACACTCTCCTATTGAAGTTCAGAGAGGAAATGGATCTCTGTGATGGAGAGTTTTAAGGTGCAATATCAGTGCTGTTTGACTGGTGTTGTGTTGAGTCTGTGCCTTGAGGGTGGGTGTGGCTTCTTGATAATGGCCTCCCCTCTCCCCCTCCACCCCAGGGCTTTCAGAAGCAGCAGTCATTGTCATCTTCAAAATGTCTTCATGGTCTGTCGTGTACGTTGTGGCCAGCTGCGCGACTGTGCCTGTCTTAGGTTGCCCCGGAAAATGAAGTTGGGGTCTTACCCGTCATTGGCTAACCAGCCTTCCTCACTGGCCAATTCCAGAGCCCCAAATTTAAGAGGACATTGGGGGGAGGGAGAAGACGCCATAAACCAATCAGCATTTTTACACAAGCAGGCACGGTATGAGAGTTGGTTGAGCTTTCCAATTTTCTCCTTTAGAAGATATCTGATCAAGTTCACTTTCCTATGCTAGCTTTTTAAATGGCTGAAAAGGTTTCCCAGAAGCTGGGTGGGCAGGCTCTGGCTATCATTGCCCCATTATAGGTCTCACAGCTTCATAATGAGCTAGACACTGCACTGAAAAATGACTACACATCAATGCTTTGAATTTTGTCCTATAAAATGTAGGACTCTGGGGTGTCTACATGAGGTAGTGAGGGCCACTGCACTGCACAGCATAATGGAAACAGAAGCTTCAAGAGCAAAGTAGAAAAAAGGAATGCAAAATGCGAACCAAACACCAACACAAAGACACCAAAACACTTGCGGGTAAAAACTCTGGAAAAAAACAACAACAAAGCATTTAAGCAGTCACAATGGTTTCCATACAAAGAAATGGTACCACTAACAAGGGTGTAATAACGCAATTTTGCTTATTGTACCATTGCAACATGGAGGATACTCCATGTTGTTTGACATATTTCCCTAATTTGGTCTGTTAATGTTAATTTTTGCTGGTCCTGTTCGCAGGGCAGAAAGGAAGTTTACTCAATAACATCCTGTGGTATTTCCCCTTATTCCATCATCTTCGTCCGGATTATAAAAAAACAGGAACAGAACCTTATGGACATCATGGTCCTTTTTTTATAGGCACCGTGTTTCTCCCATGCATCCTGTAACGTCACGGCACATATGTAACGGGGTATGTTGCCACTGTGCAAGCTAACCTACATTTGATTCGCCCAAGGACTTCCAAAGGAAATTCTCTCAAGAAAGAGCAATGGGGAGTATGGGCAAGACTAGAAGCTGAATTTCACCCCTATTCAACCCACCCACCCCTCCCTTACTCACACACACACACACACACACACACAAACACACACATACATGTATCAGGTGACAATGTTTGTGCCCAAGGAGTTGATACACATCAGACAGATGTACTCAGGGTGACTAAAATAATTCTGCATAAACTTTGCCCTCAAAATAGTCTTGCTTAGACTTCTCTTGTTTTAAATATCTTTTCATCAGAATTTTACAGTAACCTTTTCTGCCATTATTTTATCTTATAATGTACAGCACTTGAAGAGCACTTAAAAGTCAAGGCCCTAAAAGGTCATGGTCTTAAAACCTGTGGCCTGGCCTTTAAAAGGTTAAGTTAGCCCAGAATCGTTCAGTAATAGACAACCGGGAAATCCTCTTAGACAACGAAGAAAAGGGCTTTGAGAGTAGGAATCACTCACACTGCTGGTGTGGGATTAACACCATGAGTGTAACCTGAGAGTAACACTTCCACACTAACGTTTGATTTTTTCCCCCAGGGTATTCAATTATATTCAAAGTTCCACGCCATCCCACTTGTCGTCATGGGACTTCCTCCCTGCTACCTGATCTCCAACCTTGGGTTGACTCCTTTTGTTTCACCTGGTGATTCTTACCCATCTGCAATCATTGACAAAGCCTAACCCAAAGATTTGATGGAGCTATGCATATTTGGTATGGATACACACACACAATGCAATAATCAAGGAATTTTTGTGGGTGACCACTGGCTTTGGACTCATCCGAGACCACAAACCACCCCTACAGGCCCTGTGACATGATAAGCTGAACTGCCTGTACTGCCGTTCCCTCTGGCGGGTACTGCCTGTACTGCCGTTCCCTCTGGCGGGTACTGCCTGTACTGCCGTTCCCTCTGGCGGGTATCCAAGATTGCATGTTGGCCTACAACGGAGGCTTCCAAGAGGTGGGCGTTCGACGAAAAGAGCTGTAAGGCGAAACTCCACACCCCCCTAGCCCCCCTAACCCCACCCCAACCCCCATGCATACTCCAACCAGCCCTTCACTTCTCTTCCTCCCCCCTGCGATATCAGCGATGGACAAACCTGATGTAGGTGGCCTGGTCCTTGAAATGATCACAGAGCGGGTTCCTGTCCAGCCACAGCTCCACTAGCTTGAAGGCCTTCACTTTGTCCAGCTCTCGCTCATTCTTCAGCTGTCGTAAAGCAGAGAGAACGGGCTTGCTTCCAGAGACAGGCAAATTTAATTAACCAATCGGACCTAGGCTCACCGGTGGCGTCGTCTCCTTACCTCGTTGTTGGAGAGATTGAGTGTCTTCAGGTTTGGCACCGTATTGACCAGCTCTGCCAGATCCTCTAGCTTATAAAGCCTGTTGTTGCTCAGGTTTAGACAAGTCAGCTGAAAGTTGGGCCACGGGGGGGATACAGAACAGAAGTGTGAGCAAATGAAGAAGAGGGAAAAAAGCAGATTTTACTTTGCAAGAGGAAAAAGACATCCTACAATATTATCCACATCACATAAAAGGCTGGTGACTCAAGACCTATAATAGCAGTAAACAAGCTAATCCTGCCCCTTTCTTCCTGTCACGTCAGCACGTATCCTGTTGCACATGCAAGAGTCCATTTCAGTAACAGACATCTGCACAGTGTCAGCACACTCGCGATGTATTCCACCGGCATTCATTTTACCATTAACACAGATACTGGATAGGACTACAGCATCAGCGTCTCTGATAGAGAGACCACTGATTTAAGGGACTACAGAACATGAAGGTCTCTATGCGTGCATCTGTTTCGGACATGAGTAAGCACAGTTCTACAGCAATAACATCCTCACCCTCACAAGGGTATAAGAAAATATATGAAAAAATTAGGCAAACTGCCTATTTTGAGATGCACTCCTGTGAGTGACCAAATGATTGAATATTTATTTTCTTGGTTAAATGTACACACTTTAAAAAAGAAAATCTTGTGGAATTGTTAGATCCAGCCGTTTGTTCAATAGGAGCCAGTTCAAAGGCATTTTTTTTTTTTTTTTTTGTAGAAGCTGTACATTCACTTTTAATATTTCACCTTTCAGAACATTCACTAAATTTCTTCTGATACTAAACATGGTTCATGCTTGCTTTGGATTGAATGATAATATTTTCAGATGAGGTTACCCCAGGGATATTCTCCTCAATGATTTTGATGACAGCCTGCATACAGCTCTTCCTGTTCAGAATCACATCGATGTTCTGTGAAACCAGGTCTGGGAGAGGACAGACAGACAGCGGGCTAAACTCATGATGTCATGTGCATTTGAATTAGATATTAAATTAACCACTGTTATAGTTCACTGCTGCAAGTCTACAAGCACCTTTGGAATTGAGAACAAACGCGTCAATATTTTAACATGCATACATTTCAAAAATTGGTGGGTGTATTACCTGGGTCTGTCCGAATGCTGTTCAAGTCAAGTGCTTGCTGCGAGCCATCAAATCGCTTGGCCATACATTGCTGAATGAGACAAAACAAGTTCAGAATAAATTTCAAATATGACACCATCCCGTGTACACGTTACCTAAGAAGACTTGCATACGAAACACTCTAACAGTCACCATGGCCTGGAAAGAACCTTTACCTCCAGAATCAATCACTTTAACTTCTCCATGCCCCTCTCATTATCGCTCAGTACGCCGTTTTCCAGGCTCTCTTCATCTCAAAAGGCTGCTTACATCCATCCATTTTTTAGCGTAAAGTTCACTCTTATTCTCTTAAATATCATCCCTACCATCTTGGGAAAATGGTAAATTTCACTTTCACTGAACAAAATACAAATGTCCCAGTTGAGTACTCCCACAAACCATTAAAAGGGGATGTTAGTATACAAGGGGACAAGGGGATGTTGCCAACTCTACAATTTTTTTTATTTTTCTTGGCCTGTAGAGAATACCATGGCTTGTTATACCACACACATTATACATCCCTCAGGGGTCAAAATAATCCTCATCAAGTGAAATAAGAGCTAAAATCACTGCTATGTTAAAACCATGAACCTCTTCTGCTGTAATAAGCTCTCTTGGTAACAGAATCCATAAGTCTTACTATTGTTTCTGCCTAATTTGGAATACCCAATCCTGTATAAATGTGTGTGTGTTTGTGCACACACAAACCAGGGCCGTTTCTAGACTGCTTTGATTGGGGGCGGCATGAAGAGATGTTAGTGGGGCACAAGCGAGGGACAAAGTGGGGGGGGGTGTGGGCGCCCCCCACCCCAGTAAAATTTGAGCCCTTTAAAACTAATTTCCTGCATTTCTACACAACCTCACCCAAGGCATTTTCTAAAATAAAATGTTTTATTTATGAACATTTTGAAGATTTATTATTTATTTATTTTTTCTTCTAAAGCCCTAGACGAGATCTGAGATGCGTTCATATAAAGCTAAAGCCATGGTAGGCTAATCAGTACATTAGTGGTTAAGATAATTGTATTACATTTTAAACCCACCCCCTCTCATCTTATAGGACAACTTTATTTATGCCCAATAATACCAAATCATTATCTAATCTTATATGGAAACATGTATATTAAAGAATAGCTATATTCCTTCATCATTTAAGTCTCTTTGTGCTATTTTCTATTTGAAACTAAGTTACTTTAATTGGCTCATCATTTTAATTTATATTTTATTTAATGCCTGAGACGCCGGGGGGCTTTCTGCTGCGTCGCCTCCGAAACAACAGCATTGGGATTACGAGGTTTTATAAACATGAAACAGTGCATGATGGTGGTGAGTGAGTGAGTGAGTGAGTGAGTGAGTGAGTGAGAGAGAGAGAGGAGTGTATTTTAATATGTATGAAGTATTCCAAAGTTTTAGGAAAGTAGGGCTGACTAGCCAACACACAGCAGCAGGCTAGCTAGGCTACTAACACGCACGCACGCACGCACGCACGCACGCACGCACGCACGCACGCACACACAGCCAGCTAATGCAATGCTGCAATGTTTTGCAGAATCGCAGCAATAATATAAATCTAAACAACTAGGCTAGATGCAACATGTAATAAATCTATTTAAAATGTAATCTCCCAGACGGAGACTCTCGCCACTATCCTCAACTCACTGAGTAAGCTAGGCAAGCTAATATTATATCCTAAGCAATGCGTACAGTTATCAGGAAGTGACAGCATAGATTGATCAAAGAAAGTGACCTTGATCAAAGGCATTGCCCCCCCCCCCCCCCGTGCCCACTCCTAGAACCGGCCCTGACACACACACACGCACACGTACACACACACACACACGTACACACACACACACACACACACATACTACCCATCTACGCACTAGCTCACTGCCCTAACAGGATGAGCCACTCAGCAGCCTCAAGGCTAGTCTTCCTTGTTTATTGACTCTGTGTGCATGCAGCTTATTTCTGCCTGCCTGGGCCGCTTAACCGCATGACCCCTCACCTTTAGGTGGTCTAGGTCCTCTGGCTTCAGTTCGTTCTGAAGGGAGGCGGGAGGGACGCAGGGGTTCATCAATACAGTCACCTGAAAGATAGTCAGGTCAGGGGAGGAGGGAGGGGGATGCATTTTAACTCAAGTGTAGCAAAGGGAAATATTTCCAGCTGGAAAGCCATACACATACACGGACTCTAAAACACAGGCACTCATTCAAGACAATGATACATTTCTTAGGATACCTAATGTTGTGCCTTCTAGTAGTGTGGAAACTTGTCAATGAGGTGTTGTACTGCACATGGACCTACACCCTCTCCATCTACACAAACCGCTTCAAATTCAATTTCAATTTCATAATAACCGGTATTCACATCAATGTATTCTGCTCCCATCTCATTTACTCAAGTTGCACTGCATATCAATTGGCACAATATATTTTTGAAGCAGGGACTTTGAACAAGCAAGCGTACCTTGTAGCCGTCGGTGTCTGTGATCTTGCGCGATACTTTGCTCAGAGCGTTGGCAGTGGAAGCATCATCAATGAAAAACTGTGCCCTGTTTCCCTCCGTTTGGTACTGCGTTAAGGAGGAAAGAGACGTGGCAGGAACAGACAAGTCAGTAAAACGGCAGTGCAGCGTGTAACGGTGTGCATTGGGCAGCCAGCAACACTTTCTCAGGTTGGCACAGACTCACCTGTATGGGAGTGAAAGGCACAGAGCAGAGGTTTTGCAGCGCAGTGAGAAGCCATTTCTTTTCATATTTCTTCCCGTGGGGAATCTGTAGGAAGAAGGGTGGGTTGTGAGCAGCACGAATGCAGGGGAGATAGACTTTCACTCCAAAGACCACTTATTCACAAGGGAGATATACATGTATTGCATTTATACTCCCTTGAGGTTAATCTATGATTCTGCTTCCCATTAACACGTATAATCACACACCACCGCGACTAAAGCAAAATGTACAATTTTCCCCCATACCTGCTGGCTTACAAGCACTCATGAGTATGACAATAGCAGTAGAACACATTTATCATCCGAGCTCTACATCAACAACAGAAATTCTTGTGTGGGAAGAAGTCTATTTGCCTTTAGTCTAAAGCATCACCAAGTGCAGCCAAATAAACTTAAAAATGGAACCTTTGGAGGAGTGAATACTGAATTAAATCAGTGCTCAACAGGCCAAAATACTTGCTAAATAAATAAATGAATAAACACACAAATTAAATTAAACATGAAACATTGGTGAGGATGAGTGTATAAGAAAGTGTCCACGTGTTTGGTTTAGTATTTTCGATATCTAAAAGGCCGTACAGCAATAAAGGTTGATGTACAATGTTCAAACTTGTATTAAACATTCATACCGTATTTTTTTGGCATGAACACATGCACTGGAACTCAATTTATATTTTTGAAAGTAAAAAATGTATATTGTCATGGGCTACTGAATCATTCACCTACAAACTAATCTCTCTTTCACATGAGCAGAAAAAGGAATTAAATGGTTACATCAATTATATCAGCGTCACACTGGACTCATAACATAAATTGCAGTGAAACTGTCAAAATCAAATTAGACACGCTTTCTTTGACTATTCATATCCTACACACTGGTGAAAAGAATAGTTTGGTTTGCATCATAATTCTGAGAAAAAAATTGCCATGGTGTTGGGTCTCCTTATTGCATGATCAATAATTTAATTTATGCCAAACTTAGTAGTTAATTGACCAAAGTTCTGATTGTTTCTATGGTCAAGGAATGACCCTCAAAGAAACCACTGAACCGCACGCTAAGGCACGGCATGGAGAATATGCTCTTTGTCTGCTGATGTAAAGTAAGTGTGCGGAGTCCTGTTTACTTACAGTCATTCTGAACCAGGTTTTGCGGCCCCCTCCTCCTCCTCCTCCTCCTCCCCCTCCTCCCCCTCCTCTGTGGCCTCCACCTCCCCCACCACGTCTTTCCCGGTCAAACCGGCCATCACCCCTGCGATTTTGCCGTCCGTATGGGTTGCTAAGGAAGGCCATGGAAGCAAAGTGTTGGAACGGCATTGGAATTCAACTTTCCAAATGGAGTTGGCATCAAAAAGCAGCACACGAGAAATTACATTCTAAGCTAGGGCTGCACGATTATGGAAAAAATTATAATCACGATTGTTTTAGTCAATATTGAGATCATGATTATTCATTGGTTTTCAGAACATAATACTTTTATTGCACTTTAATATTTTGAATGAACAGAATAATGCTTGTATTTTCACATTTTCTAACCCTCAACTGTGACAGAGGTAAAACAGGAGTGCTCTATTTGATATAGAACACCAGAGAAAGTCCAGTAAAGTGAGCGTTTTCATTTGTAAATAGACTGTGCCTTCAAAATCGTCATTCTCGGTCATTCTTGTTTAGTAATCGTGGAAAGCCAAAATTGATATCACGATTAAAATTTGACTAACTGTGCAGCCCTATTGTAAGCACAGCTAAATCAGCAGCTAACGTGCGCTTCCACTTACAATCTGCGCTGTGAACTTCCATCTTGTGAGTTCCCGTCATTCATCGCCACGTCTCCGTCGTCATCATCAAACCTGGCCCTGGGACCCGGAACCCCGCCTGCCGGACCACCACGATGCCGCTGCCTCATCGGCTGTTCACTGTACATACGGCCCCGGAAGGGTCCCCGCCCTTTGCGGTTGCGGAACTGGGGGCCCCCAACCCTATCATCGTGCTCTGAGGGACAGAAAGAGACGCCTTTATCCCCAAATCCATCATCAAACAGACGAGGGAGAACACTGCTTAACTCACAAGTGCTACATTAACACACATCAGAAATTTTACATTGTCTAAATATCCCCCAAATCAAACTTGAGCCAACACACCAACAGGCATAACACAGACAAAAATGGTGAATAAAGCATGTAATGTACTTTTACAGGTAACAAAACAACACATAGTAATTAATCCAAGTTGTAATTGCAAAGACTGGCATATAATAAAACGTGAACTAAGCAACTAAGTGCTTTCATAAATTGCTTCCTGTACTACATCCATTACATATCCCTCAAAACTTTCTGAACGGAACCTCTAAATTGATTGAAGAAAATTGATTGAAGAAAATTGATAGGATGACAAGAAAAGAAGCAGCTCAAAATAAGACAAATACTGATATATGAACCATTAGCATAATATTACAGATATTACCTCAAAACATACTTTTGAGCACTTGGAGACACGCTATAATCAGTGCCAAGATGTTAAGGATTATAACAAAAGAAAGTCGCATGGGTTCACAGTCGGGTGTAAATTGGCGAGATCTTACATTTTCAGCACAACTACAGATCCCATCGTGTCTTAAAAATCATTTTTTGAAATTAATCGGACACCCCGTGTGCACTGTGGTTTACCCATCCAAATGCGCGTTCTGAGAAAAATCCATATGGTGCATAAAGGGGACTGAGCAGCACGAGATTCCACTGACACTCAAGTGGACGGTTTCTCCACGGTTATTCATGGGCTGCTTAAGATTGTTCCCCTGCGTTTAGCTTTACTTGTTTTACCTCTAATTGGCCAGCCATCACTCCTGACCTCTCTCTGGAAGACGACGCCATCATGATCTGGGGGATGGGGGAAAACTCCATTTTACTGCTGTAATAAGGAGGAGGAAAAACCCAGGGCCACTCACCGTTGTAGTAGCGGGCATCGTCTGCCGTCGCCATTATGTACAAATCCACCACCAGCTTAAAAAACAGAAATCGGACGCCTGCAGATGGGGCGTCGCTATTAAATAACAAATACACAAAGTAACTGCTAACTGATCTGATTAGATTAGATTACAACAACCTTGTTTATTTTCTATGTAGCTAGCGCTAACTATTCTTCGGCCTCTGCGTTACTACTGTAATATGTACTGCGCTTGTGCAACAACGACCGTATCTCGCCATTCGATTGGACGAAAACTACAATCGCCATGCTTCCGCGCTCTAACTTCCGGTGCAGTTCTTCGTTCTCTCCGAACGTTGGAAACATTCTCCTCCGATTGGTCCACATTTACGTGTGAGATGTCTGGACCAATGATAGACCAGTGTACTCCACCCTCGATCAGAAAAACAACTTATAACGCTGGCAACGTGGTCAATTTATTCGAAAATCAAGCAACGTTCCAGATACAATTCACGTATATACTCAAAATTTAAACATTTGTTTAAATAGGCATTTAATACAATACACTAAATGCATGTTTTACCGTTAACCAGCAATTAGCAGCTTGATTACAAGTAGTTTCAGCGGCATTCACTTTTTTCCAACAGCAACGTCACTGCAAACGAATGCTGGTTAACAGGTTACCAAGTTGTCAAAAGCACCACCCCTTACAACAAGAGCTTTGGATTCAAGTTGGCTAATTATACCAAAATTATTAGATAAAGGTTGTCCATCAGCTAGCACAGTGGTTCCCAAACTCGGTCCTCGGGGACCACTGTGTATGCTGGTTTTCGTTCCAACCACAATTGCAATCCCGGAATTTTAACAAGATGTCAATTGTTCTTAATTAGGTGTTTGTCATATTTAGAGGGATGATTTACCCTCTTAAGCCACATAATGTTAGCAATAGCTATGCATGTCATGAATAATAAAAGTACAATATTCTCATTGTGCTATATTGCAAATAATTACAAAAAGGGGCAAAAAAAAAATGCTTTTAACTTGCCCCAAAACCTTGCAAAACACGAGCTACTTACTTCCAAGCTAATTAAAGCACAGCAACCATTTAACGTCAGTGCATTGGCTAGCGAACGAATAAGGTTGCTGCCTACTTTGCCAAATCTGATTGTGTTGCGGAAATCTTCAGAGCTAGCCTGTAAACATATTTTATTCAGAAGTTAAATTTAACCATTGCTAAACATATTTAAAGATGTTTTCTGTAAACTTATAAGTTAACGTTAGTTCGCTGGCACGCTAACGTAACCAAAATAAGTTAACACAATTTTGCCGGGTCAATTTCAAGGATTTAGATTAACTAGCAACAGTTGATTTTTTTTCTTTACCTTGGTCATGGTGCATATGTGTAACCACAGCAAAGTTATGGTACCACTTTCGGAAGGGTTTCATCTTGGTCACCAATAATTGTTGATTCTTCCTCAAAAATAATTAGTTTGGCGCTACAAATGACTGCTCAATAGCAATTAAGTAGGGCCTACTGGTGCCAGAAAAACCTAACTAACGGTTATTGGATGTGCACGTGACCAACTAGCCTTCCCGATTACAACCACTGAACCCAGGCTTGTGCAAATCTGAGCCCTGCAGATATTTCCTATCAGGTTTAGGCTACAACTTTGGGATGTTATAATATTTAAAGCAATAACCTAAAAATATACAAAGGACACATTTGATTATCAATAGTTAGCTAGCATGTAAAAAAAAAAAAAAAAAAAATCAGCATCTCAGATGGCACATTCCAGTACATTATAGACCATTTTTTAACCTGTAACTAACCTTTTTTAACCTGTAGAGACTGTGATTGACTGCATGGCCATTTTTGTTATAGGTAATGTATTTCCATTTGGTGAGACACACCAGGGGTGTTTTCAGTGAACCATTTTGTTTTTGACACAATGACTACATCAAAAAAATCTAGATTTTTTCTACAGATATCCAGATATTGCTACAAAGCTCCTCCTAGTGATGCCATTCTACCTGGTAGGTGCCATTGCTACACTCCTTCCCATGTGCCTTCAGCAGCCTATGCTCCCTTGCAGCCCAAGTGGACATAGGCCACTACTGACACCAATGTGGTGAACAGGATGTTCAAGGAAGCGAGCTACTGACCAGATTTACCCTGGGCTTCCACTCAATAGCTGAGTCCTTCCTAGCACTTTCACCCTGTCTGACATGCAGGGCTACTACAGTATCATGACAAAATATCAGCTAGAAAATCTAAAAGCTTGGTAAGAAAGCTAGCTATCTAGGTAGTATTTGTCTGCAGAACAAGTTATAGTAATGTAAATCTGATCAACACATCTTGCGTCACATCTTCCAAACTGATTATTTTGTCCTCCAGGCTCTGAGCAGATTCAAGAAAGGATGCTTCAGTCCTCTCTGTTCTGGCTTGTCTTGCACAGTATGGTAATGTTCCCCCATGAATCACAAGTTATAGGCCACAGGTAGTGTGTTTGTCTAGCTAGAGAAGTCAATGTTTTTAGCAAACTGAATCAGCTGCTATGCTTACAAGTTGTTTTATTGTTAAAGTGAACAGGAGTGTCAGGAGTTTTAAAGCTTCCTCTCTTAGACACTCCTCTGCTTCCCCTCCCTCTGCTATTAGTCTTACTCCGGAATCTCAAACAGATAATGGAGGGCAACATTGTGCATTTCCAATAATGGTGGCTTTTTTCTATTATGTTAGTCTTTGTATGTGTACTGGTGTTCATCTAAGCTTATTGTTTGCTGTACTTAAAGTCACTCTGGACAAGAAGTGTTTTTGATTGATGGATTTAAATTGTTCTAATTTTTGAAGGGTGCATTATAAATAAAGTTAATCATTATTTTTTAGTTTTGCAAATGGTTCTTATTATGTTAATTAAAGCCATAAGGTTACTCTGTTAAACACACACTTAAGAATCTTTTATTCTTCATCAAAGAGCCATTCAATACAAACCAAGCTTTTTAACCTGTGTATACTGAGAAAAGTCATTATGATTATGAAAAATAATATTTTTTTAACAATTGAACTTTAATATAAATGAAGAAACAAGTGGTATGCTTCAGACAAAAAATAATTTTTTATATACAATCCATTCATACAGCTGGATATTTTACTGAAGCAATTCAAGTTAGGTGCTTTGCGCAGGGGAACAAGGGCAGTGCCTCAGCTGGGAATCAAAGCCACAACCTTTAAGTTACAATCCCAGTTTCCTAACAATCATTACACTGCCACCATGCAGCATGCCTGTTATACACTATCATAATACTGCCTTTTAAAAATGTCTGCCACTTGAAATCATAAAATGCCTTTTTAAACAATCCAGTTTCACACCATAAAATACCAAATGTAGAACCCCTCTTCCAGTATACTTACTTACATTGTTATCGTCTTTGACCATGACTCACGTTCTGTTGCCCTGGAAACTAAAATCTTTTTCTGGACATCTGCTTGCCAGAGCAGTGTGTGCATTAACTTCAGGTGGTCTAGTCAAATCTTTTTTTGTGGTTATTCTGAGATCAACATGTTTGCTGTGCCAGGGAGAGTCATGGTTAACTCTACCAAGCCGGCCTACAGAGTGGTTTGACGTGGTGCTACCCCTAACCCTGTATCACTCCAAGTGGACATAGTTCTGCTGCTATCCACCAGTGTTGTTCTTCAGTTTGGTCTAGTTTCAGCTGGGGTCCATTTTCACAAGGTTCACAGCAATACTCGGCATAACTCTGAATCCAACAGAGCTCGGAGTGAACTGTTCCAGCTGTAGGTTTTAAATGGGGTTGTGAATGATTTCACTAGTCTGTGATCTACTATGTGTCCCTGTCTGATGATGAACACAAACAGGAGCATTGCACTCATCATGATATTGTCCAAGAGCTTTTCTGAGAGCTTCGTTCACCAACAAGGTGAGGGTATTCAGTCCAATTATGTACCCATCTTCCCGGTTGCCTTCCACCCAAGGAATGTTGTGTTGCAAATGTACACCCGAAGGGGTAGGGGTCGTCTTTCCAAAATCAATCATCCATATATTTGCCTTGTTGGTGCGGTCATGGACAAAGAGAAGAGAGCTGCCAATTATCTGTTAGATAAAGGTTGAGACAGAGGAGGGGAAGCAGAGGAGAGAGGGATGGGAGGACAGTGATCAATTAGAGAAGTGTATTGGCACTGGGGTGAGGCTGTGAATGAGTGAGGCTGGATGACTTGGTGGCAAAGGAAAGCAGACTTACCTCGTGGGATTGGAAAAACTCAGACTCTTTCACAGCTTCGTTGAGAGCCTGGAGTCTGGATAGGTATGCTTCCTGGGAGAACAGGAAAGTTGCAGCAAAGTTGCATTGATCACAGAGACAGACAATGAGGAAGAAATGGTAATAAAACGGCATAAAAGGAGCAAGAGACAATGAGTGAGAAAGTGAATATAAATGAGGTGGATTTCCTGACGCCTGCAATGAAGGGCTTGTATCAGACATGTGACCAAGTCCCTCTTATCCAAGTCACAAGTAAGTCTCAAGTCATTTGGTCCAGGTCTCAAGCAAGTCCCAAGTCATTTTTTCTTGGGCAAGTTATGTGAAGTCTTGGAGAAGACTTGGAGAAGTCAAGTCATGAGTCTTTAACTTCCAAGTCCAAGTTGAGTCGCAAGTCATCAAAACAGGGACTCGAGTTGACTCGAGTCCAAGTCACAATGACTCGAGTCCACATCTCTGGCTTGTATACTCACTCAATAAAAGATGCAAAGTGGGACACAATAAAATAAAAGATATAAATTGGACCTCAAATGCACCCATTTAACGTTTTTCACACGCTTGCTTATTGACTTGCATTTTAAAAAATTACATTTAGCATGACCTATAATATCTACAATATTACGGACTTTAAAGTGATGTAGGGGGTAGAAACTTATGAACTATTTTAAAGTATACACACTGAGAACAAGGGTGTAGTGATATTTGGGAACACAAGAATAGACTATTTCAAATGTGATGTTCGGCCAGGATTTAAAAAAAGAAGGAGAAGTCAAATTTCTGTTCTGCTTAGCTGAGGAGGGTTTGTTATCTCCCAAAAATAAGGACTAGAGCCAAAACCAGCACTGCTGTACGATTAGTGTGGAAGCTATCACCCTGGCAGTTAACCAACAGGGAAAAGATCTTCCAAAAATGCGCAGGTTTCACAGACGTGCTATTTTACTCTTGACAACACCACCCTCAAACACACCCAGCACATCCTCAGTGTGTCAGGGAAGGCATTAAAAGCAGAGCTCTGTCGAGCTCTGTAAGCATTATAAAGAAGACCCTACAAAATAAATAAGAGTTATAATTAGAATTCGGTCCTAACTATCTGACAGTGCCCTGAACCAGATCAAGCACACTAAGTGAGACATGGACCCAGTAAGAATGCTGAATCCAGAATTTTTGGAGAAATTACGAGTGAAAATGTTACGAGTTACGAGTGAAAATGGAAAGCTGTAAAATAAGAATCAAATGAGAATTAGGCCAGTTAATTTTCTTAATAAGAATCCAAAAAAGTACAAAAATTGTTGATTCATGGTAACTGCAAGATTTTGGACATGCGTGTGGCTTCAACTAACCAGGATGTGTGACTGCCTCTTGGTGAAGGAAAGGAGGGCGTCGGTGACCTGGGCCGAGGTTCGAGTCTTCTTGAAGTCCCGCAGAATTCTTCCATCCTCCACCTGACCGGCAATGGGACCATTAAACAGCATATTTGTGCCAAGTAATAGAGCTCATCAGGGCATCACTTTTGTGGGCATGCTGTTGATAAATATCTGTTTGTGATAAATTGATAAATAAAATAAAGAAAGATAAATATCTGTTTAAACTCCTGTAGAGATTAATAGAACAGGAATAAAAATATAATAATGGTGAGAAACTGACTCAGTCAGTTTGGTAACTAAATTACCAAAATATGGACAGTACTGCAGCCTACACAATAGTGTAGTTTTACATGTGTTATTAAAATGATGATGTACTCATAATGACATACTCCTGTAATGTAAAATAATTTTGATTGTAGGATTTTTTTTTTTTTTTTTTTGCAGTAAACACGTTTGTGCCATTTTTTAATTCACACTGTTCAAAATGGCACAAGGCTAACTTCACCAGTCCATTTTCAAATGGCTGTACTGTTATTCAAAGGGACCTATGGTTGACTCTGACAATTAACATCAAAATAAAATGAAAAGAAAGAAAGACAATAGGCATTGTGAATCTGTAAAAAAAATCTAAACCAAATACTGTGTGAATGTTTGTGTGTGTGTAATGCTCTCACACAAACATATATAACACACACACACACACACACACATATATATATTGCATGAATGTGTGTGCGTGTGTGTGTGTGTGTGTAGTGTATGCAAAAGTACATCATATAGCATTGTTAGCTCGTTACTGCAAGTCTAAGTGCATGCCAAGTATGTGTGCCAGAATCTCTCACTGTAATCCCTTCAATCCTGAAGCCCAGTGTTGAAGTGGAGCTCATGCTGTCCCTCCACTGCATATAGCGTGACTTGGTGACACCGCCCTGTGCGTGCTCCTCTGCAGAAGGGGCTGCCGGGTCTACTTTCACCATCTTCTGGTACATATCGGTCCGCACGCAAGGATTGGAGCGTGCCCTAACTAACTCTTCTTCCAGGTAGGTTCTGGGAAAGAGCACGGCCATAGCAGAAACGCAATCACTACAGCGCATTGTGGGGTCCATGGAAAGTTCTGAAAGGACTGGAGTTGCATATGTCTGGTCCCCGTAAAAATAAACAAACTACTAAACCTCAGAAACCACTTCCAGACACAACTGCAACCAAGCAGTTAACTGTTAATTAGATGCATTTAATTTTCAGAAATTAAAATCAGTCTGCAATTAGGTTATGCTTTAATTTTTTACGTGCTGCATGGCAAATTAATTTAACGCTGCATGGCAGTTAACTTTTTAGCTGATCAAATTATAGATTGACAAGTGGGTCCTACATGTTGAAAGTGTGGACACCTGGTCACTGAAATCAAAGCCAATGTGGAAAATGAAAGGTTCAAAGACAAAGCAAATGGCAACTGGCCAAACAGGCGTTGTGATTTAGCAAGAACTAAATCACATTTTCAATGATACGACTTGAAGAGACTGGCTGTAACACAAAATCAGCATACACAGGTGCCCATTTGAAATAAATACATTTCTTTAAAATGGACATTTACAGCATAATTACCCTGATTATTAACTGAGTTTAAGAAAACCAGCACACACACACATGCACACACACAGACATACACACGGTGAGCTGCCAGGACCGTGATTGAGAAACACCACTCTATATTTATCTGTATACCTGACACCCATTTTGCAATCCATTATGACAGGGCAGGTCAAACCACTCAGCAAATCTTCTAATCGGATGTAGCTCTCACTCCCTCTGGTGGTCAAACCATGGTAGCGCGGGACAAACTGCCGCAAGGAGTCCTTCATAAGAGCCTGCAAACAGGAATTCTCCACAGCATTGTATCGCTTCAGTACCTGCCCTCCCTCACTGGGTTGGAAATTACCTGAAGATAGAAAGGACCATCCAATTTAGATTTTATACGAGCTTGTAATACAATATACGAGCTTGTTTGTGTAGGCAAACTATAGTGTTGGCAAGTCAGTTAGGACATCTACTTTGTGCAAGTAATTTTTCCAACAATTGTTTACAGATTATTTCACTTTTAATTCACTATATCACAATTCCAGTGGGTCAGAAGTTTACATACACTAAGTTGACTGTGCCTTTAAATTTTTTATATTTGGTCGCATATCCTTTGCATGCCATGACTTCCTGATGTCTGTGACCCAACAACATCAAAAGACTCTTGATATCTTATTTTCTGGTACTCTTACAAGCGATACTATAATGTATCTGCATGGATCACTATGGGAATTGGGGGGTGGGACTAGATTTAGCTGTAATTTATGCTGGAACAGTATGGAATACATGATTGGAAAAATGGCTGTAAGTCACCAAGGGTCTGAGGTATCAAACATGCCTCAAACCATCACTCTGCTGCCAGATATGCAGTAGATATGGATGGATCACTTTAAGGGTTGTTTCTCCTGACAAATTTTCCTATTGAATTCTATGGAAAAATACGTGGTTAAAAATGAGTTTTAATGACTTCAACCTAAGTGTATGTAAACCTCTGACTTCAACTGTACACGTATGCACATATACATGTCGATATACACATGCCTTGGTGTCCTGCCAGCTGTACCCAGGAACTCTGTCTACGCACTGACCATTGCATCATGGCCATAAATGATTTCCAGGAATGACTCTGGGGAAGAGATTGGTAGAGAGAGAAAGAAAGAGAGAGGGGGGGGGGGGGGATTACATCATTCTTCCATTTAAAGACAAAGCATCATGTGGGAAATTGTGATTTTTAGACTGCATAGTAGCAATGCACTCCCTCTTAACTGTATGTCCTCTTCAACATGGCTGCTGGCTTTAGTTGTGGAAACCTCAGCTTATTGTAATATTATTAGAGTTGTGAGAGCGAGAATTAGGAAACAAAGACGAGTTGTCTAGGGTGGAAGGGGGGACACATGGTCTGTTCACTTCTCCCCTCTCGTTACCTCTCAAAGGTCCTATGCAAATCAATCTAGTGGCGCATTCAAATAGCCCCATACAATTCTGCTTCAGTCAAGGATCTCATTCAAACCCATGCAAATCAAAAGAGGGATGAAAGGAAACAGAGATACAGACAAAAAAGAAAAGGACACTTCCTTTCAGAAAAACATGGAACTAATACTGAATGCTAAATGCTGACAAATACACATTGGCCTAAGCACAGACAGACAGGAATGAGTTGCTTTCTTTCCTTCGATTCCTAGTTCATGCTATGTTCTGAACTGACTGAAAACCTACTCCACAGGCATCACATCCTCATTTCCACCAGGGAGGTTCTGGTTGTTAGTGATGGAAATACTATACTCCTACTGCAGTTCCGCCTGACCTGTGCTCTGTGCAAATCTAACAAACAACAGACAACAGTCATAATTCACCAGCGACATCACAAGTGACCAGCGCAAGTGACCACTTCACCAATGACCAGCACGTGACCACTTTACCAATGACCAGCACAAGTGACCACTTCACCAGTGACCAGAACAAGTGAGCACTTTATCACCAGTCACCAACACGAGTGACCACTTCACTTTTGCTCACCTTCCTCATCTTCTGCCTCCTGGTCGTGGTCTCCTCTTTTTCACTGAAGACCTCGTCACTATCAGCAGAGGAGTAGTTGACGGAGGAAGAGGATGAAGAGGCGGAGGAGTGCATGATCATATGGGAGAGGAAGGCGTGATTGATGGAACCCCTCTCCATCCCGCCCTCTGAGAAACGGTCGGGCCCGCGCTCCACTTCAGCCCCCCCGGGCCCATCCTGCTCTCTGTCTGCCTCAGTTTCACTCTCCTCTTTCAATTCGGCCCCCTGCTGTTCTCTGCCCGCCCTGGTCCATCGTTTGCGCCTCTCCCGCTCTGCTGACACCCCCTCTCCGCCATCCGTTTCCATACTCCCCCCGAGCCTCGACCTCCTCACCTTCCACGCCTCCTTTACCTTATCACTCATATGTGGTATTCTCCTCCTGGGCCCTCCTCCCCCATCTTCTTCATCCCTCTTCTCTGGCTCACCCTCCTCCCTCTCCCCCTTTCTATTTCTCTTTTCCTCCTCGGCCTCGTCTCCTCTAACATGTGCCGCCCGGTTCTGATCTGGATCCAGACGCTCACGTGACCCCGGCTCTGACTCTGCAGCCTCCCAAGGTGCGGCCAGCTTGTCTTTTGTCTCTGGTTCTGTTCGACTCTGCGTGGATTCCTGACTGGAGAAACACATAGCCCTGGCAGAACGCAGTTTCGGCTTGGCCTTGTGCACTTTCCCCATTCCGTCGGAAGTGGGGCGTCGCCAGTTAGCCTCACAACTCACAGAAGTAAGCACAGCAGCATCTGCGTCTATCTTTTCCTCCCCTATGTCTCCTGCATTATTGTCTTTCCTTTGACTTTGCCTCGTTCCCTCCCCTGTCCCCTCTTTCAACCCCAATCCTGATTCTACATCTTCCATTTCCTACAAATTCAAATGACAGTTATGGTACCGGCAGCCTTATCTGATTTTCACCCTCTCCGTTAGTTGTTCATTGTTTGAACAGTGTGTTTGACGGTAATGACATCAACGTCCTGAAAAGAAGATGAAGATTAATATAAGCAACATGAGCAAATTAACTGTACATTACAGTTAAATTACATTGTATGGTAAAATGACTGTAGATGAGTGTATCCACTGTCAGTGACTTGCTTTTAAATGCTAAGGACAGTTCACAATACTGAACAATTCTGTCATTAAGTCTGTATTTGTTTTCATCCTTCCATCCTCAGATAAACAAACACTGTATTCCTGATTTGACCCTTAATTTCAGCAGATCAACTTCTATCGTTTATTTATTTAGTAAATATGTTGAGGAAATGTACATAGAAACACCAATGATGCCAGAGCCAAAACAAATTATAAGATGTATATAGAAGAATATAAACTGCTGGCAAAGGATTATGTTTTTTAGGCTTCACATTTAGCAATTACAACATAATAAAGAAAAATATTTCGAAACACTGTTATTATTAATGAGGCGCAAAAGGTGCTGGGAAAGCATGTCCAAGTAAAACAACAAACAGACACTTACCCTGCGGGTTCCGAGACATCACTGAAAGAAAAACGTAAATAGCCTAATATTCTCTTCGGTCTTCCTCCCGTGATCTGTCAGTCCACTCAACTGTCTCCGGTAACTGTCAACCTATTTTTTTCACTACCGTGTCCCTCGACGTAAATGTATTTTGCATGCGGTTAAAATAAGCCACAGGTTAGGCCTCCCAAAGCATACTTTCATGGGTAGCAGGTTTTGGAACAAGCATGGCCCGAGAATAAAAAGATGTTTAAAACGCCACCTAATGGCTGTCTATTGTAACTACACTCAATATGGGGCATACAAACTCCGTGTCAAATATAACTGCGAAATAAAATGTAGGCTATGGTTACGGAATCATTGATTATGTGAGTTTAATATGTTATGATTTCCTTGGCATTTGTTACATTCAATGACAATATTAACAGAAAATATAACCTTTTATTTTAATGTAGTTACCACATTTCAGAGAAATCTTCTTCAAACACATGGGGAACGGACCTATCGGAACGTAGCCTATCCTGTTAAATTAAATTTACAAATTGGTTAATTTTTACCTGGTTTCGCAACTAAACTGAACTGGAAGTTTCGAATTATTTTGTAGTGTGAAGGGATAGTTTGCTGGGGATTTTTTCCCCCCATCTCGTGTGACTTAATAATTATCAACAATTGTTTTGTTTTTTTTCTCTTTATACTGTTTAGTATAGGCTTGTAGCCTACTTTTGAGGACGTAAAGTAGGCTAGTCGCTACTTAAAACATTACAGCACGTCGTGAATGACACCAAAACATGAACGGCTGAAGGATATTTAGAATGTATGCTGTTGGTAAACTACTGTTTAAACGAATGAAGAATATTTAACTGAACTGTAACTGAAATTAACACAGAAGAAAACATTAGCATTCGTATTTATTAAATACTTTACAACATTAGATGGCCCTTATTGAAACATGAATGAAAACAATAGGGAATGTTTCCGTTTTAAACCAATGCTCCAAATCTCCATTAGTCAAGAATACTCACATACTAATATACTGCACATTTAAGCATTATTTAATACATTGCAAGAACAAATATATTTATGAGAAAAGTACTTCCTATAATAGGACAGTGTTGGCCTTTTGTCAGACGATAACATTTCAATGTTTACTGCAAATGGTGGATGTTTTTCCACAGGGAATTCCACCCTTAAGTGCTACCTATTTGCAATATATTATAGTACTCACTGGACCGGTCCATAACACCCAACCATGCCACACCTACCTCTACCCACAACAGACCCTCGCATCTACTATCAGAACCTTTTGGCACTTGGACTTCAATAGACTTTTCCCACTGTCTTTTCAGGGCTTTGTTTTAAAAAAATGAAGCTAGTACTAAAGGATTTATAGTAAGCCTTAAAGCTCCCTATTACATACCATATAACCAAAATATGTATATTCAAATTCAAACAACTTATTTTTTTACTATAACCCCATATTGTTGGACAACATATCCATATCATTAAAGCTTCCTTTATTAATGTAGTCTCATTCAACTTTTTAAAAAAAAATTATTATTCATACTAGTAAAATAAAAAATGAAAGCCTGCAGCATATTACACCTGACCAGTATACATGTAAAAACAATCGGAATGTGAACGTCATTAGTAAATAACAAAAAATTTTAAGTGGAAATGTAACATACTGCAGCTAAACGTTAGACTAAAATATAGCCACGAAGCCTCTTAAAGAATAGGTCCCTTCCCTGTCATATGTGCATTGACTTAATCAAACACATTTGAGGGTAAATTTCTTTGTTATTCACTATATTCAAACATTAAGCTACAGGACCAGTTTAAACTTTTTTTGTAGTGTGCAATACTGAAACACACTCAAAGCAAGGCATCAGATTGTTTTTAAGCTTCTATGATTGTGCGCAGTCTGTGCACGTACAGAAACTACAAGGAAATTGTCTCTTTCTTGTACTTCTGTGGTAAGAAAACAAGACCACTTGATACAGTATGGAGTGCTACACAAGTGGCGGGTGTGCATGTCTGTAGTTGCGAAACGTGTATGGGTGTGTGGTATATGTTGTGTGTGAAACGTGTATGGGTGTGTGGTATATGTTGTGTGTGAAACGTGTATGGGTGTGTGGTATATGTTGTGTGTGAAACGTGTATGGGTGTGTGGTATATGTTGTGTGTGAAACGTGTATGGGTGTGTGGTATATGTTGTGTGTGAAACGTGTATGGGTGTGTGGTATATGTTGTGTGTGAAACGTGTATGGGTGTGTGGTATATGTTGTGTGTGCGCCATTCATAAAATGACTTGTCTTCATAAAGCAAGGTTCCTACAGTGGAGATCTTCTTTTGGCAAGAGCAGGACAACTGAAAAGGCATGTTTAGAGGTGCGTGCGTGCGTGGGTACATTGGCAATTGCTTGTGTGCAGATACTGTCTGTACTCCCAGCATGTTCAGAGGTGTTTGTGTGTGTGTGTGTGTGTATGTGTGTGTGTGTGTGTGTGTGTGCATGCACGCGTGTGCGTGTGTGTATGTGTGTGTGTGTGTGTGTGTCTGTACTCCCAGCATGTTTAGAGGTGTTTGTGTGTGTGTGTGTGTGTGTGTGTGTGTATGTGTGTGTGTGTATGTGTGTGTGTGTGTGTGTCTGTACATGTGTCTGTACTCCCAGCATGTTTAGAGGTGTTTGTGTGTGTGTGTGTGTGTGTGTGTGTGTGTGTGTGTGTGTGTGTGTGTGTGTGTGTGGGTGTGTGTGTGTGTGTGTGTGTGTGTACATGTGTCTGTACTCCCAGCATGTTCAGAAGTGTTCGTGTGTGTATGTGTGTGTGTGTCTGTACTCCCAGCATGTTCAGGAACTCATGCAGGGTCTATGGCGTCGGCGGAGGTCAGATTCAGAGATCTGCGGTTCCCTGGATTCCTCTAGTGTCCCGTCTCCATCTGCCACATGTTCAGGGCCGGGCTCCTCCTCGCTCACATCCGGGCCTTTTAGAAGAACAGGGGGCTCCTCAGTGGATGACTCAAATACTGGGAGACAAGAGAGAGTGAGAAGGAGAATGAGGAAAGTACTTATACTACCCTACATCAAGCATCCATGCCATAGTACAGTAGATATTAAAACAAACATCTTCATTCCGCCATTTTGGCCTAAAACAGGAATTGTGTTTGTCTCGCTGTCATCATATTTGTTTATTAAACTGAATGCCATTCTATGTGTGAACTGAAATTTTGTTCCTATATGTGCACAGGCGAGTGGCGCTTTAACACTGGTATTGCCGGACCATGGTTATGACATTGATATTTACCTGCGGTATCGTCCTGTACACCAGGCCACCCCACGGTTTCTGGGAATTCAGTCTCCAGCTCTGCTGCACAACAACAGACAGGAACACAAACACATTACAAAACGCACACCTCTGTAACTGAAACCTGGTACACAGGTCAAGGATGTAGAACAGCACATGACAGTCCCTGTCAATAAGAGGCGATGAGTTCTCTCATGTCCTTTACTAACCTTTCCTCTGTGGAGCAAACACTTCAGAATCAGATCCTCGCACGGTGTTTGTAGTGCTGTCAGTTCCGGCCTCTGAGTTCCTGTCTGAAAAACAGGCACCGCATTAACAGTCCATTACAAGGGTTTAATTATCAACGTTTTCAATTAAAATACAAGACATTAAGGGCCTGATTTACTAAGACATTTAGCACACGCAAAATCAATAACATGACTAATGATTGATCATGGTATTTGTTTTTCACTAATCACTGGTTGTGTTTACGTGTGCAAAAAGATTTTGCATAATGCTAAAGGTCATAAAGTAAATCAGGCCCTATATGTTAAAAATTGAGAAATTATGCGTTCACTATACCATTTAATGAAATTAGGTTGAATCCTTTGCAAGTATTTTATTTAACCATTGAAAGCTAATGTAGCAAAAGTACACATTGTAGTTTCCACTTTATTGATGTGAGATGTGAAGTAGACCAGACAGTGTACTGTGTGGAAGTCATCATAACTATGGGACAAATGTGGTGCTCCACAGTGAGACTGTGTGTAGGACATGTATCTTGCATTGTGCTTGCTTGGAGTGATGTCACTTCATCTGCAGTCCGTTGGAGCAAACTGTGGGTGCTAGACTGACCAGAGGAGGTCGCTGTTGCACAATGACACCGCGATTCCACTGATTGAATCCCTCTCTCCTTGGCTGAGACCACTTATGCACGACCCTGTAGGGCTGCCGGACACAGCACCGGCATGCTTCAGATTCAATACCAGTATATGAGGACCCTCAACACGCTTGGACAGCGTCTTGAGCCACTCAGCAGCCTACGTGGAGCGCTTTTGGAGTGTTGTATGCGGTGCACAGCACCTTTACTCTGGCTGACACGTCTCCGAGCCTCTTCTCTCCTCTGCTGGAGGCGAGTCCCATCCCCCACCATAACCTTAAAAACACACACACACACACACACACACACACACACACACACACACACACACACACACAGGGAGTCAACACACCAATACAAATTATAGTGCAGATAACAATAAAAGGTATGGACAATACAGTTAATAGTAAATTAAGGACATAAATAGAAAGAACAGGAGAAGAACGGCCCTGATTCTGATCAGCCTTTGGTACAGTAGAGGAGGAATAAAGAAGTGAAAATGTTTAAGCACTGGATAATGAAGACTCCCCCTGTGTTGGGTATTGCACTCACCCGGACTCTGACCTGCTCGGGAGGCCAAACCCCCCCCCAGACAAACTGCAGGTAACTGAAGAGCACCAGCACACTGAGGAAAGCAAAGTTGCTGGCGATGCCCAATACTGCCGACAACAGGGGGAAGTTGAAAAGGAGGTACCTGTACAGTGCATAATAACGAGAAAGAGAGAGAGAGAGAGAGCTATATTATAATTTAGCTCAGATGGCAATACAGTAAAACTTGCCTAATAGAGGGTTAGGGGCAGCCACAGAGAAACAGATGCAACATATGGAAATCACACACGCATTCATCACTACCCATTCTGTATCCATCTAAAATGCATGCCGCTTTTGAAATAAATGCGTTTAATTGCAAATGCCAGTGTTATCAGTACATGATTATTGTGCAAACATATCCAACTTAATACTGGATATGTTTGTATTTTTGTTGATTTAATTTTGCGTTCAGTCATTTGGCTACTAGCCAATGTTACCGTGTAGAAACTAGCGGGCTAGCTAGGTTAATTTAATTTAGCTAAGTAACATTATCAGAGATAAATTTCGTGTAAGAAATGGCAAAGACCCGGTTTGCCATTTGTAAATGGATAGTAAATAGTTAACAGATTATCTATGCTGTGGTCCTTCACAGGTTCAGCAGACAAAGCTGTGAAAAATTATAAGTAGCTCTTCACCCTCTCCATCGTCTGTCTGACCACCCCCTTACTCAATACATATGCAGAGTACAGTTGAAAACAGAATTAAAGTAACTTAAGTGCATGTTCATCACATAGAGGTTTAATTAAACATGACTGAAACAACCCATCACAAAATACCTAAAATCTAATATCACTCAATCCATGACATAACGTGTCATGTTTTAACACACCTCCGTGTCTAGTTAAGGTTTTAACGACACACTTTCAACACATTTTTAATACATAAATTGTGTAATTTGACATAAAATGTGTTGAAAGTAACATAAAAGTAGAAACCTTTGACACAAAATGTGTTGAAAGCAGCACGTAGTAACACAAAAAGTGTTGGATATCAACACATCCTTTTTGAGAATGTGGTGTGGTCAGACGCCAGAGAAAATGTCATAAGAAAGGCTGCTGGTACATGTAATTTACCTAATGCCAGTGAAGTGAGCGTGGATCCGGAGCTCAGCAGAGTAGATCTGGATTTGCCGAGACTGGACCTCAATCACCGCGCCCATGGTTGGCTGGTACTGAAAAGACCCACAGTATTACACCAATGTGAGGCTATTTGAACTGCAGGAGAGTAGCCAAGCTGAGGGAGCCCATGATATTCCATGGTTTGAACGTGACACCAAACTGTACTTACAGAGTTCTCCCTGTAGGCGGAGAAGAGCTCCACCTCCACCAGTTGCTTTTGTTGCGACACTCCTGCCAGCAGGAGTGGCGAGAACAACACAGTGCCCAGCATCTGCAGCAGTTTGGAGCGGTAATGCAGCATTGCCTGGTGGGATACGGGAGGACTCAGCATGGGAGGGCCCATAAAAAGAACCACAAAACCATAGCGACACGGAGCTGAGAGGAGACACTGATTCAGGAATGCAGACACCTACATCCACAAGGGGGCGGGGGAGGGAAGGTGATGGGTTTCAGAAGACGGGCCTGTTAACAGGTACCAAATCGACAGCCCCAAGAGCAGGATTAAGGTGTAAGGACACAGAGTGAGGGAGAGGGGAGGACAGGGTTGATATGGGTGGAGTGTGTGAGAACATGGCGCACTCACAGTGCGAGGGCCAGAGGAGGTGAGCTGGCTCACCTGGGAGATAGGGAGAGGGAGAGTGGCCGAGGTGATGAGTGTTTGAAAATATAAGGGAGAGGTAGAGGGACGCAGGTCATGAGAGAGGGGAGAGAGCCACCTGGGAGAGCTTCTGCCTGCTTCTGCTCCCCGTGTTTGAACAGGCGAATGTTAGTCACACTTAACATGGGAGAACCGGTCATGACACATTTTTTACTGTCATTGATGTGATGCCATTATCTCGGAACTCGCCGTCACTGCTCGTATTACCAACTGAGGAGAAAACAAACGCTGTAGTGCAACACACGTTCACCCCGTTCACCAACACACAGCAGACGCATGCAGGTGAAGGAGGAAAGGGTGAAGTGATAAACCGTTACTCACGGAGCGAGAGATGGCGGAGATGATCTGACCCTCCTTGGTGTAACAGGACATTCTGACCATGAACATCCCTAGCTCCTGGTTGACTGGGGACTCGGGCATGTCCAGCTCCAGAGAGATCCGATAGGGCTGCCCATAGACCATCACCTTGGAGAGAGGAATGGGTGAAATGCAGACACAAATACGCCTGCAGTGCTCTCATTCCATTAAAGTAATTACCGAATGTGTGAGTCAACAATGTGCCAAAAGAAGAGAGAGAGAAATCTTTGTGTGGTTTAAATGTTGTTTATGGCAGACGCTTCTGGGGTTTTAGAATACTAGCAACTTAGCAAACCACTCCCTGTAGTGGCAGTAGACACTAACAAATAGTAGCATAAAAAAATATATGTGTAAACACATATTCTAGGTTAATTTATATATCGTCCTTATTTGCTTTACAAAGCATCTCATGCACAACACAAATTTATGTAGCAGGCCATTTTGGAAAGAAAGAAAATCAGATGCACAATACAAGCTTTCTAAGTATCTCATCAGCAAATTCCTGATTTAAAAAAAGATACGCATCATCACCCTTCCCACCAAAGACGAGACTTGAAGGGGGTTCCGTTTTCTCTGCAGCAAAGTCAGAAAGCCTGATTGCAATACACACATTAATCTATTTACATAGAAACGGCAAGATCATCAATACTTTGTTCAAATTTACACAAGACAAACACTGATGTTGCATTCTCTTGAGGAGAATTTAGAAGTCAAAACCATCAGTTAGATAGAAACTGCACTCATTTCCACTTGTGTGATTGTTTTGCCAGATCAACTCATAAGAGAGTTAACAAAAGAAAAAATAGATGACTCAGGACATAGACTACCGCTTCAACATCTCAGCGATAAAGTAAGAACACGAGAGCTAACAGAAGGAAGTGGTCAACATTACAGTGACCCCCAACAGAAGGAAGTGGTCAACATTACAGTGACCCCCAGCAAAACACAACATAATGAGAGGTCACCTGGTCTCGGCCGTTCCTCAGCAGGGAGACGTTAGCCATGGGAAAGGAACACAGGTTGGAGCTGGAGGGGTCGCAGTCTGTCCTGTAACATACAGGAAATAATTCAGGGTACTTTCACCACCCAATATATAAAAAGCAAGTAATGACCTTAAAAAAAAATACATATCATGTAAACAAGAAGATATTTGGCACAATTTGAAGTCAGCATGTTATACTTCCAAATGGATAATAAATGCATTTCACATTGAAATGTTTTTTTTGTTGTTGTTTTTTTTAAATACCATAATCATTTGAAAATTACTTCTTTCCTACAACACTCAGAGTGATACAAGCCAGGCCTCTTTTCATTAGTGTGACTGGAGAAATGCAATTATTTCACAGATAGCTCTGTGGCCACTTATATGCAAGACAAATCATGTAAAAACTATATTGTAAGTGCAATTAATGCATGATTCAGATATGCAAAAGCAAGACCAGTTCATACAGCAAATCCTCCTCATTGAAAAGATTTGTGAACATCATCAATAATTCATTTCTGAATAATGAGTTCATAGTCATGCACAAACCACACTGATTCAGATGTTTTTTTAATGCCGTTAAGTGGAGATAAAAAAAGACAGGGTCTTCAGAGATACTAGTCTGGAGACACTGGTATATTAGAACCCTTTCACACATAGTGGTCACTACAGCATGGGTTTTGATGGTATAGTTGCACATCACCACAGTGGACGCTAGTGCGTCATCCCATACACTGCCACCCACTGTCCAGCCGTTGTAAGTGCAACATAAATTTCTCAAAACCAAGATGGCCGACGGAAGGCCAGAAACACTGAGCAGCTCAGGAATATCTTGCCAATCCTTCTACAGTAGGAGACCCTTGCAGGTAAATAAAATTTGGTAACATCAAGTAACAACTAAGGAGTATAGTTTTCACATAATATATCATTTTATTCATTGGTTTGATAAATACATACTTCAGTTGAAAACTCAAATGCATGCTGTCCACCCGAGTGGACATGTGAAAAACTCCTTGAAAAATGTTTAAAAAAATGAAGTTCAATTTTTTTTTTCATGCCTAAAGAGGAATAAAAACACTTAGGAAAAAAATCCTGGCTGGGGTTGTCATAATTCATGCATGAAAGGGTTAGACCAGTATAAGAGGTGTATAAGTACCTGTAGTAGTAGTAGACCGGGGTGGCAAATCTGGCAGTTGGCATGTAGGAGTAGTAAAAGCTGCCATACAGGAAGATTGCCACCCAGAGCAGCAGCACAAGGACACACAGGAGGATGGCAGCCTGCAGCAGGGTTCGACGGGCTCGCAGCACAACCAACGCTAACGCATCCTGCAGCCAGAGCAGAGCCGGGCCCATCGCGGCCCCCACGTCCTGTTGCGTGGGGCCACCGCCACGCTGGGGCTGCCTCCTGGGGTCCGTTTTGGATGGTCGGGTGGTGCTCCTCGTCGTTGATGTCGGCCTACACCAATGCCTCTCTCACTCCGTTTCGTGACCGTGATCTAATCTCACTCTTCTTCTCCTAGTCACTGGGTTCTCGTGCATGGAGGTGAAAACACACTTTTTCCTGAAACGCTCACATTCTCTGGCTTACTAGCACTCTGTTATTTTGCGTTTCTGTCTCTCCAAAACCCTCACAACATGCTGTGAGTTTATTTGTCTACCCTCTTAGTCATTAAAGCCTGTCAACCAAAGATTGGCGTCTCCATTTACTGTTATGGTGGCCTTAGTCCCAACTACTAAACTTCTGAAGTGAGCATTCCCCTTGAATGAGTACCATCACCTCGCCAATCCCTGCTCACTGGCTGGTCCATCAAGTCCACAAAAAAATGCAATCAGTCACATCCTGCTTTTAATTCAAAAAGGCAAAAACTCCACCCCCTTCACTTTACCTTCATGCCACACAAAATCCCAGGAGCAACTCCCTTATTGTTGCTCTTCTGGAATAAAAACTTAAAAAAACTAAATTGAAGACTTCTGTAAAAGAGCAAGAAAAAAACATAGCAAATGAAGTTAACAAAATTACCCATAAATTGCATTCCAAACAAACTGACTTTATTGGTGTAACAACCCTATGTCACCTGAAGTGCTACAGAGTTGCGTACGCGTTATAGACTGGAGAAAAATAGGTTAATAGGCTAACGTTACTAGCCAACGTTAGCCAATCTTTCACGCAGCTAGCTAACTAACTACTAATTGTTCGACATCGGTTACAATGCCTGGTGCCTTAGTCCAAGGCAAGGCAGTCAGACGGCTGACAAGTTTACTTCACACTAATGTGTTCTAACCATAGACTGAATAGGTTCTAACGATGTTCTTCTAGCTTGCTTCCTGGTCATAAAACAACTATTACAGAAACGTTAGCGCTCTTCCCATCATAGCGCTCTTCCTAACATAGTTAATTTAGCAGATCACGGATTTAGCCAGCTAGTGCGCCTATGATTAATTCGTATAGCTAGCCAGCAAGCTAACATTGTCCAAATGCGTAGCCTAACATCACAGAGATAAGTGTTAATCAGTTAAATACTATCTGTAGCTAAGTATCTTAATTAGCTACCGCAATAGTGCCGAATTCTACCCAATAGCTATAGCAAGCTAACGTTAACTTAGTTGAGTTGTACACTCACCTTTAAAATTACCCAGTGTTGTGAAATCTAATCAGTTATAACGTTACTGTCATTGCAAACTGACTTAAGTTGCGACAAAGATTAAACTTGTACCAAAACACGTTTCCTTTGGACTACAAATACGGTGTCCTCTGAGATGCAAAATATCATTTCCCGGTTGCGCAAACATAGATGTAATGCATTTTTGCACGGCACAGTTTAATGATCATATTACACAATGACTTCTAAATGCCATATTAGTTGACGCCAGAATTGCCCCCAGCAGACCCACATAAAGCATTTTGTACCGTCTACAGACGTAATGGAATGGGGATAATTTGATTACTGTGTTGAGTGTGACAGTTTCATATAGCCTAGCAAAGTCATGAGCTGACATACAATGCCCTCCAATATTATTGGCACCCCTGGTAAATTGTGAAAAGGTTTATAAAAAAAATCACCATTTGGTGAATTAGCTTAATCTCACACTGAGAAAATGAGAAAAATCCAACCTTTAATTGAAGTAAATTTATTATGAGAAAAAAAATCCTTCATCAAGAAATGAGTATTTTTAACAAAACCACGTGTGCCACAATTATTGGCACCCCTGCATTTATATATAGAATAAAGTAATGATTTTTAATATTTGGTCGCATATCCTTTGCATGCCATGACTTCCTGATGTCTGTGACCCAACAACATCAAAAGACTCTTGATATCTTATTTTCTGATACTCTTACAAGCGATGCTATAACGTCTCTGCATTTGAATGGATCTCTATGGGAATTGGGGGGTGGGACTAGATTTAGCTGTAAATTATGCTGGAACAGTATGGAATACATGGTTGGTAAAATGGCTGTATGTCATCAAGGGTTGTTTCTCATGACAAATTTTCCTATTGAACTCTATGGAAAAATAAGTCAGGAGAAGAAACCCTTCAAGTTATCCATCCATATCTACTGTATTTCTGGCTGTGATGGTTTAAAGCTTGTTTGATATGTCAGACCCTTGATGACTTAGAGCCATTTAGCCAATCATGGATTCCATACTATACCTGTGGAATTTACAGCTTAATCTAGTCCCACCCCCCAATTCCCATAGAGATCCGTTCAAATGCAGAGATGTTATAGTATCGCTTGTAAGAGTACCAGAAAATAAGATTTCAAGAGTCTTTTGATGGTGTTGGGTCACAGACATCAGAAAGTCATGGCATGCAAAGGATATGCAACCAAATATTAAAAATGATTACTTTATTCTAAATATAAATGCAGGCGTGCCAATAATTGTGGCACACATGGTTTTGTTAAAAATAATTATTTCTTTATGAGTGTCAGATGCTCTTTTTTTTTCTCATAATAAATTTACTTCAATTAAAGGTTGAATTTTTCTCATGTTATCAGTGTAAGATTAAGCTAATTCACCAAACGGTGAATCTTTTGTAACCCTTTTTACTCATCTTTACCAGGCGTGCCAATAATAGGGCACTGTAGCTCTACTAACCTTGCACTCACAGAGGTCACTGTGATTGATTGATTTTCAGTTTGCTTTTATGTTTCATAACGGTATACAGTCCCATGCTAATGGAAAGGCCAGAAAGATCAACATCTCGATTCTTTGATCAAAAAATAAATTTGAATAGGTAATCTAAATAATATACTATATACCGTCTGTCAAGATGCAGAAGTAAATGCCTGACATTCAAAATATGATACAAAAACAAATGCCTTAATTCCTGTTCTTATATTTCAGATGAAAGTGAGGTTGCTAACTGAAAGGCAAAATGTATGTATGTGTGATTAAAAAGGGGGGAGGGTGAGTAGAGAGAAAAAGGACAGGGGAAATGGTCGGTGCTGTGAAAGACAAAGGGGTGGGAGAGACAGCATTGTTCCCATGGTAACAGCAGAAGAAGGGGAGGGGTAATTTATCGGAGCATCTGACACATATACAGATATTAACAGATAACACATAACTTACAGATGTACATACTTACTGTTGCAAACATAAATATATCACAGAACACAGATAAAATCTGAACACATAATCATTAGTCCGGTCTCCTTCTATCTCAACCCATATAAATGTCCTCTATTTGTTCTTATTGACTCCCCTTCCTTTTCCATTCAAACTCCACATCCCCCTAATGAACAGTTAAATAATCCATGATTTGCAACCAACAGACACTTATCTTTAGAAGAGACCCCTTTTTGTAAGGAGTGGTACTCACTCCCACCCTGCACCCCCCCCCCCCCCCCCCCCCCCCCCCCCCTCTGTCTAGGTCCGACAGATGGTATGTCCCAGTCCAACCCACATACGAAATTGAATCCGATGCAGCCCTGTATCTTTTTCATTGGCAGATTCCACTAACCACAGAGGGGAGATTCACGTTTGAGCCAGACCCTGCATTACACTGTAGAACTGCAGTGAGCCGGAGTGTACTGAATGGTGTAGCATCAACACTGTCTATGAGGGTGGGGTCCGGCTGTACTGATACCTCTTACAGTGAGAGAGCACAAGATCGAGGGAGATAAGAGAAGAGAACAGAGGGAGAGATTGCACCAGGAGAGGAAGACAACAAGGGTAAGGGGGGCGGAGGAGAGAAAGTGGCAGACAAAAGCAGGCCCGCAGACTGAGATGGATAAACCGTCACACCTCTGTTGGCTCGTCTTCTCCAGCTGCTTCTCTCTGACCACCTCTCCATTTTTTAACCCATTACATCCCTCCATTTGCATTCCCATTCATCATTAAACCCCAAACTCTTTATTTAATGAATATGTTACTTTCACTGCTATTTCCTAATTGGCTCGTTTGTGATTTACATGCATGGTGGGTGAGTGAGTGTAGATTCAAAATGGTCATTTTGCACTGTATGCTTTGCGGTATATTAGCTGTGTGAGAATTGTGCAAACTTCATCTTTGAAATATTGAAACAGATACCCCTTTTCTTATGAAGATTAACTAAAACAATTACCACATGTGTGACTGACATTTTGTGGATAAAAAGGCTATTACAATGAAAAATGCCTCCATAATCCTATGCTATTTGTATCACTGGATTTAGGACTGATAGATTTGTATTCAATATTTTTTTTATGCACACCATTAATTGATGCAATTTCTTGCTTGTAAATATAAAATATGAAGTCTGTTACACTGACAACATAACAGATAACAGAATATAAACCTTTATAATATACACATATGGGCCAAATTATATAACATACATAACAAATGCTAGTTTTATATCTTTCTGAAGTGGGGTTTTCTATGGCACTGGGCTTTTAGCAGGAAGTGAAAGTGATACCATTTCTCCCTGGGGAGACGTATGATGGTGGAACACTATATGTCGATGCACATTTATATGCTGGTTGAATAAAAATTCTCACAATTCATCTTAATTATTATTCAAATATTTTCAGGAATATACAGCCACCACCTATTTTGTAATATAATAACCAGCAAAAAGAGACGAGTAAACCCTTTTTTATTCAATTCTGAATCACATATAATGTGATTTAAATGCTGCAATTGAGGTGGATGTCCTGAGGCAGACTATTCCACAATTTTGGAAAGCTAAATGTAGCCTGTCCCCTCATTTTAAAAAGTAAGTTGCATGTGACATTTGCAGCAGTAGTTGACCTGAGTTCACAACTATGCTGATATTGCACAATCATTTCAGAATTCAGCTGCACACTCAGGTTTTCCTGTAGAAACCAATAATAACTCTAAATGTAACTCGGGGCCAATACAGGTTCTTGTCAGCACCGCACTGCATTTTTAAAAAAAGTTGTTTTATTACAAAACTTGGGGCATGTGAAAAGATAAAGATAAAAGCATTAATAATTCTTTCAGCTTTGCATATAGACAGAAATCATAATTCTCGCAAATTTTCTGCGACAATAAAAATGGGTTTTTGTGAGGTTTTGACTAATCCCTTCATAATAAGATAATGGTTTAAGATTATAGATGATTATATTAAGATTAACACGTGATTAAGATTATATCTGACCTCACATCATTAAACATTTGGTTAAGATCTCCATTGGGGAGCTGTCTTCAGGTTTCAGGCAAATATAAAGTTGAGTATCATCACTATAGCAATAATAGGATGCCTCGTTACTCAGGTTGACAACAGCAAGGCATACAATCGATAGGTTGAACCATACACATCATTGAATAGAGCCCTGTGGAACACCACACAGAATGTCTACTTTCCTTGTCTCAAAATCTCCATTGAAACAAATACTTTGAAATGTGTTGTACCACTGCAGTACATTTGAATGCTCAATGCACGTCTTGAAGATACCTTCAAATAAAAATAGGACAAGGTTAGCTTTGAAATCCTTACTTTGGAAACATTGTCAATAATTGTATCAATTTCCCCTTCTTCAGGCATAAACATCGTCCCTAGATCCAGTGCCATTCAGAAGAAGCATTATTATTAGCCTCAGCCATTAAAGTGTCACCTTTATAAGTGGTGCAACAAAATACCTTCCTGAACAGGAGGTTACTCTACCAAATAGAATCTCCACAAGATAGTATGCCCACACTTTATGTGATTTATCAAGATGGATAATGCCAGTGAAAAATAAATTGAAAATAAAATAAACAAACAAAACAGTAGGCTTACATCTTTTACCAGATAGGTGTACCGCAAACTGGAAATTTACTATACAGTGCATGCATAGCCGGTAGTACGACTCATCTTTACAAAAACAATTTAACGACTAACTGCAATGGTCTAAAGGGAAATGCCACACTGTCAGTCCAATAAAAAACAATTGCAGCTTGGTTTATGTAGAATTGCTGATTCGGCAGACTGCTCTGTCTGATGACAGCTCCATGTTAATGGAACACAGGTACGGCTGACAGAGGCAGGCCACCAGAAGATGAACAATACTGTATGGTCGGAGAAAAACACTAGCCCAATGAAAGGTTCAAGACGAAGTGGAAACAAAGGATGTTATTAGTGGCTTTTTACTTCCTGGCTGTGCAACCAAATGCAATGCAAACAAAAACATTTATCCCCACGTCATGAAGCTGTATGCCATCATGGCTATTGTACCAGCATTTACAGTAGCTACAAGCCGAAAGCCTCATTCGTAAGTACACTTCACATGTAAAATGCATGTTTGTGCCTGTGTCCCTCTCTGTGATAGGATGAAAGGAGATACTCCTGTGAATAGCACCATGAGCGTGGGTCACGCAAGGAAGCTAGTGGAACAACTAAAGATCGAAGCCAGTATGTGCCGGATCAAGGTGAGAGATGACCACACTCAGGATAAGTGTTGGGCTTTGGTGAATTTCAAGTCACAACACAGCTCTGGTTCTGGTACATTTTACTTCATTTTACATCTCATTTTTGTTACTGGTTTTTATTCTGGCACTAATTTGGAGGTTTAACCCAAGTAAAATGCGCACACCTACTCATGCTGCAAGGTAGCTTGTAAGCTAGGCATAATGTGTGCAAAGTGGGTGCTGTCTTAATAGTAGGCACTATCTAAAATCCTACTCATTTTTCTGTAGCTATAGCCCGACTTAACAATAATCACTGTTTTCCGCTTTACATTAGCATGCCGGATAACTAATTATACATATGACTGCTTGTAAATGATTGTGTTTACTGACTCACTCATATCATGTTATTACCTTTAAATACAACTGGCTTCTTTGTGTTTGTCATCCATTTTGTTGGTATTAGTTACCCACAATATGCGTTGCAGTCATTCAGCTACAAAAAAGGTGCTATTCTCCTAAGTGCAGCCATTGCATTATTGAGGAATACATTTTTTTCATACCAACATTTTTGTTTATGCTGCAACATTTAATGTCAAGTAATGGCAAAGAAAATACAATTTTGTATGCAGACTAACAGCTTACCAATCAACATGTAGTGTCCAGTTACAGAGATGTATTGTATTTCTTCACGAGAGACATATTAGTAGTGATCTTCCTGGAGCCCAATACCCTGAAGTCAATTAACGCAATGCCCAAACCTCAACTGCACTTGGTTAACATATCATTTAGGTACCTCAGCTTTATTCTATATGTACCAAGGACACTGTCACTCAATTTGTTTCACAACTGTTTTATTAGATGCTTTTACTGCTTCTGTTGAGTAAAAACACATTCTACCGCTCCAAGGTGTCCAAGGCTGCTGCAGACTTGATGGCGTACTGTGACGCACACGCGTGTGAGGATCCTCTCATCACCCCCGTGCCGACGTCTGAAAACCCCTACAGGGAGAAGAAGTTCTTCTGTGCCCTGCTCTGAGAGACACATTTTAATGCTAGATAAATACACACGTCTACAGGCACTCCACCACACTGACGCAGAGACCAAAAGCAGACTGGGTAACTCTTAAATATGGATAAACATACAGATAAATAACATTTAAAAAGATTTTAAAAAGTGGGAGGGGATTCGGGGGCTGATGGGCACACAAACACATTTGTATAATTATTTGCAACTTTGATACTATGTACACACAGGTTCAACATAATTTTGCCAAATATAATTTTTAAAATGTTCTTTTGTCAACCGTTTTCAATTGCAAAAATCTAACATTTCTCTGTGTATTTAAATACATCAGAGCTGATGCAGTAGCGTATACCTTGATTTGGTTTAGGCTTGCAAGACCAAAAGGCTAAAAGAAGGACTATGATTGAATGCACAGCAAGACGAAACTACTATTGACAGCAAAAAAAAAATGCAAGGAATAATTAGGAAAAATACACAAACAATCATGATTGGCACAAACATCCAAATTCAAATATTACATAAAGAAAACACACCTCTTTCTGAAGTCTTGCTGTGACAATCCCCATTTACATCTTTATGCCAAACCGAAATGAAAAACACTGAATATATGCGGTAGGTGTGAGTGTATGAAGGGCCAAGGGCAGATGAGGGGACAGTGTGAGTGTTTTGGCGAAACATTTGTTATGGAAAAATATATGGTAATAAACAATCCAGTAACCACAATGTGTTCGCTATCATTTGTTATGTAGCATTAGGGATGTTTTTCTCAGCAACTAAACTGTGGTAATTTCAAATGAAGGAAATATTTCATATTATTTTAGCGTGTTTCAAAAATGACTTGCCAAATACAGAAAGATATTTGTGTTTTTTTTTTCAATGTATCCAGTAGTGACAAAAAAATGGAAAGACCAATGTAGAGTCACTGTAGAGTCTACCAGTGCCTGCAATTGACACCACTCTTCCACAAGAAAGGCACTTCAGCTCGCCCTTCAGATGGTCCCATAAATGCTTGATTGGGCTCAGATCTGGTGACTGAGGATGGTGAGGAGGATAACTCAGTGCCTTCACTGACATTGACCTACATCCATATATCAGCTTCTCGTGTTATAGTATCTGACCATTTTGATCTTTCAACCAAGTCCTTCTAGCTGCACTCTTTCATCCAACTTCTATTCTTATAATATGCAATTGTTTCTGAATGGTCCCTCTGAAACAAACACAACTTGGTATTGCTTACAGACTGAAATGTGGTGATGTCACAATTACACAAGATTTTATGCTCTACAAAAACAATCAATTACATTTTATGTGTTTCAGTCATTGCCATTATGCAATCAGGTTACCAAAGCCTCTTTGTTACCATTTCCAGAATGCATTGTAAATGTATAATCCCTTGACACATCTCCCCTCCCCTTTTTTTTCTTTTTTTTTTTACTTTCTACACAGTGTTAAATTAACTCTTACAGAGTACACATGGTCCCTATTGGACTCAGTTGAATTAACTTGAATTAGAGTTTAATTTGAATTAGAGTTCAATAATTAATGCTGGACATTTTACTGTCTAACAGTTAGACCTTCTCTCTACCACTTCCATGTCCTTCTGTCCATTTTCGCTTATTTTCTCTTCTGATTTAACTATTCTCACACCTTCCTCCCCCACTTCTTTTTATACTTTCTGTCTTCTCCCACACCTTCCCTCACTCCTGCCTTAAATTAATCTCCATCTTGTTTTCCATTCATTCTCATTCTCACTATTACCTCCCTATTTCCTCTCCTTTTCTATTTGCCTTTCCCTTTTTCTTTCTCCCTCCAGCTGGCTCCCTCATAGTTCCTTCCCACAATTATTCATCTGAAAGGCGCTCAAGTGATATTTTCACCCGATGCAAAATACTCAAGGCTACGGTTTGCCTTGAGCTCAGCAGTATGGAATAGACGAGTTTCAACATTCCGCAACAATCTTGGAGACATGTTTGCTCCCGTTTGTTAGGCAGCAACTACTGTAGTTTTTCTCTGTGGTGTCTAGTTCTTTCGTGAACTGGCGACAACATGATCACAAGAAACACAATAAGCCATGGGCCGTGTTGGTTCTCTGCCCCCCGTCTGTAGCACGTGAGCGTGACAAAATAAATCCCCGATCCTCGCAGTGTTACCAGTCCAAGTAAAATCCCCCGTATGAGGGGATTTAAGTTAATATTGTCGGAGAGTTTATAGCCTACTCTTTAATTTGTGTTATTTTATAACTCTTCTGTAGGCTATAGTGTCTGTAACAAGTAAGCCCTGTACCAAAGCACTATTATATGAAACATTGCTAACAATTGATGTTTGTAGCCTATTTTACAACCAGAATTAAGATTAATATCTGGAATAGGAAAAATATACTCTACACTAGGTCTTGAGTAGCATACTAGGCCTAGCAATCAATGTCTCACTGCAAAAACTCAGATGCACCTATTTTGTTTTACAGATATGTTTACAACAGTTAGGTTATTATACTAAATTAAAAAACAACTTTTTTGGGGAAATAAAAAACAACTACATGAATTTAAAGGCCTAATTGCATTACTTATAGGATTAATAATAACTTCAGGTGTTTATACTACAGTATTTAGGCTACTTTTTCAATTAGCCCATAACAGATAGGCTACTGCCGTTTTCGAGTTGCATTATAGGATTTTGACGCTTAGCACAAATAATTATTTCTACATTGTTGTTGAGATGCAGATATCAAGCAAGTAGATGGATTTCTTTAGACATAGTCAGTAATATGTTCCATAGGCTACTTATTACAAGTTGAAGAATTGCTTCGTATTTCTCAATTACACTTTTGTTCGTTGGCGGTACTTGCAATTATGTTCGAGGAATAAGAGGGTCTTGAATCGGTTCCGTGATGAAAGACAGTAGCTACAGCTTCTTTATTAGCATGGTGTTTATGTCAGCTTCCAATCTAACATGACTTACACAGTGACATGGCACAACTTAAGTACAATCTCTAAACAAATGGGGGCTAGCCAGGAGGAAAGGCTTCATGTGAGAATTCACTCCTTCCCTGGTTCCATTTCCTGGCTAGATCAATGACTCTTCACACATTATAATTTCTATTCACCCAAGGTTGCCTACCAATGACTCTTGGCACCTAAGTCTTGGGGGAGAGCTTGCATTTGAAAGGGTACTTAACCCCTGGACTGAGACAGGATGTGTGTGGGGACTTAAACAGATTATAATTGATATTACTATAAAAACCTTAAAATCCAGCAAAGTGATTAAAATGTTTTGGGTCGGCTAATGTAAGAATCATTATTATTATTTATTAAGATGTTTAGTCTATGTATATAGAGGGTAGAATTTTAATACAAATAATATTTCTCAGCTTTGGCTTAGAGTATTTTCTTCATCAACAGGAGATAATTCATAAATGATTTGTAGGACAGATCCTACAGAGATGCTACAAGATTCAACGCAAAGTGATGAAATGATGAAAAACTGTCCACTTAAGTCTTCATGTGCCTCACCCTATTTTTATACAGTATATGGCCTCACCCCGTGCAAAACTGACGCAAAATGTAATTATCTGGCAACCCTTTACGACGCCATAATGGAACTACGCCAACTTGATGTCGATATATAGGCTGCAGGAACGTCAACACTGCCTCTGAAAAACGCATTGCTGGGGAACATTAGTGCTCTTGCTCTGTTCAGAGACATCAACATGGAGATCAATTCTCGCCACTGGAAGAACATTTTGTTCTTTGTAATTGTGACAGTTTTGGGTTTGGTGCAAAGCCAGAATGATGGTCAGGATCGTCGTTTGTTTGGAGCACCAGGATCGCCGGTCCATTTGTCTGTCTCCGACCCGAATTTACAGAAAGTCGTCAGGTTTGCAGAGGGACGTTACAACACAGGATCAAACGGCATATATCTGCGCAGAGTTAGCAAAATCGTATCAGCCAGTAAACAGGTAACTATTTTTTAAATTGAATAACGCAGCTATCTAGATACCAGTTGCTTACGGCTGATGGAGTGTCCACGGCAGTTAAGTGTAGGCTACAGTGTAACGTTAGCCTACTGTTGAAACGAGCCATGATTTTGTTCAGTCAGATGGCTAACTTATGCAATATGTGTTCAGTGCGTCATTGTCAGCTTAATTTAAAATTATGCATTTTATATGCCGTATCTCTTTTCTATTCACACGTGGTACGCTATATGAAATCTAAACAAGAAAGTAGGCTACGACAGAGCAAGATGCGATTGTGCATTTGCACACATCGGCGAGCTTGCGCATAACAGAAACCCACCATTGGCCTAGTTTCGGGATAATTCTGTTACACAATGGTCTGCTATGCTCACTGGACACGATCTAAAAAGGCCTGTTCGTGGGGTTGATCATGTTTTTGTGTGTGTTGTTTTGTCATAAGCATATTGTCACTCTCAACGCATTATAGCACCACTGCCACCACCAGATGTGACCATAGATCGGTTGGATATGAACAATTGTTTTGAACAGTATAAAAATTAATTAGAACAATAATAAGGAAAAAATATGATTGCCTATTGTGTCTGAACTTGCTAGGCCGTTAATATATGGCTGTAGATTTTAGGATGAGCGCTGCTATGAACTCTGAGACGTGTGTGTGATTTGTAGGTGGTGAAGGGGATCAAGTACAGTATTGTGGTGGAACTGGGCAGCACTATTTGTAAAAAGTCTGCTGTGTTGGCTGACCCTGCAGTCTGTGAGTTCCATGCGGACCCCAACAAGTTGAAGGTAAGGCAAAGAAAAAAGGTTGCTTCTGGATGCACACCTGCTTGTTAGTGGGGTAGCACTGTTGAATGGAAACGTCGGCTAGGTTTGTGACAGTGTGCAAAGTAATTTTGTGTTGGTTTTAGACTGTGCTGTTATGTCTTTGTGCATAATGCATGTTCTAAAACACACATATGATTTGGCTGAGCCGTGCAAGAGTTCATGTCTGTGTATCTGCCTGTCTGTAAATTTGCGTGTCAGCCATGTCTATCAATGGGTCGTGGATTTAAACGGATCATCTCACCACATCAAATTACTGCCCAGTTGTCAGTCCCTGTAGTTCACTGTTGGTATCTAGCATCTAACTGACATTAACTATTTGCCAACTCTAAAGAGTATTCATGCGTTTTCCTCCCAGCTCAGTGCTGCTTAGGAGATTACATCACCTCTGATCATCTCCTGGTCACATGACCTCAGCCTTGTGACAAATAATCTCTCGGGCGCATGACATGTTTTCCACACACAAAAAGCCCACACTGAAAATGTGTGGCTACTGTCAGGGTCTCTTTTGCAATTATATGTGGGTGTGTTAGTGTTTTAAAGTATAGCCCCCTCCCGACTGCAGTGGCCCTCTGAAGCCAACATAGCCCAGATAGCAAGCATAGCTACGAGGCGAAGCTTTATGCATATTGTAAATGTCAGAACAGCAGGATTGCTCAGCACCTCTTATGTAGTCTAAAAACATGTTCAGATGTTTTTGGCTGCCAGAATTATGTCCTGTGTCAAGCACCCGGAATCTCCACCCTTAAGTAAATCCTGAAATGTGTAGTGTGGGCCCTTCAAATCATCACTGTCTGTGAACATGAGTATAGTATGATGCAAGTTAACAACAATACATTTATCAGTGTCTGGCATCATTTAAACACTATAATCCAAGATCATTTTGCTTTATACATTATTACCAGTCTCTATGTACAAATCGGTGTGATGTAATGTATTAAATTGCTGTTTGGGATAATTGTTTACTATATGGTTATTTTGGCACTGTTGGGGGTGGGGGGTGGGGTAATGTGTATGTACTTCAATTCTGCTGGGGTTGTACTGTACTTATCCTGTGCTGTTCATGCTCTGGTTCTGCCTACATTACTTATGTAATTAAACGTGGATAAAAGTGTTCCAAGTAAAGAATAAGAATAGATAAAAGATTATTCACACTGAAATAACAGCTAGCGCATTGCAAACACGATATGTACGCTATTTACTATTATGTACTATATTATTACGCTTTACGTAGCAGATACCCTTATGCTAGCAGACTTTATGCTGTTTACATTTTGTGGTGCACATACTAGGACACAAGAGCACAGCAAGGGGGGCATGAAAGTAATTTAATTGTTTTTAACCTTCCTATTATGTTAGGGTCTAAATGGCCCAAAATCACTTTTTGTTTTTGTATAATTTCAAATTGGTGATTTTCTTCAGCAAACGCCTTTTAAGACTTCATAGATAATTAGGAAATATTTGCAAAACAAAAGGATATTTGGAACTTTTATTATTATTTTTAGATATTGACCTATAACAACAAATGGCATTAAAATGCTAACATAATAGGAAGGCTAAGCTTAGAGTTTTTACAAATTGATACAGTATTTTACTTACTGTATATTTTATTTATATTTTAGTTATTTTTTGTGTTCTTTGCAGTCAGTTATTTTTACCCGCATTATACATTTACAATATTATTGCAATTCCATACATTACATAGAAGGAGACTAAAGAGCGTGACGTTTAGTATTCGCACTCTTTGCGGAATGTATCTTTGTTCAGTGTCATGAGTCCAGTTCATTCATCACAAACACTGGGTAGAATAGTCACAGTGAAGGCTGATCTCGCCGTGGTTACCAGAGCGACGCTTAGCTCAACAAATATCGCCAGTGTAGGGGGTCGCACTGAAAGCCGTAGCGTAGTATTAGTATGTGCATTTGACTGCCACAGTGCATTCTAGGCTGCACGCAGAATACTGCTTACTCAACGACGGCAAGGGTGTTCTGTTTGTGTTACTATATTTGCAGTTACATACTTTAAATTCCATTGTCGCGCTCTCTACCCTTCCATTTTGTATCTGAAAAGGAAACACTGGCCCCTAATGTTGAACCTTGGTAAATTACTCTTTTCTTGTGATACAAAATATACTGTTTTTAAAGTGTGTATTTGTTTAATGTGTTGCCGAAACCATTAAAGGCTTACTGAATATCAGGATACATGCAAATTATCCATAGTAATGCACGTAGTATCATCTACTAAATCGCAATTACTTTTTTGTCTTCGTCATTCCCACATTGGCCTAACCCTTCCAGACAGAGGTCTGTGTGTTTGAAATTTGGGACATCCCTTGGCAGAGCAAGTCCACCATCCTCAAACAGAAGTGCCAGCCAGCAGGTTAGTGCTAGCTGTATTATCTTAATAATAACACAATGCTTAGTGAAACAACGGTGGCGTCCTAGGGGTGGATTGTTGCTTACAGATCACAGATTCCAAGGTGTCAAGCTGTAGAAATTCCAGTTCTTTGAGTTCAGATGTGGTGGGAACCATAAGTAGAGCTGCTGCTTTGTCACACTCGGTCCATCTCAGTCTACATAACTCAAGTGGAATTTATGAATTACCACAAGTAATCCTGTGTTTGCTATTCATGTAACTTCTCAGCTTCCTCTAAGGAGACTAACAGAACTGAGGTCCTTCCCCTTTCACCCAGCACACCAGACAAGGTAATAGAGCAGTAGCGAGTTTGTGTGTTTGTTTTATTTATTTATTTTTCTTCCTGTGAAATGATGTCAGTTCACTAATGTTTATGTCCCTGCTGTCCTGACACAGGAGTCATTGGACCTGCTGTCTGCATTTAAAGAGTTTGTAACCAAATACAACCGCAGCTACAGCAACCAGGAAGGTGAGGAATGCTTCCGTGCAAATAAATTTGCACACACATTCACACACAGCAGACATGGTGTACATTTATTCTTATACAGAAAGTGCATACAAGCACAAAAGCGTCTACAGTTTCTGAGAAATATCCACACGCTAATATAAAAGGTGTAATTCTTTTGTCATTTCTTGTGAATAATACTAACAGATACATTTTTTTTCTGCACAGAGCAATTGAAAATCACGTGAGAAAAAACGCTGTACGCAAAGGATGACTCTTATGTATAACCATGAACCTGACTCGCTTGTTTCTATAACAGACTAGGATGTGCCCTTGACTTAATTGGTTTTCTTGGTCTAGTGCTGTCCTTCTAGCCTTGTTGTATGCACTCAGTAAGTCAGTCTTGATAAGAGCACGTGTTAAATGCCATATAAAAGCCATGGGCCTGTGGTGCTTGTTTTGAGACTGTCCCTCACTCTGTCCGACAGAGGCGGACAGACGACTGCGGATATTCCAGGAGAACCTGCGGACGGCGCAGACCCTGCAGTCTCTGGACCAGGGGTCAGCAGAGTACGGGGTCACCAAGTTCAGTGACCTCACAGGTTAGTGCACACGTTGCTCTCGCGCCGCATGTTTAATAGTTTCCCAGCAGAAATGATAGATTTGAAATTGTTTAATAGGGGGATTTGGAGGATTTTCTTGTGTTTGCTATTCATGCAGCTTCTCAGCTTCCTCTAAGCTTTACCTACCGCCTGTTTAGAAATTAGCACGGGTGGTACTCAAATGTTTCCTTTATCATAAATGTTTTCCAAGATGATTAATGGTTTCCATCTGATTAAGAACTTCATCTTCCCTTGTTAAAAAAAAAAAAGATTATGTTGACCTTTCATTCAGTTTGCTCGCAGAACCCCTGAATAATCTGTCCGTACACACCATTTATAATTGGTCTGCATGCTTAAGGATAAGCTATACCTCAGATTTGGACTTGGACATTGAAGTGGGAATGGACATTGAAATCCTCCAAGCCCATTCATATTTCAGTGTGTGATTTTTATTGATGTCATTTCTTTGTGTAGTGGAGGAGTTCCGTTCGCTGTATCTGAACCCTCTCCTGAGCCAGCATAACCTCCGCCGCTCTCTGAAGCCTGCGGCCCCCCCACGCAGCCCTGCCCCCCCCAGCTGGGACTGGAGGGAGCATGGAGCGGTCAGCCCGGTCAAGAACCAGGTGACGTATATTCGGTTAAGGTCATTACGTATTATTGCCTTTGTGTCATAATATTTTTCTGCTGTTTTTACTTTTTAAACGGTGACCCGAAAGATGTTTTTAAAAAATACATTTAAGTTAATGGCTTGAAATGATCCCAAGTTTGTTTTTTTGGGTGAAATTAATCTATTTGTGTGTTGTATTTATATTATATTGGTATATTCATTTTATTGTGCATTTATTCTTTAATTGTACTTAATTATCTAATTCAATGAATGTATTTGAAATGTTATATCCATGATGTGTAGCACATTGAGCTGAATATTCATTAGAAGAAGCTGTACAGTTTATTTGTCTCTCTGTATTTTTTAAATGTAATTGCTCCTGCTAAGAGCCAAATTTGACCCATTGATATTGTCCTGTGTCTATTTATCTTCACTGTGCTGTTGGAATTTTGTACTTTTGGGTTTTTGACACAGTATAATCAGTATTTTATATCCTATCATTTTCTAGCTACATCTGTTTTGTGTCATATTCTTCCTGTGCATGGTGTTGTGTTGCAGGGCATGTGTGGTTCGTGCTGGGCCTTCTCAGTTATAGGGAACATTGAGGGTCAGTGGTTTCTGAAGAACGGAGATCTTCTCTCCCTTTCTGAGCAAGGTGGGTACATAAAGACCTCTCCCTCTCCCTCTCCCTCGCTCTCTCCCTCTCCCTCTCTCTCTCTCTCTCTCTCCTCTCTCTCTCTCTCCCTCTCCCTCTCTCTCTCTCTCTCCCTCTCACTGTCGCTCTGTCTGTTTCCCCCTCTCTCTCTCTCTCTCTCTCTCTCTCTCTCTCCCTCTCACTGTCTCTGTCGCTCTGTCTGTTTCCCTCTCTCTCTCTCTCTCTCTCAAACAAGAAGGCTCATTGAATCTTCTCTCCTCTATTGCAGAGCTGGTGGACTGTGATCGGCTGGATCAGGCGTGTGGGGGCGGGCTGCCATCCAACGCCTATGAGGCCATTGAGAAGCTTGGTGAGAGAAGCCAGAGGAGGTGCAGGGAGAAAGGGAGGGGGAGCTTGAGATCGAAAGCAGGGAGAGGGAATTGCGTGGCACCTCAAACGAAGACTGCTACCGTATCAAAATATCAGGAATTGCTGGAATCGTAGCACGGTCCTCCTCCTCGTACTCTCTGACCCCTCCGTGGTTTGTCTGTCGTCTCTCATAGGTGGTCTGGAGACAGAGACGGACTACACCTACACGGGACACAAGCAGAGCTGTGATTTCTCCACTGGGAAAGTGGCAGCCTATATCAACAGCTCTGTGGAGTTGTCCAAAGATGAAAATGGTGAGGGGGTAGGGGTATAGATTAGTATATTCTATTCAGAGAGGACTGATTAATGACTTCAATTTATTCCGGAGAGATGGGCTCCCGTTCATGTGTGTTTTATATCTTTTTTTTCTCCTTGTGAATAGAAATTGCTGCATGGCTTGCAGAGAATGGACCAGTTTCTGTGGCTCTCAACGCATTTGCTATGCAGGTAATAGCTACTTTTTCTGTGATGTGCTGAAAATATTATGCTGTCTACGCATTCAATATTCAGGGTATGGCCGGGACACTATCTTTGAGAAATAATGCCCATTTTAATTCAGATAACACAACCTTTTCCTATTATCACCTCCTCCTCATTCTCTGTTCCTGTATCTCAACCTCCTCCCCTCCTTACGATCCCTCAGTTCTACAGGAAAGGGGTGTCCCACCCCCTGAAGATCTTCTGTAACCCCTGGATGATCGACCATGCAGTGCTGCTCGTGGGATACGGACAACGTGAGCGTACCTACACACTCTCGAGTCACATTTATATTGATCCGTCATAGCTATACAGTGGGTCAATCCTACATGTAATACCGTAGCCAGAAACAGACATCATATATGGTAACTCTACATGAAGTAGTATGTTTTTGTCACAAAAAATTATATTTTATCCCCATGTCCTGTGCCAGATTCAAGTATGATTGGCATTTCACACTGCAATACAATAGAATGACTATTGTTGTCTCCAAAACCGAGGAAACAAGCAAATGACCAGAAATATTGAATGTAAGGCTAGTGATCATATTGGCAAAATATGCAATGTAGTGTCAGAAATTATTATTTTAGAATAGCACACATGGAATTAAAGAAGGCGGATAGAAAAGGAGCTACACTTCAATTTTATTATCTCTGGAGGTACATTAAAGGGATAGTTAACCCATTTAGAAAAATTTTATATTGTTTTACTTACCCCCGAAATAGTATGCATGGCTGTCGTGGTGCTGTCCTGATCTCAACGTTGTAGCTAAAATTGGCTAAACCTGAATCGGAATAATGCTAACAATTGCCATCTTTACAACAGCTTTACAAGTGTCGTTGTTGGAAACAAAAATGCACATATGATTACATATATGTCTGGATCATTTTCGCTTTGTTCTTGTGTCAGCTCAGCTGCTCCAAAATGGGGGCCGGGGGAAGAAAAAGGGCTACATAAGCTTCTTTTCAACACATGTTTACAGGCATATGCTGGCAATGCATATTTATGGGTACATGAAAACTAAACCGAAATAAGGTAATGTGCTCTTACCAGTGCTAACATGAATATCTTACTGTGCAGGTAATGGGATCCCATTCTGGGCCATTAAGAACAGCTGGGGCGAGGACTATGGAGAGGAGGTAAGAGACGACATCATCTAATTATTTAAGTATTGTACACATGACATCATGCATATGACTGAATTTTGCCAGCCACTGCAAAAACTTCCACAGGATTTTTCTGTTGAGCCACAATCATCTGGCACAAAACATGTTTTCCAAGGAAATGCTGGGGCGATTTTGAGGAAAGTCAGGTCAGATTTGGTTCTGCTCCATCACTTTTCAAGCTGAGTGTGTATTCTAGAGCAGTGTGAATAGTACAATGCTTCACAAATTGCCTCTAGAGGTGCAACAAAGGTATAAATCATGATCAAACTCGGTATAAGCTCAAATTTGGCACATAGCCATGTGTCCTATCTACTTTTGCCCTGTTTTGACAGTCAGTGGCACAAAATTAGTTTACCAGTTCACTGAATTAAAAATTCTCACTCAACAAGGCAGAAAATACCCTACCAAATGAAACCCCCTTCCCCTGGGAAAAGTTATGGCTAATTATCTGCAGCCCTTTGGGACTGATGGCCAGTCGGCACTGAAAATTATGGCTATATATCTCACCTGGGATGGCTAAATCTCAATACGTTTGATTTAACTGATGAAAACTGGGCAGCTAAACAAATCCTAAACATTTTATTAAAGACCTAAAATAACTCAACATTGTATAATTGTTTACTGTTACACAGCAAATGTTTTCAGTCTTAAAGTGATACTGCAGTCAAAAACCGACCTTTCCCGTTGAAAACCGATGTTTTGGGTTAGATTATGATCATACACAACTGTTTTTGTCCAAAAATCTCATGTTTAGTGAAAATGGGTGTTTTCGGAGTTTCTGTGTAGGCTTACCAATACGCTGGTTTCCGGGGGTTCGTGATGTCACAAGATCCTTAACATAAAAATGGGCGGAGTTGAGGTTATCCGAGGGTGGTCTCGGCTGGGCACGTGGTTTAAAAGCAGAGTAACGTTTTTTTTTTTTCTCTCTGAGACTGAGACCCTTGTACTGCTAACTAGCTAATTCAAGTTCAAATACGAATTGCTTTGTATTACTGCTAATGTTAATATTACGACATATCGACACACCCTTTCAGTCCTTGACCGTATGAATATTCATAATACGACTACGTGGCATCATCGTCATATAACCACACCTACTCACGAGTTCCAGTTCAAATTGAAGTGGTAAAAAAGGCCTTAGAAAAGGCTCTGCCGTATCTCTAAGCCTCATTGCTTTGTGCTTGTATGTTTCAGGGCTATTACTACCTTTACAAGGGGTCCCGGTTGTGTGGCATAAACAAGATGTGCTCCTCTGCTGTGGTGAATTAAACAACGGGCATCCACAGTGAAGCAGGGCTTCCTGCTCACCAGCTGCTTGTATGAAGACCACTGGCTGACATACACATACATATATAGCATCTGGCTACTAGAATTTCTACCTACACAATTGTATACCCACTACCAACCCCCAAAGCTGCTACGTACTGCCTCCCTCCAGAGAAAAATGTGGACCTCAGACACCTGTGGGGGGATGTTATCACAAACACACGATTAAACACTGGAAAGACGAACAAGAAACTGGACAGTTTTAAACAAACATGCTAAAAAGGGACTACAGGGGCTCATCTATGATAAGATTAAGTGATTTTACAATGCTTTGACTAATGTAATTTTTGGTTTAGTATGTTCAGGGGAAAAGGGGGATTTACTAGTGAGTTTAGTTGTAAAACAATGAGCTTTTCCTCAAGTTTGCATTATATATTAGCCTTTTTAATATCCTTTTATTCTGTAGTAATTCTGTTTGTCGTTACATGGGTAGGCAGTCCTTTTCTGAGATGTCATTGTCCTATTGTAGGATTCTGTGCAATATATAACAATATGTTTTCATAGGCCTTTAGATGTGCAAAAGGAATTTGTGAATTTAGTGATGTAAAGAAATTTAAATAAGCATATGAAATGAAGTGTCATACCAACGGTTCATATGAAACAAATGTCTGTAGAAAGCACATTGCAGTGATTTGTTCTAACAGTTTTTTTTGACCTGAATAAAATCCTATTGTCCCCATTAAGCAGTCTTGTCTTGTGTAATAAATGCTACTGTTTTGAATGGTAGTATGTCTCTCTGGGCATATAACTTTTTTTGCACCCTCAGAAACACAGTATACCTCACCATAAGCTAATGTGACCATTTTCTTTTTAGACAGGAATGATGAGCATAATTGAAAATGAGCAAAAATCAAAAAGGTTTACGCTTGATTTTATTATTTTTTAAAAATGGCAGATTATCAACAAAACTCTACAGAGCACAATTTTAAATAAAATTTAAAAAAATGAATTTTTCCATTTCACAGTCAAGACAAAAACAACAAAAACCAGTGTCAGTTCATTATCCACCAATTCTTTTTAACTTCAATTGTATGAAAGCAGCAAAATATCATGAAAAACTTCATATCTGGGAGAGCTTGGTGACTTCACTGAAAACCTTAAGTCATTTGTTTCTAGTAATTATGTAAACTGCTGGAAGGTTCAACTAGTGAAATTAAACCAACTTGATCTAATCACTGCTAAAATATTAGGCTAATATCACAAGTGTTGCAACTGTCCAAAGCATTTCACTGCAGCCTGACATTTGCTGCATTAAAGCACACAACCTTATTTATAAAACCAGAGTGGATGCAAAGCAGAGGATGTACCATAACATCAGAACAAGTACACCAAAAAAAAAAAAAAAAAGATTGTTGCAGTTTAAAAGCTGTGTTCTGAAACTTTAAAAGCCCTTTCCATTTTAATAACAGTAGGAAAGGTAAAAACACCAAATGGGAGTGGGGAATGGCAAGTGCATGTACTTGTGAACATAATGTGCCTTATTCAAGTTAAGCTCTATACAAACAATGTAAGGTTTACAGAAATAAAAAATCCAAACCAAGCCCCATCATACCCCCAGAACACCAAAGTCCAACAGACATGTCGTGCCATGAGATACTGTGAGTGAGAGGCACTCTGTAAAAGTCGTGTGAGATGGTGGATGGGAGTAAAGGCTGAACATACGGACCATGGAAATGTGGCGCTGCAGGTCGAGGGTGAGTGGCACTACAGGAAGGAGTCACACCATTCGCGCAAGCAGCCGTAGCAGTCTCCTTGCTGCTTGACATTTGCACCACATGTGTCTTTCAACCAGTCCCGAAACAACTCCTCGTCCTTCTTCAACACCAGGAACTGACCTAATACTACATATGCCTATGGGAAGAGGGGAGAAAGATCAGCGGGGCTGCGTTCGGATGCAAAATGTATACTTTCTTCCTGTCGTTCCCTTCCCTTGCTTCAAAAGGGGAATCCCCAAAATGCCAAGATGAAATATGGCAGCCACACCAAGTGTGATTCAGATCCAATTTAAGAAAGGGGAGGGAGCAATTATATTCGCTCGCTCCCTCTTTTATCCTCCCTTCCACCAAGGGTATAAAATGCAAGCTTCCTGCAAGAAGGGAATCCCGCAATGCAATGCTCCAAATGGAAAAATTGGGCGGTCACCACAGAACTATGTGGCGGTCACATTTAAACTCTATGGTGGTTGCATTTCAGAAATGTTGCGAGGACGGGTCGGTTTCGTTTTTGTTCGTTTCTCGTCAATCCTCAATTACAGAGCACCTTTTAAGCTTGCTTGCTGCCCGTAGCAAATTGCGTCACAAGATAGCTCCCTCGAGGGAAGACAGCAAGGGAAGGGAGCGGGTTAAATTGGATTCGAATGCAGCCCTAGATTCTGAATAGGGAAGTACAGATGTGCAGTCATAAGGGCATTTTCAACTTTTCCCCACAATGCACACTAATTGGTCTAGGAGATGTACCAGGAAAGCACATGCCAGACATGCCAAAAATAACTCGGTACTATGACTACGAGCGTGCTTCTTGTGAACTGAAAAGAAATGCTATACACACCTTGTCAAAGCCCTTCTCTTCGAGTCTCTTCCCAAGAACTTCCCCTATTCCAGCCAATGCCATCACTGGCTTCTCCCCCATGGGCTCAGCCACAAAATCCTTGTGTTTCTGAGATGTCGACGACATGGCTGCTGTCTGTAGGAAGTAGTTATTAAACTGGGTGAGCATTACATTCTTGATTACATTTTATATTTCAGAAATGGATTGCTTTAGTATTTCATTGGTCTCCTGGCCACCCCCAAATAATCTGGTTTTACAGTGGTCACGCCATTAAAAATTGCACTATTTATACACAACAGGTCAGTTCACATATCAAAACGGTAAGTATAGATGTGAAGAATCAACGACCACGCTCAAGTAATTATAAGGTAAAAGGTGAAATCCCATTCCAGAGAATTTTTAAATCCTGAGGAACAGATAAATTATGCACTTTAAAAAAAAAAAAAAGAAGTGATATCACTTTTCAGCATGTGCACTTGGAATAAATATACAGTGTGTACTCAGTTATTCTTTCTATTCATCTACTTCCCTGATTCAGGGCACCGAATCAGTGCAATTTATTTGAAGCAAATACAGTTCAGTCCGTATGCATTTGGACAGTGACACAATTTTGGTGTTTTGGTCTTGTACTCCAGCACATTGGATTTGAAAGAAAACCATGAATATGAGGCTAAAGTGCAGACTGTCAGCTGTAAGTTGTGGGTATTTACATCCATATCGAGTGAAACATGTCGGAATTGCCACCCATTTTATATATAGTCCTCCCCATTTTGGGGGACCAAAAGTATTTGGACTATTGTCTGCTCAGCTGTTCCTTGGCCAGCTGTGTGTTCTTGAATCATTAGTTCATGCACATGAAAGCTAACAATGCCAGAGTGTTCTGGAATACTAAGCCTCAGCAGTGGCAAGCCAATATGGCTGCCGACATTGAAAACATTTAGATTGATCCTGTCATTGTGCAAACTTCAAATAAAACACATTTATCAAACAATATTGATGGAAAGATAAATTATTTATTTCCAGTGCTTCTTCGTTTAAATTAAAGCGGACAGACTGCACTTTAACTTCATTTTCATTATTTCCATTTTAAATCCATGGTATGGTATACAGAGCCAAAAAAACAAGAATTGTGTCACTGTCCAAATACGTATGTATGGTGTACAGAAAAGTTTTGTGAACGAAGCCCAATGACTAACACAGACGGACGATTCATTCCACAAACAAAAAGACGAACTAATGGGTACTTGTAACACGTATAATATCCTTTTTCACCCCAACCTACGAAACCACAGGAACCTTACTGAATAATCTATTACAACGAAAATTTTAATTTTAGTCATTTAGCAAACGCTTTTAACCAAATCGAGTCATAAAAGTGCATTTCACTTGGTAAGCAACTAGGGGTGTTATAAATGTTTAATCAATAAACGTTTGCAAAAATGCTAAACGTTCAGAAAAATCTTTAAACGATTAAACGCATTTAAGCGCCAGCCCATGTTAAAATAATGTATAATCGTTTCCTTTAGTGTCCTATTCTCACTGATTGTCGTAGGCTTGTGTGTTTAAAAGTATTACTGGTGATCTGCTGTCTGTTTTGACATACAAGTCAGGTTGTTATGTGGACATGAAGTGATAACACAGTGATAACGTAGACGGTCTGCTTGCACGTGTGGCAAAAATCAAACTGACATTATTTGTAATGCTTCGCAAAGATCTCAATTTGACCAAATTTCAGAAAATAAAGTCAAATGTACACTTTGCGACACTGAGCTAACATAGTCCAACAGCAGTGGAAAGATGCAAAATCATGTAGGCTAAGCTTTAAACACACTACAGTGAGCCGTGTAGCAGCTCAATCACAACCGCATCTAATTCGCAGGGTTTTAATGACCATTTGAGCATATTTTGTGTGTTAATGGGAGTCTGTGTGATTCATCAATAAGAGCTTTCACTTTGAAATCTTCCTGTTCTTATTAAAGGAAAGCTCACTTAATTTTTGCCTGTTTTTTATTTTGTGGAAAATAGCCTATCTAAGTTCGCTCTGCGGCTGCTTTTGCAGCTTAGTTTAGTTTTGGTAGCGAGTCAGTTTAAATTGAAATGCAGCAACGATAGATGCCAAAAAGGAAATGGCATCTGAAATAAAACATTTTGAGTGAAAGCGAGCGAACTAGGTAGTACGATAGATAGTGTTTACGAATTAACTACTTGGGTAAATGTTCCCACCACTAGCTATCGTTATTTGTGTGGGTTAGACAGTTAATTACAATATAACACCAACTAGCCACGCTTGCTGGCTAACGCCAGCATGTAAACTATCAGTACCACGCAAACAACTAAAGCCACGTAACATTAACTAGCTACAGGAAGGTACCCAATGAGTTCATTCAGTTAAAGATAATTCGACAGTTAACGTACATTTAAATACATTCGTATTCATACTGATCACACTAACGTTACCAGCAAGAGAAGCAAGCGACATTAGTTAGCTTAGCGTGACAATATCATTTTTCAAGGTAGCTATGGCTTGAAAACTATAATTTCCGAATGAAATAGTATTTTCTAGAGCCATAAGAATATAATATAATATTGCAATTGCAATGTGCAGTTAAAACAATACAGGGTGCATTTATTCAGTGGTTATTTACCTGTTATATAAAAGCGTTAATAAGAGTCCGCGCAGACTTGTCCGCAATTTCGCTCAAAAAATTCCAACAGCACTTCCGGTTCCCGCCGCCAATATATTTCCGTTTCCGTTCCGTTTGGCAAAATGGAACTGACTGAAACAGTTAACTTATGGAACTTATGGTTGTGTTGATTGTGAACAAGTGTTGATTGTGAACAAGTGTTGATTACAGCTTAGATGTGTCTTAAGACATACGTCATGCCAATACACAAAGAGATCATAATAATAATAAAATATATTAATCAGGAAAATGTATAGGTTATGTTGAACCTATAGCTAAATACGAAGTCAGTTTAAAATATATTCTATACAAAATATTTTTGCGCCAGGAAGGATATCAGCGTTGTACAGGAACTTAAACTCGGTGGTGTTGACCGTGCTGCTTACATCTTGGCTTGCATGCGTTATTTGTAGTCGTTTTTCACCTGCTATTTCTCTTGTTATAAACACATCCGAGTATTATAATTGTTCAGGACTCCTGTAACATTCCATAACAAAACATTACCCGCTCACAACGATCAGGGAATTAATTGGAGCTGTACGTTCTTCCACTGTCTCCTCGCCTTTCAAGGTAGGTAGCTAAGTTAGCTAACTTTAACATGTATAACGTGTTTCTATCTTAGTTAACGTTACCTAGTGAGTTGTTTACCAGTTGGCTAGCTAGAGGGATATCTTTCCAAGTACACATAGCTAGAAAACAAGAAACGTCTACACGTTTGCGTTTTCAAATGTCTTTACATTTGTTATTTTTGACATATAACTGAAATATTTCTTACAACGTTAGTTAACTCATTTTTATAAGGAAGCTAGACATTTTGAGGGTTACAGTAACTTAACTTCTACGTCAATCATCAGTTCCCGAATGTGCTTGTTTTATATTAAAGTGGATAGTTCTATTAAGATTACAGTTCAATCTAAAATGCAGTCGTCGATAGACTACAGAGGTAGCTGTATGCATCGTATTATGCACTTTATTCCTGGGCATTTAACGACCATTTGATAATATTTTGTGTGTTGATGGGAGTCTTTGTGTGATTCAATTACATTATAATTCCTCTTTTTCCGCAGCTGGGGAAAATTAAAATAGAAGAATTTATACCAGTTTTACAGCCTCCAACGTGAAAGACTACATAAGCCCTTTTCAGTTATGTCACAGGCCACCAAACGCAAGCATGTGGTAAAGGAGGTGTTGGGTGATTTTGTCACCCCCACTGAAAGTCAGCAGATTGTTCGGGTGAGTCTGCCTTCCAATACTGTGCGGCACAGTATGTGCATTTAGCTATTTATTTAAAAAAGTAAGGCAAGACAGTCATCAATATGCACCATCTAGAATGCATGTACAGAACCTTTGTTGATTTCTGCTTTCCCTCAGGTCTTAGGCAGTCCCGGGAATAACCTTCATGAAGCAGTAACTGCACATGGTCAGCGCTTCCTGGTCAGCATGCCCACCAAATTCCGTAAGAACATCTGGATCAAAAGAGGTAACTGGGGTCTTCAGGGTTGGGGTGGTATTCCACAATTCCTGCGTTAGATCACCACTTATAGAAAATGAATCCAGGACTAGTACCTTAATTATCTTGCCGTCCATTTAAATTTAGTTGGTCTACTAAGATTTTACAGGGTATTTGTAATTATAAATTATTAAATTTTAATTCTCTCTGACACGAGGTTGCAGTAAAATCTGTTGGATACACTTGCAGTATGCGGCTGTAGCTGGTGTTTATACAAATGTCAGATCAAGATGTGATTGAGCTGATTAAATAATTAAGAGCAGAAGTTGGCACAAAATCCTGAAACGGATCCACCCTTGTTGCGCGCCCCTGCTCTAACATAAGTGTTGAGAATATCTCATGAATAGTCTAAACTCCTGCGCAATTCTCAGGCTGGAGAATGGCAGGAGAATGTTCTGTAGATTATCTTGATATTTCAAAAATGCCAGTCAATCAGCTAGTCTTTCTCAGAAGACACTGATACTATCCCCGTCGACCTCTCGCTCAGGTGATTTTGTCATTGTGGACCCCATTGAAGAAGGAGAAAAGGTGAAGGGAGAGATCAGCTTCATACTCTACAAGGAACAAATTCGACATCTGCAGACAACGGGATTCTGGTAAACCCACTCTCATTTTCAATACTGACACTGTCCTTATTGACTCAATTCAGGGTGGGAACATGTTATATTACTTTAAATGCCAAAACGTTTTTCTGGGGCAGCTTGCAAATCATGTTTGTTTGTTTTATTTTCTCCATTATGCCTTTGTTAATCTGTTTGACTCATTCCCATGGCTCATTCGGTTAAGGCACCGTGCTGTGGTGCATGGATGAGCCACACGGTCTGGGAGGGTTCAGTCAATTAGGGCGACCCCCCGTCGGTGGATCCGGTGCCCGTGGACTGCATGCCAAAGCCGCATATGAAATTTTCTCTTCCGACTCATGCAAGCTTTGCTTGTGGGCTGCGGTGTGAAAAGAAGTAGGCTGGTGACACCATGTGTTTCGGAGGGAAACTGCGAATGTCGTCACCCTCCCGAATCAGTAGCGGAGCGCCTGAATCTGGCAACAACTGGTCAATTAGATTATCCAAATTAGGGTTGGAATTATGCATACTCAGCCCCACATTTATTTTAAAAAATAAAAAAACCTATGATTCTTAAATCCAGTGTCTTAGTCAATCTTACTCTACATTGGATTGAAATTTAGCTTGTTTGGTCTGCTGCAAGAATAGTAGGCTGCATTTTGTCTGTGTGAAGTGCTTTTTAGTATATATTATGATGGTGAAATCCCAATAAAAGTACAAAGTTTTTGAAACCATTATTGTACTGTCACAATGCTGCTTACATGTTAAGAGAATGTTGTGTTGAATGGTATCCTAATTTCCTGGAAGGAGACAGTCGCTGTTGCTGAATATTTCCCTGTATTTTTGAAGCTGGTGGAGAAAAAGTTATATTGGAGAACTTAGCTTAATCTTATACTGTAAGGTAACATTCTGATCAAAAATAAAAGAGTCTGCACAATTATTTCAAGAACAGTTGTAAGTTATACTTATAATATCTGTGTTTTTCCTTATTTAATTTCTTGGTACAAAAATGCCCTGCTTGGAGGATCTAATCTTTTTGACATCTTTTACTCACTGTCTCAGGCCAGAGGGTTTCTCTGAGGAGTCCACCCTGGGGGAAACAAGATTGGGCCAGCAGCAGGAAGAGAGAGAAGCGGAAGAAAACGAAGAGGGTGAAGGTATGACTGATTCAGAGGAGGATGACAGCGACCTTTTTGTCAACACAAACCGTGTCAACTACCACTACAGTGAGAGTGAGGATGAAACTGATGAAGAGGATGAGGATGAGGAAGAAAGCAGAGAGAACATTATGGGTGGGAAAGACTAAAAACCGAGCCCTAAAAACCCTTTCCCTGAAGATGTTAATACATCAGTGTACTGTTTGATAAATAGGTAATATAGTCAAGAAATCGAGAATTCAGCAGTTTGATCAGGAGATAGGCCATATGTGAACTGTGAAACACTGCTCAACAGTGATCTCACAAGAACATAAAACACAATGCATCGTGTACATAGAAAAACTTTTCATTTAGTTGCATGGAAAAGGATCTATGGACATTGTTAATCATCTACAACCTCTATGAATGAGCGTACAAGTACATTCCTGTATATATGACATAAAAGGCTTTACTTCTCAATTTGTCTGTAACAGACAGTGCAGATGGTTTGATTAATAAATTATTTAAAGGACATGTATGGTTGGGATCTGATTCACTGGCATTTTGGTCATAGTTCCAGCAGAAAACTAGACTTTGTGTTCCCCACATAGTTTCTGCTCTATGATGTACTGTGCTATGCTTAGTGCACACTTATACATGATTATATTGACCATTACTAGTTGCATAGTTTATAAAATTAGTTTTATGTTGGTGCTTTCTAAAAAAAGCTTAATGCTGGCCAATGATTTTTTTTTAAATAACTTATTTTGAACGGAAACTAAGATAGTAATCCATATTTAGTGTATTTGTGTATTGATCAGTTGAATGTGCATACTGTGATGTAATTTCAGCATCAGTCCAATTTTGACTTGCTGTAGGTTACCATGTCAAAGGTGAGTTGTTGAAAAACCGTCTGTGCATTTTAGTATTTCCAATATTCTAGCACGGGTGGGCAATCTTATCCGAAAAGGGCCGGTGTGGGTGTTGTTTTAGCCCAGCACTAACACACCTGATTCTACTTACCAACGTCTTGATTGAAGACCATGATTAGTTAATTAGTTGAGTCAGGTGTCTTAGTGCTGGGCTAAATCAAAAACCTGCAATGACACCAGCCCTTTTCAGATAAGATTGCCCTCGCCTGTTCAAGCATGAATACAACCGTCAATCGAGTATAAAGGCAGCTAAATTATAACATTGGGGAAGAGGCACAGAGCGGGATATGTAAAATAGGAAGGGCATTCACATTAATAGTCACACAGTCCAACAGTGGGGGATCGAATCCCGAAGCAGAGCAACACGTAATTGGCGGTAGGCATCACCCAGAGTCACGGAGGTCTTCTGGTCTTCTTCCTCTGATAACATGCTTTTCACACTTAGTGAGGACAGCAACTCCCAAGAATGGACTGCAACATTGCATCTTCAAATATTCTCACTTTGTTACTTAAACCTTTTTTGTTGCCTTGCATGGCAACAATAAAGTGACCATATTTGGAGATACAATGTTGCAGTCCATTCTTGGGAGTTTCTGTCCTCACTTAAAGGTTGTATCAGCGATTTTTGGTGACGTCACTTCTGAAGCGAAATCCCAAACAAACAGAGCCAGCTCCAGCTCAGAGCCAATTATGTTATGTTTTAAAAAATAGTGTTCAAGCATCCAGAATTATAACCACGTTAATAGCGTTTGTAAGAAACCAAACCGTTTGTAAATCCGTCAAGATTTCAGCGAGATAAGAGTATTAGCGTATTAGTATCACCCACCCCTTGTCGGTGATTGGTTGGAATACTGTTTATTTTGGTTTTGAGTGGTTGGTAGTACCATTTGTTTTTGTGTACGATCTCGGAGCATAGGCTGCCTACAGAGACGCGGTTTTTTGACGGCCTGCTTATGGGGCGGGCAGCTAGCGGATCGTGAGGAAAAATCAGATGAATGTGATCATTTATGTTTCGACCCAAAATCGCTGATACAACCTTTAAGTGGGAACATTTGATCTGGATTTTCATTTTTATTTTTTTAAATTTTTTTTACAAGCACTCCTATCCCAAGGAAAGCCAGTTTGTTTGCGCTGGCATATCACTAAAACTGAAGTGTTTTCCTCTGGCTCATGTCTAAGTAAGCTTAGCTTCTGGACTGTGGTGTGAAAAGAAGCATTTTGCAACATGATGCCAGAGGAGAATGCGTACTTGTCTAAAAATGGCTGTGGAGATTGCAGCATGAGTGGGGCTGTATATGACTGGGCATGGGGGTAAGTTGTAAAATGTACAACAAAGCAATGGTAACTCGGGGAATGATCAGGTTATGTCAGTTACTAATTATGTCCAAGATCTCAGACATTTAGCTGTATAACCAAATAGCCACATAAATATTTGGAGTCTTTGATTTGAAACTCAGTAATTTTAGCAAAATCTTAATACACATAGCTCATAAACATGCCGTGAGGAAATCTAATGACCGCTTGTAAAACTAGATATTTTCCAGTCATTTTAGGGGTAAAATGTGTTTCCTTTTTCAGTTTCAACTCTAATGAGGTTATCATTGTGTAGTGCATTCAAAAATAGATTCCCACAAGAAAATGACAAAAAAAGTTTCACAATTCATATAAAGTTTAGTTTAATCTTTTAACACAGAGGCTGACAGGTATGGTGTGAATGCTTGTGCTAATAATAAAAGAAACATTTTGCATTTAAATTCACAAAAGATATTTAAGGGACAATAAAAAAAAGTGGCATTCTGGCATTTCAATTTACTTTAATAAAGAATAAAAAATAAAAAAATTGGCACAAGCACCTTTTTAATATTGGGTGTGTATTCTTTGTGTCTTCAGAAAGAAAAGTGAAGTCTCATAAGTCACATTATGGGATTATTGGCATTGGGGGGGGGGGTCTCTTCACTCTGAGTTAAATCCAGTTACTCAGCACTTTACATCTTTAATTAGAGCTAAGTTAGAATGTAAAAACGATAAGCACTCCCTGTGTAACTGCAACAAAGCACTGTCAATTAGTACCATTTCATAAAGTGACCAGGGTGGGGTTAGGATTATGGACATTAATAGCTGGTCCAGAGCTATTCAAATAAAGAAGCATATCATTCTTTAACCTGCACATTTGGATTTTTCAACAATAGCCATGTAGCAAGACCATAGTAATGTATGGTCTCACATATTTAATAGATACATTATTGCTTCAATTTCTTAGCGCTGACAGCTGGGTTTTTCAGTTATCAATGTCAGAATGACATTATTTAGCTAATGTAATAATTATTCTTTGTAAAATACACTGCCTGGCCAAAAAAAAAGTCGCCGTTGCACCCGTCATGCATAGTGCCCACTGTACAAACCTCTGGAGGTAGTGTTAAGATCTGGGGTTGCTTCAATTGGTCAGGTCTAGGCTCAGCAACGTTATGCAGCAATAAAATGAAGTCAGCTGAGTACCTGAATGTACTGAATGACCAGGTTATCCCATCAATGGGCATATTCCAGGAAGACAATGCCAAGATTCATCAGGCTCAAATTGTGAAAGAGCGATTCAGGGAGCATGAGGAATCATTTTCACACATGAATTGGCCACCAGAGTCCTGACCTTAACCCCATTGAAAGTCTTTGGGGTGTGCTGGAGAAGACGTTGCATAAGGTTGTCGAAACAATGCCACGACGAATGCGCGCCATAATCAAGGCCAACGAAATATTAGCGTGTGCGACTTTTTTTTTGGCCAGGCAGTGTATTTGAATATACTAGAGTAAAAGTAGTAATGGATAAAAACTAATACATTTTTAAATGGTAAATACTGGAACGTATCCTTCACCTGAAACCACCTGACAGCCTATGTCTCGCATTGAAAATGTAAAAAGTAATAATTAACTTAAAACTTTGATGAGTTTAAATGCCACTTCAGTGCATCCAGTATGATTTTTATTTTATTAATCTGATTGAATGTATTACATTTCACTACAAGTTCAGTATTGATTGTGACTTGCATCCAAAACTATTTAAACGACGACAGTTCTAATGCAAGATGAAACAGTTTGGTATTGCTGCCTTGGAGATGCTATATAACATGCCTTCTTAAAACCCAAGTTGTTTCAGTCAACAAGTATGAGTAAACCATTTAAATTGTTTTATGCATCCCAGCAATCATGGTGATTGAAGAAGATGATGCCACTGCATCAGGACTGGCAAACAAGCTTGCTTTGAAGCAACAGGCATATTCAAAATGTCCCAGACAAACAAATAAATGCATCTATTCTAAGAATAACATTTCTTGCAAATACTTAATACACTTAAGAAAGAAACTGTAAAGAGCGGACTAAACTGTAAAACAATACATGATGGTTTTCCAGCAGTTGTAGCCTGGAGTCATCGAGTGCAGCAACTTGTGTAAAATATTAATCTAATTTGAATACCACAGTTCAAATGGCTTGGCCTGCTTAATATCTACCTTAATGTTTAACAGGTAATTAGTACAGCTGATTAACACTCTCATGCTTTGTATTTCCCATTCTTCTTTTCTGTCCAATCAGAACAGTATGTCTGTAGGTCTGTACCTCGCTGCATCATCCACTGTCAGTTTGGGGAGTGTGCAAACCACATCCTCTAGAATGCCTGCAGCCTGCTGCAGCTTCTTTTCATTCTGCAAGCCACCAGCTTGAGTTATGCAGCTACATCACTGGAGGCCTGCTCAAATGCTGCAGCATGTACAGACAGCCTGATGGCGTCCTTACTGGGTGATGAGGTGGGCAAACATGCCCTCTGTAGGTAACATTCTAATCAATTATATGCCACCATGCGGTACTATTGACCATCTCAGCACTGGCATGGCCAGGATTCGGTGTGGATCACAGGGCACACTGCAGCTCTGAGAGCAGCAATTGGCATCGCGTTGTGGACACTCCGGCATGGAAGCCCCACCCACTATTTGTTTTCTAAAAAACAAGTTCTGCAGAAGTACAATCTGTACCAATAAAGGCTATGGGACAGACAGTGTCTCTAATGTACAGTAAATGTCCTGCTCACGAGCCAGCCATACACCTTAGATCAAATATCCTTAGGTAAATGTTCCAAAGGTTCAGTTTGCTGGGCCAGGTTAAGAAGGGCCCAAGGCAAAATTTAGAAATGGGGTCCTCTCCTGCCTCTTTAAAGGAGCTAGGGGATGTTAGATGTTTCAAGAATCCTGCAAAGAATAATACATTTTCAAATTAAATGTTACCCTTAAAATACTTTAAATTGTCTTCGGGGACATTTTTGTTCCAAACAAATTGTCATTGTCATTGTCATTTAGTCAATGAAAAGACTATGTTAAGAGAATATGTTACATCAATTACATTTTAAGAATATTCTGAATGTAAATACCAAAATTCCAAATTCATCAAACAACTATGGTTCTCAATACAATTACCAGGAATAAATATTCACAACTCAAAGTATTTCTTAACTGGAATAACAAATTAGAATGATTTTTCTGTTGTTCCTATGTTCCTTGTGACAACAATAACGGACAGGAGAAATACAAGAGACTGGATAAATTTATAGGCGATACATTTAACTTTACCTTAATTTCCCAGGAATGTTCTGGGAACCATCATTTGTTAACCGGAATAGTGTTGGTGTTCTTTGAGCAACATGGAACGCCCACGATGCGACTCTCAGGTGGCTTGCACCCAGGTAAATCGCTAGCTCATCAACCCGTAAAACTAGGTCTGTATGTACGTCGAGGCCCGAGGCTATTTCTATGGGAAGTGTGTTTGCACCTGACTAGGCCTTTTTGTGTGAAGTCCTATGTCTTTGTCTTTTAACGGGTGGGACGGGTTCTTTGCATTAGTTTCACTGAAGCGACAAGCTGACTGAAACCCTTTGTTTTGTTGGCACACTCTGGATGCGGTACTTTCTGTTCCCGCCAAAGTCTAAGAATTTCCTTGGGGGTCCGTTTGTGAACCAACAGGATAGAGTGGTAAGCACAGGGCTTCTTTGCCTCCTTCTTTGGGAAGTCAAAGGTCAAGAAGCCATCGTGGTGGATGGGGTAGACCCCCAGCCGCTGAAGACACATGCCCAGGTATACATCATCGATGGGGAACAGGTGCACTCTCCTGGAGACCTGTTTCAGACGCAAAGCCAAGGCCCCTGAGTACACAACCCCTCCTCCACCTGCATACGGAGGGTAAAGCCCCTTAAAGAAGTTCTCAGGTATGTAGTATTTGTTAGAGGCTTCACGAAGCGGAACTGCATTTTTAATCACGTCACCGACAAAGAAATCACTCATTTTCCTTTTCGATCCCAGCTCCACCTCGCGTAGGCCATCGAGGAGAACAGGAGTACGCACAAAGACGTCGTCGTCGCCTTTGAAGATGAAGCGGGCGCGTGGGCAGTGGCGCGAGAACCAGTGCCAGAACAACACGTCCTTCAGTGTCAGGTTGAAAAACGTATCCTGGAAATCCCACTGGAGGATGTCATGGTAGCGTCCTCTCTCCAGCTCCAGTAGATCCGATACATCTGCATAGAGTCCGGCGGAGGCGTCCTGTTTGGCAAGGAGGAAGACACGGCGCACTATTCCCCCCTTCCCCTTCAACCCGTTCACCCATCCATCTCGCCCCCACGTCTGCCGGATTGCCTGCCTGTTCTCGAAGTTGCCCACCTCTGATTTTATAGCCATCAGTAGCATGGGCGCCTCCTGACCCGTGCTTCCGCACGTCTCAGGCTTGTCTGACAGCAGCGGGTACTCTCTGCAGTTCATGGACAGGGCAAACTCCCGTATTTGCTCAGGCAAGGTTTCAAAATTCGGGACGCGTGACATCAAGCCCAGATCCCTGCTACAGTTGGTGCCTGCTGGAGAGAGCACGTTCTCCTCTACATCGTCCCTCAGGGCCTTGGTCCCTCTCAGGATGGGGTTGCTTCTGCGGTCCCACGTGATCTGAAGCCGGTTCCAAAAACCGCCACCATCCGGCTGGAGGTTCCAGAAGGGTCCGATTGGGTGGGGTGCCACTGACACAGAGTTGGACACCCCAGGGGCAATGAAATAATTTGAGGGACGGCCGATAGGGGACTGCATGGCCATGCAGACTGACACCATAACATATATGAAGAGATTTCCCAACAGCAAAAAGGGAAGGCACAGGCACAGCAAGGTCCGACGTCTGCATTGAGCCATAGACTAGAGGAAAGACGGGAAAAGGGCATATGGGGGTGGGACCATCAGGGATAAGTGAGAAACGGGGGGAAAGAGGTGATTAGTTGACAAGTTCATATTCTTCATTCACAATTCAGTCATTTAGCAGACACCTTTTAGACTTACTGAAAAAAGTGCATTTTTCATACTAAGCACCAGAAATGCTAGAGGTACAGTTACAATCATGTAAGTGCCACCATCAAGGTGATTGTCGCAAGACCTGGGAGGTAAAGGGAGTGAAAAGGGAGTTTTTAAAAAAAGTAGCACTGATGCCGACGTGAGAGGTCTGATTTGAATGCAGGCAGCCACCGGAACGGAGTAAAGGTGGTGGTGGCACGTGTGAATTTTGACAGGTTAAAGGCCAGGCAGTAGCCTGATGGCACATGCAGGCTGGGAAGCAGTAGTCCACAGTAGTCCAGATGAGAGAATACAAGGGCTTGTATAAGTAGCTTTGTTGTAGCACGACACACACTATTCCCGCCCCAATGTTGCCACACTGCCGCCATCCATAATCACACACTATGTTCATAACATGGGACCTGTTTAAATTCTACTGGAACACATTATTCCATGAAGAAACCACAGATTTGATGTAATGCAAATCAGTCAGTGTAAGTAATGCAGTCAGTCATGTGTTCAGTTGTTTAGACCAATTCAGTCACAGGGCTCTTTATCAGGTGACACTATATCTCTCCCCAAAACAGAATCATCTTTTCCTGTGCTTTCATCCGCCCTACTGCTACTAGCTGGCCTATGAAAGGAGGGAGCTGCTACTCTGGGCTGCCTGCTGTAGCTCCCGCTCTTTCTTTTTCTTAAGCCTTTCCTTTCTGTGCATTGCACTGTCTGCATCCAGCAGAGCAGATGATCAAAATGAATGACTGACATGTTTATCCAAAACACAAATTAAAAGCCTAGACCTGGACCAAAATGTCAGCATAGAGTTGTGCTGACCTGGGACCCGTTTTACCTTTCATTATAAGTAATGATAAGATTCTAGATCAGCAGTCCTAATCTGACATGCTTGATACATAAGCCCCATGAATTTGGGGATTCAAAACTTCCTTCTGTTTTTGTGTTTTGTATCATTTTGTTGCACTGCATATATTTTATAAATGAGACATACGGTACAACTACTGAACTACAGTTTGATTTTAGTAACATGTTTTTGAGCATCACACAGAGGAAAAGAAACCACAGTATTATATTATATTCAAAAACACATACATACACACGCACACACACACACACACACACACACACACACACACACACACACACACACACACATATATTTGTTACATCTATGCATATGGCTGAAAAACTGATCCAGGGTCAGGGAGGTGAGAAGTATTTTGCCTTTCATGACATTACATTACAATTATTTGGCAGACACTTTTATCCAAAGCGACGTGCAATAAGTGCATATCGAAGGTCATTGACGCGACTACAAAGCAGATCCGACAAAGCACAACGTAGGAGTTATCCCTATGAACATAGAACATAGAGTTATCCCTAATGAACATAGAACAGTCAACTATACATGCTGCTTCTTATTTCCCAATCAAAATTGATTGACTGATTGAAACTTTTATTTTAACAGGGAACACACACTGCGACATGGCCAAACAATAATACACTTAACATCACGTTTATAGAAAACTGGTTATAAAGAAATGGAGTGACTAATCACTAAACTACCAATACTATGCAAAACGTAACTACCTGCTTCAGAAATTAATTGCATATTTGTAAGTTGTCGTACATGACGGAGATAACGTCGGTTTATTGATAATTAGACTAGATTGCACGCTCGCGAGTACCGACCGAGGCTATAATGACGAAATCACAGCGTGAAGGTGGCAAGTCCTACTGACCAACTTCATAGTTTTTTAACGGATATATAACATAAAAAAGTAAGTAAGTAAATCGTGGTTTCATAATTAAAACAGTGCCTTCCTGAGTGATATCATTCACCGCAACCGACTGGGGTAGGGGATGCGGCGCTTTTCATGACAAGTTGTATTCGGAATGTCGGAAGATGAGACGTTTATTGATTGCTTGAGACAAAACCATTTGGAAGGGCGGGAGAGAGAGTACTTTTTGATAAGGTGATAAGGTGTATTTTTTCGTGGATACTACTATACATTTCCCTCTTTATATTTGATAGAATTTCAATAACAAATAAAGAAAAAATAAAATACAATTAACACCAGCCAAAAAAAGGGCACTTTTGGACTCTCAGGGCAAAAGGGCAGGGGCCCAAGCCCCCCTTGGGCCCTCTCTGTGCACGTGCCTGTCTCTAAGGACGGTTTAGTGCTGCATGTTGAGAAAGCCCCCAAGCTTGGATAACCGGTGAAACGATATTCCTCATTGCGACAATTGGAGGGGAGAGAAAGAGAATGATAAATACACTGTAGCCTACAGCAACATAGCATTTCCCTTCACACCTGCCTGTGATCTGCCCTCCTTTACCACTGCTCAGTTGTCTGTCCTTTGCAGCTTAATTGAATTTCTGGTGCAGTACACTCTGATTTTCTTGTAATTATAAAATAATGCAAATGCTGTCCAATTAAAGTAATCCTACCACTGAGCATTATATTCCAGTGAAATATTCAATCACCAACGTCTTTGAGAACACTTTGCTGCATTTACAAATGCTTGGAAAAAAATTCCCTTCATAGGCTAGCCTATTGCATTCATACCTCAGCGATGTAGTACATGACAAACAGGTTTTAGGAATACTAACCTCACCTGTGTGCAATGAAACAGTGAGAATGTAACACATACGTTTTTTGGTAAGATGCACTGTTAAAAATGATTTGTTGACTCAACTTGACTAAGTCAAGTCATCTTGTTGCTTTGACTGAGTTAAGTTGAGTCAAGTTCAGTCAACATATAGTATCAAGGTTATTACACTTCAATAAATTATTGATACAACATGTAGTCTGTTGACTCAACTTAACTCAGTCAAAGCAACAAGATGACTTGACTTAGTCAAGTTGAGTCAACAAATCATTTTTAACAGTGTGGGTTAAGACGCCACCTTAAATAAACGTGTTGAGGTGAAAGGCGCAATCTATTGGTCAATTCGTACACCTACATGTATATCTTATATTATATTTTCATTATCTGCAGGCTAATTAATATTTAAATAATGTTCACTATTAAGTATCATTGTACAAAATGTGTGCCGTCATTGAAAAGTCAAAGTCATTCAGTTATTGTACGTTTACCGTAAATAGATTATAATTGAAAGCATAGAATATCATTGTATGATGACCACATCGATCGTGATTACGAGACAATTTTCAGGGAAAGGCAACTTACTTTTTGCGCCTGTTGGTCACCGCCGCTTAATGATCAAATTTCTTCAATCTTCCAAGTTTGTCATATAGCCAACGTTTTCGGTGGTATTTCATCACTTTTACAAACGCATGTTGACCAAAATAGAAAAGGCAAAATAATATACAGTCTGCATAAATAAAACTGTTTTTAAGTGTCAGAATTGTTAAATGTGAATAATAATAAACAAGCTGTTGTTGTCTGGTATGCCGACATCAGTATGAGAGAGGACACTTTTGTTTTCCTCCCTCGCTATCGTCAACACGCATCTCCTCCCCATGCTCCGGACACAGGCATTATGGCAACTGGAGTGCCTACCTGTACACCTCCCCCTTTTAGCTAAGCAATGCATTATACTAAACCTATCTTTCTTTGAATTGTTCTCACATTCTCTTTTCAACCGGAATGTTTACGTATGTAACTCAAATTGTTCTTTTAAAACATTCTTCTGTTTAGAAACAAACATCTTAACTAAAATTTAACAGATATGATTTCATAACGTAACGCTCAAAGGATTACATTGCTTAGAAACCTTTGGAACACATACAGTTGAAGTCGAAAGTTTACATACACCTTAGCCAAATCCATTTAAACTCAGTTTTTCACAATTCCTGACATTTAATCTTAGTAAACATTCCCTGTCTTAGGTCAGTTAGGATCACGACTTTATTTTAAGAATGTGAAATGTCAGAATAATAGTAGAGGGAATGATTTATTTCAGCTTTTATTTCTTTCATCACATTCCCAATGGGTCAAAAGTTTACATAAACTCTGTTAGTATTTGGTAGCATTGCCTTTACATTGTTTTACTTGGGTCAAACATTTCTGGTAGCCTTCCACAAGCTTGTCACAATAAGTTGCTGGAATTTTGGCCCATTCCTCCTGACAGAACTGGTGTAACTGAGTCAGGTTTGTAGGCCTCCTTGCTTGCACACGCTTTTTCAGTTCTGCCCACAAATTTTCGATTGGATTGAGGTCAGGACATATATTTTATTTACAATGTATATTTTTTATGGCTTGTGAAACCTTGAAAACTGACTTCAAACTGGTTCCTCTGGCACATTACCTTTTAGTTCATGAAGCATTACATTTCTTTTCCTGTTTTATAGAACAAGTGAGACGAGTTTCTCCACCTTCTTCACTGGCTATTAAGAAAGAATGCGATGGGGGGGGGGCATAGGGATGTGGGGTGGAGAGACCATCTGGTAACTGGAATCACAAGTAGCCTACTGCAATTTCTTCGGTTTCTCGTAGGAAAATTGTCTAGTAGGACATTTGATTAAAATGTCTTGTTCCTCTGTGGTTGGGGTTTTATATATTTGGTTATGCATATTTAGGTTGTTTTTGGTTAGGGGGATAGCTGCTACATTATGGGAAGGATGTGCTTTGTCTTGTCTGTTCTGTAGTGATCTTGATGATGTCTCTGTATGCACTTACTGTACGTCGCTTTGGATAAAAGCGTCTGCTAAATGAATGTAATGTAATGTAATGTAATGTTAGCATTTTTTGTTACAAATGTTTTATCATTTTTTTTAAAGCCAACCACAGTCAGCCGTGTAGGCCTACATTATTGGCAGGATGATGCTCACAGCATACCAGAGCAGAGTGCTTTATCAGAAGAAGATCCCCAAATTGAAAAAAGCTCACCTTGAGGAAATATTTAGAATATAATGATATAAGGAATGGAATTTGGTAAGAAATATTTCCAAAAGACACTGCAATGTAAGAAAATCAAAACCTTATGTTGATAATGACACAACTCTACATTTTATGTTTGCATATTCTAAATTTAAAAAATCAATTTATAATAATAATGATAATAACTGACACTCTGTCATGGGTATACATGAGTGTTCAAGTGTTCAGTGTTGGGAATCCTGGATGAAAGAATCCTGATGTCATTTGAAGTTTATTTTCCATATTTGTGCATCAATTATAATAGATTTAATACTAACCTGCTAACAAACTAACGAGTATATAATACTAACTAGCTAACCTACTAACATTAGGGTTTTTGAGTTCGCTACTAACATTACTAATTACTAATTCATCTTGAGTTTCTACCCGCAGCTGTCATTTCCCTCCTCGTTATCCTATCCCTGTATCTATCTGATTTCGCATTCTCTGCACGTGTGTCCACTTTCGTGTTCCTCCCCTCTGAGCTGTGCACTTGTTTACCTGCTAACCCCAGGCCGTTTGTTATCATTGTGTTTATGTGTATTCCAGTCCGTGTCTTACGTTTCCCCCGTCATTGTATTATTGGTCCTTGTTAACCCTCATTGTTCTCACCTGTGTACTCTCCCATTTCCCCTCCCCTTCACACCTGATTCCTTTTGTGTAATCTTCTCCTTGTGCATTTAAACCCTGTTATTTCAGTCTGTCTTCACGAGTTCCTCATTATTGATTTTCTACTGTGTGTTTTTGCGAGTGTCCCGAGTTCCTGCCCTGATGTCTGTTTCCGAGTTTTTGTATCCCTCTTCCTTTACCTGTTGTTTTATTTTTTGTTGTCTTTTCAGTCTGTTTTGTTTTCTTTTTGTTCCTCCTCCGCCACCCCGGTTTTTACCCCTGCCTGTGTTCTCGCGACCCTGCTTTTGGATCCTGTTTTTGTGCTTTTGCTGTGCCTTCCCGCTTTTGACCCCTGCCTGTTCCTTGACCACTTTTGGACTGTGTTTTGTTTCGTTGCCTGTCTACCCGGTTTTTTGACCCTGCCTGTTATACCACGGATTGCTGCCTTGCCCTATTATTAAACTTTGTTTTTTGTACTTCCTGCTTGGGTCCTTCCCCCACCATCTCCTAACACATTGGGCAAGATGCACTACAGCCAAGTTAGCCTCAACATCGCCTCAAGCATCACTTAGTGCAGAGCAGACTGATTGAATGCTGGTGACAGTGAGTGTGCACACCACAGTCTGGAATCATCACCATGCAGCACAAGTTCTCAGGCCATAATTAATTTGTGAAAAGAAGTACTTCTGTGTAACTATTGTTAACCGGTGAACAAAAAAGGATTTTTTGGGGCTTGTTCTTTTGAAGGTCCAATCTCTGTAGTCTTTTATCCTTAACATGCACATGGCTATGCCTATGGCACACACAGAAACACAGAGACAGAAACAAAATCCTGTTTTTGTGATAGTCACTCATTTTCTGTAGTCTATATTGTTTGGTCAGAAGGAGGAGTGCAAAAGTAAATTCACCATTTAAAAAAATTCAGGATTAAGGTAGAATTTAGTAATGGCTGTAGATAATAAAAAACTCTAAATGCGATACAGACAACAGGGAGACATACAAATCATGCAGTCTTTGTCAAAAAAGACAATATTTCCCAGTAATGTTTAATAAGACATTGACCGGGAACCATTTAGTCCCATGGTCGCATGTCCAATTGGGCCTTGAGAGTAAGGACCATATGGGCCTCTGCAGCGGAGTAGCCGGGAATTCTGGGCCTCCTGAAGGAATACTGCACCGGGCCCCTTAGTGGGCACGAAGCACATTGTAAATACTGTGCAGTGCATAAGTATTTGGACAGTGACACAAGTTTTGTTGTTTTGGCTCTGTACTCCAGCACATTGGATTTGATGTAAAAAAAATTAATATGAGGTTAAAGTATAGACTGTCAGCTTTGATTGGAGGGTATTTACAGCAATATCGGATGATCCGTGTAGGAATTGCAGCCATTTTTATGCATAGTCCCCAACCCCCATTTTAGGGGAGCAAAAGTAATTAATGTAAAAGTAATAGGACAAATGAACATAATCTGAATTAATGTTGACATATTTAGTTGCAAATCCTTTGCATTCGAGGACTGCCTGAAGTCTGCAAACCATAGACGTAACCACAATCTGGGTATCTTTCCTTCCCTCTTCCAGGCCTGTACTGCAGCCATCTTCAGTTACTGTTTGTTTCTGGGGGTTGGAGGACGCAAAACCTCCTCCAAGACGGCGTTATGGTGGATTTTGTAAAGGACAAGCGTCTGGCGAGAGAGAAATGGGGGGTGGACCATTGGAAAGAACTGATCATCTAGTCCACCCCCCTCCATCCCAAGGAAGAGAGAAATTAAAAACAGACCATTTGGCCACCCAACAACCCGGGAACAAGTGTTTTTCTCTTCATTTCAATGTCTTGTGATTTCTTTTCTGTTTTGTGAAATTTTTGTATGCGATGTAATTTATTGTGGCGTCTTGAATGTTGTATGTTAATTTAAAAAATTTAAAAGGGAAGGGAAATAAAAATCCCCCCCCGATAAAATATGTTTTTAAAATGTGAAATGAAATGAAGTGCTGTTGATTGTAATCAAATAAAATGTTTTTATTGAATAATGAAAATGTTAAAACCAATAAAGACAAAATTTGACCCTCATTTTGTCTTCAGCAAGTGAATCACATGTTCAATTGGATTCAGGACAGGTGATTGACCTGGCCAGTCAAGAACGTTCCATCTTTTGGCCCTGAAAAACCCCTTGGTTGCTTTAGCAGTGTGTTTGGGGTCATTGTCCTGTTGCAAGACGAAACGCCGTCCAATGAGCTTTGAAGCATTTAGTTGAAACTGAGTGGATAAGATGTTTCCTTACACATCAGACTTCATCCTGCTGCTGGGGGGGTGTTTGGAGCATGATCAGTTACTTTCTTTCTCCACACTTTACTCTTTCCATAACTTTGGTACAGATTAGTATTAGTACTCATCTCATCTGTCCATAACGCTTTGTGCAGAACTCTTTGCAGAACTGTTTTTACAAATGTATTTTTTGCAAACTCTAACCTGGCATTGTGTTCTTGAGGCTTACCAGTGTTTTGTGTACCAGTTTTATCTTGTGGTGAATCCGCTGAGGTTATGCTGGTGTAATGTTCTCTTTATGGTAATCTTGGACACATCTCTGCCTATACAGCCTGGAGAGTGTTCTTGATCTGTTTGACAGTTGAAAAGTGGTCTTCACAATTGAAAGTATTCTTCAGTCATCCACTACAGTAGTCTTCTGTGGTCTACCAGGTTGTTTGCTATTGCTGAGCTCACCAGTGTGTTCTTGCTTCCTAACAATATATCAAACAGGCGATTTTGACACACCAAATGTTTGGGCTATGTGTCTGATTCATTTATTCAAATTTTTCAGCATCATGATGGCCTGCTTTACTGGCATTGACACTTATTTGGTCCTCATGTTGAGAGACAACAGCAACAGCCTCCTAATGCTAATTCCACTCAAATAAACTCTATAGCTTTTGTTAGTTTCCTTGTGTATGAAATAATGATGCAACGACACACAGTTGGCAAACAAACATCTGAGCAGCCAATTGTCCAATTACTTTTGCTCCCCTAAATTTGGGGACTATGAATAAAGGGGGCAGTAATTTCTACACTGATCACCTGAAATTGGATGTAAATACTCAAATTAAATCTGACAGTCTGTACTTTAACATCTATTCATTGTTTTATTTCAAAATACAATATGCCGGTGTACAGAGCTACAACAACATAAATTGTGCATGTCACACGCAGTGACACACCCCAAGGAGGGAGATGCGGCAGTCCCGGGTTTCCACCGTAAATACCACATGGGGTGCGTCCCAATATTCTTCACTCCTCACCTCCCTTCCTCCACTGGCACTTCTCTCCTACCCGGAAGTATGCAAAACTGAATGTTTTGAGTACAAGTATTTGCATGTACAGTATACAATGTACCTGACATTGCTGTTTGCGTCGGGACATTAATTAATATGTAATATTTAGTCATATGGTGGTGCTGATGATGGTGCAATATCTGTTCCTCATCTCTGTCTTTGGTTCTCCCTTCCTCTCTCCCTCTCCTGTGCTAAGCACACTGTAACCTTCTACTTGGACAGGGCGGGAGTGCAGAATACATGCAGCTCAACCCAGGCCATGATTGAGGCCTGTATCATTATCCCACATGCAAGACTCAGTCAGGGCACTGGATGGAGAATTGGCCATTGATTTCATCCCCAGGGAGGATATCACCCCACGTCACGTATGTAATGGGTAGTGAGGAAGCAGGGAATTGTCAATGACAATCTGTCTAGCGCATTGACTGTAACAGGCCAATAATTTCCAAAACCAACACAGCCAGCTTGATTGAAATACTGTAGCTTGTGTAGCAGTAGCACCGCACATTAATGTATCGCTCCATTTCCCGTTTTACATACCTTTATTGTTATACTTTGTTGTTATGCACGCTGCATTTGGACATGGATGTAAAATGTATCTTTAAATCCACGCTGAAATATGTTTGCAGCACCCATTCACACAAATAAAGAATTGCAGTACAGAAGTGATGTACAAAATTGTTTTAATAAACTATTCTGTTGATGCAGAATTCCCAGAAAGAAAATGGGGAAGACAATTTAAACATCAGCCAACTTCATTTCGACTTTTTGAAGATGCTTTTTTTCTGCACAATTTTTGTTCAGCTAGAACAGCATTCTTATCATATACATTATTTCTTCATTACCAGTGTCATTGTCGTGGTTTCACAGCAGTATCTCCAGTCTCTCACACAGTAATACTTAGAGTAGGTCTGCTCAACTTTGCAAACAAAACAGCCTGCCCCCTTACATACATTTTTACAAAACGAAACACACTTTTTAACCAATTGTGTACAGTACATGTGCATACAGGCATGTCAATATAGCAGTGTCCAGTCACGGTGTTGTACTGTTACCATTGAGCACGAGCACAGCACTCCAGCGGGTCTGGTACACACCAGAATAAGAGACCACGATGGGGACACCAAAAGCACAAAGCAGCAAGCCTTGAAAACAGACCATGTGACATTTGGTGCCCTGCCTTTATGACTTAGCAACTGTCTAACACAAACTTGTCATTAACATCTTAGCAATCTCACACTGATGCAACACCGAGAGGACACACAGTACTGTGTTAGCTGGGCAGAAAGGTGGGGCAAGAGAGTATCGCACAGGAGAGAAGAAGCACAAAGGGACCTTGCCATTTTAGCATGAATTAGTCCATGTCAAAGAATCAGTTATGTCTCTTACCATTTTATCTCTGTTCAGTTCACTTTATGGTTTGGCACCAACAATGGGATATCAAAAATCAAGCATTAATTACTCAAATGGATATAGATGCACATGAATGGCCTCACAAATTTACAAACTGCCAGAAGTAGTTTACACAGAGATTTGTCTTTCATCTCATTTTTCACGTGCAAAACAGAGCTGGAAGAGATTTTGATTTAATGGAATTGGGAAAACTTTGCGCTGCTTCCAAGTTGCATCATTTTCTAAGCTACGAACAAGACAATAAAAATCCCCTCAGTATTGAATACTCACATAAAATGGAAATACCCTCAAATACATGTGTTCCAAGTGAAGACTCAATAACTCAAGTATGCATTGAGTAGCACTTTAATGTACATGCTTGTGACTTCTGTCTTGAATGACAGAACTAAGGAAAAGTGCTAATTCTGATGATGGGTCCTAGTGTATACACAATGGAATCACAGTGAAAAATACAGCAAAGACACACAGAAGCCAAGATGAGCAAAGACGCCCCAGGTTTTATCAAGTCCTGTTCATGAATACAGAAAAGTACCCAGGGGGTACTGGGGGGTACTGACATAGGGGGTACCCAGGGGGTACTGACATAGGGGGGACCCAGGGGGTACTGACATAGGGGGTACCCAGGGGGTACTGACATAGGGGGTACCCAGGGGGTACTGACATAGGGGGTACTGGGGGGTACTGACATAGGGGGTACCCAGGGGGTACTGACATAGGGGGTACCCAGGGGGTACTGACATAGGGGGTACCCAGGGGGTACTGACATAGGGGGTACCCAGGGGGTACTGACATAGGGGGTACCCAGGGGATACTGGGGGGTACTGACATAGGGGGTACCCAGGGGGTACTGACGTAGTATCCAAATTAACCATGAACTGGGTTAAATCATATGTTTGCAATGGCCAAACAGAAGTTTTTTTTTGTTGTTTTATTTGAAATAAATCACAAAACTACAAAAATATGAATGACATACCATTCAAAGGCAACTAGTCTTCAAACTGCCCTAAATTACTTTTGCATTGGATGCTACTTTGGTTTGAAAGACAAACTTACTCCGATTTATACCCAAGGTAATGTGTTTTCTGGTTTCTCATTGCTTCCTTATTTGGTTCATTATTCTGTTCTACACAAACAGGCAGCTTAAAGTTTCAGTTCGTAATGAAAAATGGACTGAACATCAAAGAACCATTAGATTTGAAAAGATGTTCAAAAGGTCAAGTATATTGAATGTCTCTGCTGTTGTCTTCTGTTTTTTTTTTTGTCCCCACTGCTCTCACCAATCGAAACTGAGCTTTTGTTTTGCTCAAGTCACAGATTCCACATATTAATATTATTAAACCTAATATTAATTAATATATTAAACTCTGGACACAGATTGAGTATAACCCTTAACCTTGTAATTAAGAAGTTACTGCCAGCAAACAGAACATTATCCTAGAATTTCTGTGACATTTAATTTAATATACTGTATATTTCATATAGTTGTGAGCACAGCATGTGCTAGGTAGGGTCTACAGCAGACATTTCTATAACATTTGTAAATTCTGTACATCTTATTGACTCAGGTCTTTTCATTTCATTTCAACAGTGTTGGAAGAAATAATTTAAGAACAACGGTTTGCTAAATCTGTGACTGCAGTTAAGTAGAACTGTTGTCCTCTGTCAGATGAAAATCTGATTAGAAATAATGAGACTACAACTGATGCTGTTTCAAAACACAGTCCAGAAATAGTTACGAAGTTAGTAAGAATGAAGGAATGGTCCAGGAGTGAATTTAAGTAACAGTAATATCAAGAGGAACAATCCAACTCCAAGCCAACTCTAAAACCAACTCCAATTTCTTGGAATTTCTTGGAAGAAAAGTATGTAGGAAGAGTGTAATTCACAGTGAACTTAACAAATAAAGCTACATTTTTAAAGTCATTAATAGGACAGAATGTAAACTAGAAATGCATAGTATTGAATAATATACATCACAATTGAAGCAATACAGACAGAGAAAGAGAAAGAGAGAGAAAGAAGATGAGAAGATGAGACAGACAAAGAGGATGTATGGTAAATCCCATATGAAGTAGTTTTGTTTTGTCATGGGAAGCGCTGGCATTCAAAGTAATTCCATTCAGATACATTGCAGCCATTTCACCCCATAAAATATTCTCCCTCATCTCTGCCCAAAGAGTATTATTAATAGTTTTCTCTCATTGCCAGACCACAATGTCATTCAAATCACACATATTTTACAGCACTCAGGTAACGTATCTAATCCTGAGTTTCAACAGTGTAATTCCGGTGCAGTGTTCTACTTCTAAAAACGACATAAACCCATGATAATGCTACGATTCTCCAAATTAATAACAGATCAATGGAGATAAAAAAAATGAAAGTGAAGAAAGGGAAGAAAGAACTGCAGGTGAATACATGGTAAAAAAAGACAAACAAGAAAATAGAGACAGGTAGTCAGCACAGGACTTCACAATCTCACAGTCTGCCTGTGGTGAATAAAGTGAAAATCATATACATGTGCATACAGGCATGTCAATATATGCACATGTATAGTGAATCATTTTTTGTCCTGTTTGTTCTCTGCATTTTGGTTATTTCCAGAACTGCTTTTAAACTGTATTCTTTGCTCTTTAGTTATCCATGCACAATATATATATATTATATATATATGACACACAATCTCAGGGAGAAAGGTTTCATGGGAGGAAAACGACAACAAATACATCAAACAAGAATAATGAATCAATCAAAAAATAAAATGCATTATTTAAAAATAAACAGTATATACCAACATCCATGCATATATATATATATATATATATATATATATATATATATATAAAATGCACATACATATATACATACGTATATACCAGTGGCGGCTCCTGAGCTGAAAATTGGGGAGGCAGAAAACTTCCCTTTAAACTGATTATTGGTCTTAATCATTTTTCAATCAGTTTCCTTGATTAACAATAGGCTACATCAGCGTTTAATTCACCAATTACTCAATGCCATCAAATGTAGCCAGTTCTTCTCAATGAGGCTATTAGGCAAGTAATAAAATTATTTTCACTTGCATCGCATAATTGTGCACATTTTAATCAACATTATAATTGTGGATACAATGTGCTCTTCGTTCTCCGCACTCTTAATTACGAAAATATTCATGGAAATTAAACGATCTGAAAGCTCAGCTTTTGTTAGATTCTTTTTTATTGCAGGTTTAGCACAACCTCATCTTTTGTTAGATTATTTTTAAAAAATAATTAAAAAAATTATCTAACAAAAGCTGAGCTTTAAGATCGTTTAATTTCCATGGATATTTTCGGAATTAAGAGTGCGGAGAACGAAGAGCACATGTATCCACAATTATAATGTTGATTAAAATGTGCACAATTTTGCGATGCAAGTTAAAATAATTTTATTACTTGCCTAATAGCCTAATTGAGGAGAACTGGCTACATTTGATGGCATTGAGTAATTGGTGAATTAAACGCTGATGTAGCCTATTGTTAATCAAGGAAACTGATTGAAAAATGATTAAGACCAATAATCAGTTTAAAGGGAAGTTTTCTGCCTCCCCAATTTTCAGCTCAGGAGCCGCCACTGGTATATACATACACATTGGGAACACTCAACTGCATTACACATAAATCTTTTCTTGCAATTCACTTCTCGTTGCACATGGAATCATTTTTCTTGAATGTCCCATTAAAGGTGCATTATGCAGGATTTTCACCTCAGAAATATTATAAAATAATCATGCTCAGTCATATCTATGATGCACTGGCAATCTCTGTCGTTAGCTAGCCACTGCAATGGCGGAGGTGAAGAAGCACAAGTAGCCTACAGCAAAGCCAAACAACAAGCCGACAGAGTGAGTTCACGAAGCAGAGTCAGCCTAGGATTCACTTTTCCTCGATGGTGAAGATTAGCAAGGGGATTAAAAGCGACGCAGACTTCGCGCGCCTTCTTTTGGACTTGTAAGTAATGTTACCTCCAGCTATCCAGCTAGCTATATTAGGTAACTAGATGGCAGTAGTCAAGTACCTTGAGTGGGAGGGGTTGAGGACGGAGGAGGGGACTTCTTTGATTGTAAACACAAGACCACAGCAAGGTCAAAAATCCTGCATAGCGCACCTTTAAACACTGTTTCTGTTACCAGTACTGCCTCTGCTGCTGGATCCCCAGCTAGCACCATTATTGCACATCTCCCCAAAATACTCACACTCCCAGTGCACCCAAGGGTTCCATCATTAAAAGGCTTCCCTTCAATCCCCCCCAATTAGTTATCAATAGATTTAGCATAGCTTTGTTCGGTGTGCCAGAGTACTCAGGGTAGTGTGGCACTTTGTTCTGTGTATCTCCAGCCTATTATACTGAGTGTCTGCATCGAATGGAATGTGTAACTGCACTTCTGCACTGCACTTCACAGCTGTGTGTGTCTGTTTGGCATGTTGTTTATTAATAATCTACTATACTTTACCATGGGGGTATTCAGAACTACATAAATAAGTAGGATTACGGTAATTTCCCCATCACTACTACTTGGCACTTTTTAACATTTAAAGTAAGGACCAATAAATGTACGTCATCCATCTATAATTTCTTCCAAACATGTCCCCTTCAAAAGCTGTTGGCAAAAGATTTACACATTTCATCTGATTGTTGGTAAGACAAAGTCAAGAGTAACACGTTCTTTTATACCTAATTTCTTTTTTTCATTCTCTTCGCTTCCATCGCTCCCCCAAATCTGTAATCAATGCAGGATTTTAGGTTAAGTCCCTTTCCGTCAGCATCTTCTCCCTCCCTTCTCCTTGTAACCTCTCTTCTTTCTGACTCATCTTTCCTTCTCCTTTTTGCTTTTCCTTCATACCATCGAGGTGTAAATGAAGAGATGCCCCGCAGCACTTGCCTCTTCTTCTCCTTCTCTCCCCCTCTCCTTTCAGCATGCCATCTCTTCGGTCTATCCCTCCTTCTTCGCCCATGCCTCTCAGACCTGCGTCTCCAGGCCGCACAGTTTTGGGGTAAGGATCCGGGGGGTGACTCCCGAGTTGAGGTCTCTCTCAAACTCCAGCAGCTGGCCCATGAAGTTCAGGTTGGGTGAGACCACGGGCCGCCGGCTCCTCACATACTTATAGGCATCTGTCATGGTCATGAGCGTGTGCTTCATCAGGTAGGCGATGACGATGGTGGCTGAGCGGGACACACCCGCCTGGCAGTGGACCAACACCCCTCGCCCACTCTGGTGAGCCTCCTCTGTAATGGGAGAAGGACAGTATCCCATCAGTGAACACAATCTGAATTTCAGTCTCCACTTTGCACATGTTGTTGTTTTGACATTTGTTTTCCCCTCTGGCAACAGAACTGTCTCACAGATTAACATGTAGATCTATCATCTATGATTTTGATAAAGAATTTATCCAAATGGAAGACTTTGAAATGAAAATTCAGCCACAGGGGTGGGAAAGAAAATGGTTTATTTTATGCCCATAAAACTTGCTGCATTATTGCTCTATTAGCATGGACAACATGATAGATGGCTGGATTCTATTTCTGTTTTCCTCCACCAGGCCACTCTGTTTTCTGACAACAAAAGAGATCACCCACACACACAAAGCAAAACAAGGGGGCAGATATTATCTGCAAACACAAAAATAAACCACTGTCAGCTGCCAGATCTGTGAGACAAAAATAGCTGGCTTTGCAAAAGCAGCCTCCTTCGCTGTGGAAGCCAAAACGAAAACCAGAATGCAGCGTATACACATACACATGTGCTGCATTGGCATTGTGTTCATAATTTATGCAAGAAACGCAAAATAAGTCTCCACTTTCCACCACATCACTCACCGATGAACTCAAACACCTCCTCGAAGTACTGTCGGAGGTTCTGTTTGCTGCTGTCCGTTGCCGGCAGCCGCTTGTAGTGGACCAGGCCAGTAGCCAGGTGGTAGAGGGGCAGGTGTGTGGTGACGTTCACCACAAAGCTGATATTGAGGCGCAGCAGTAGCTCCAGGTCTTGGGCATCTCTCTCGTTTCCCAGGAACAGGAAGGGCAGTATGGGGCTGAGCACGGCATTTTCTATGTCAGGGGTCATCACGCCCTCGTCAGACAGAGAGGCGGGGAGCGAGGAGGAGGGAGGGAGTGACAGGGGAGGCTCAGAAGGGTATGCTAGAAAGGAGAAGAAGCAAAAAGATATGTTCGTTAAAAAAATGTGAGCAATTCCGTTTTGTCAATAGAAATAGGAATGTTTCTACTTTTTTTAGTGATAGTAATAAGAGAGACTGAAACAGCAAGAGAATGACAGAAAGGTAGCCAGAGATGGAGATATGTGGTCGGGGAGAAATAAATGCCCCAAGAATTATTATTTTCTTTGTTTTGCAAAAAAGAAAAATGGAAGCAGTAAAAGAAAAAGAAAAATGTCAAATGTATGCCTTTTTGACCATGGTGTGCAATATATTAGGTTATAATGGGAAAGCTCTGGAGAAAAGGGCTCAGTGGGGATGTAGGCAAAATGAGTTATATAATGAGGGGGGAATTGGAAAACAAAACTAAATTGCTGATCATAGATTTCTCTGCTTTGCCTTTTGAAAACGAGAAAACAGCTTAATCTTCCGCTGACAGACTTTAATGCCAGCGACCGCTTTTCCGGAGAAAACCCAAATTAATTCACATTTTATCCTGCTTCTTATCTCCTTCGTTCACATTCCCATAATCTTTTTTTCATTTTCACATCTCTCTTTTTCCAGGGCTGCAGTTATAATTACCCGCTCATTATCCTCAGGCTCACAAACCGAAAGTTACAATCACATTATATAAGGAGAGAGAGAGAGAGAGGGGGCAGGGTACTTATGCCAGGGAATTTAAAAGAGAGTGTGTGGGGATGGACGGGGTTAAAACAGACAAACAAATAAAAAAGAGGAACAGAAAGAATGCAAAAAGAAATACAATACAATCCCAGTCACAAAGACTTTTTAAATTTAGTCTTTGTTTAGCCAGGAGGTCCCATGAGATAAACATCTTTTTCAAGGGATAAAATGGCCTTTAAATGGTTTGTTCAATAGGTAAGTTAAGTCATAGTTTTTGGGACATTGACATATCTGTCGATAATTCAAAGTGATTCTAAAAAATAGCACTGATGTGAGAACAAATTGTCAGAATAAGAGTAAACTTAGTGCTGAGCTAAGTCAGTTACAGAACCTTTCAGATCTTAAGCTTGCCTTAAAAACAAAAACAAAAGAGTACAAAAGACCTGAATCAATCATAAATCCACCATTGTACACAAAAACTCAATCAAAATGACAGAAAACAGAAATAATATTTTTAAAAAACCAAGAAACTGAACTATGCCTTTAAAGGTAGTACTACTGATAAATAATCCATTGTGTGGTGTCCAATTACACACCAACAGAACCTTCAGAAGCAATATGGTGCTCTTTGAAGATCAAAACACTGCCCAGGCCAGACTCTACACACTACAGAAAACTACACAGAGGTACGTACCTTTTCCGTTTTCCTCATCTTGCTCTCTGTTGAGGGAGTTTAGGACCAAGTGTAGTGACTGTGCTGAAGGGAGGGGGTGAGGGGCTGGAGAGTGTCCACTTTCCCTCCCGATAGCCTTTGGCTTGGTAAGGGTGACATGGGCTGATGGGGGGGGAGAAAATGGAGGCGGGGAGTGGGGAGTTGGATAATGGGGAGAAGTGGAATAGGGGAGAGTCACTTCACCATTCGGCACATTGGAATCCCCGAACCCAAGCTCTTCACCCTTGGTCCAAAGCCTCTTGAGCGACTCTCGGCCCGAGTCCCGGCCAGCACCTGACCCGATGAAGTCCAACACGGCCATCTTCCCCTGCTGGAGCCGACGCCGGCCGGCATGGTCCGTCAGCTGGGACTGGGTGAACTCCAGCAGGTTCCTGCAGTCCAGGATGGCGGGGCTGGTCCCATTGCTTCCGTTCTGTCCATGACCGTCGCATGTAACGCCGGACCCCGGCCCCACCCCGCCATAGTCGCGGTTCTGCAGGGGTTTGGAGCGGGTCATCTTCCGGGCCAGCTCCTCCGGCCAGATCGTGCGCACGCTGTAGTCGTCGTCATCGGCCGAGAAGACTCCAGCGGAACGCGTCCCTCTGCCCACACCCCCTGTGCCTCGGCCTGCCCCGGACCCCTTCCCACCACGGGGGTTATAGGTGAGCACAATGGGGTCACTGCTGCAGTAGCTGCAGGTGGAGCTGCCCGTTTGGCTCGCCTTTGGGTTACAGCCCCCCACGCAGCTCTGAAGGGCACGGAGGGGTGCAGACGAGGAGAGGGGCGCGCATGGGAGGCACCCTGCGACCAATTTCTTGCGGAGAGCAGCCGGGCTCTCAAAGTCTGTTCCTCCACCAGAGCAAGGCACACAGCCCAGGGGCCTGAGTAATCCTGCCCGGTAGTCAGACATTGTGCTGTTAGAGGAGGAGGTGTTGGTGGTGGAAGAGGCTGACAGGCAGCCTGCTAGGGTTTTAAGCCCCGTAACTCTGGAGGTGGACCCTCGTCCGCCCCCACCACCAATTCCGCCGCTCCCACCGCCATGGCACCCGGTAGACCGCCCTCCTCCACCGCAGCGGACCAGCCTCCAGCAGCCACAGTTGAAGGGGTGGGAGACGTTGAGGGTGCAAGTGTGGTCCGGGCTGGGGAAGCCGCCCCCTCTGGAGGAGCTGCGGGAGGTGGGAGGGCCATGCCGAAGGGGTCGCTCCCGGCTGCGGGATGGGCGAGGCTGGCTGGGCTGGTGGTGGAAGAGGGGGGACAGAGCAGGGTAGCGGGCACTGAGGACTGATGCGTGAGGCACACTGGCAGAGCAGTGTTGGTGAGGCAGGCAGTGAGGGTTGGAAGGGTGGAGGTTTGGTCCCAATTTGGAGTTCTCTTTGTTACCCGTGCAAGGTGCCTCTTTGAAGGCCCGGGAGGGGTGGCTGGCTAGTGCAACGTATGACTGCAGAGCCGCATCTTGTTCTCGCTCCTTCCCAAGCTTCAGATGTTGGCCTTGAGCCGGAACGAGCCCCAAGGCCCCGCCGGGAGACACAAACAGCTGGTTTTGATGATGGTGGCTACTGGTCTCAGTCTTGTTCTTGTTCTGGGGGTGATTCTGGAGTTGCTGAACTGCCCCTCCCGCTTTTCCTAAAGTGCCCCCAGATCTCTCCCCCTGCCCCAGATCCAGGTGCAAAGAAACTTTCTTCTCTTTGCCTCCCTTCCTGCTCCCACTGCGACTCAAGCTACTTCCCTGCACTTTCCCTGGGACAGTTCCCCCTGCCCCTCCATTTGCCCCTAGGGAGAGCTTAATATCTATCGTGTGCGTGTGCTTCTGACCAGACCCCAAGGTCACTGTCCCATCGCCATGCCTACTGTGACTAAGGGTGTCACTATTGCCACTGACGGCCGTTCCTCTCTCCCCCGTGGCTTTCCTTAAACGGGAGGATTTACGCCTCCGCTCTGAGGAAGACGAGGAGGGGAAGCCAGGGTGGGGATGGGGTTGGGCTTGGGGCTGGGGTGGGGGAGGTGGCAGTCCCTTCCTGGTGGAGGTATTTTGCGGCTGCTGAGAGGTGGTCTGGGGGCAGTCCGCACGCAGGGGCAAACTCTTAGGACGCTGGATAACAATGATGCGCTCGTCAAGAGGGAGAGGAGGCATCTGGGGTCAGCTGCTGAAAGAGAAAGACAGAAAAACAGATAGATACGTATATATATATATATAGAGAGAGAGAAAGAAAAAGAGTGAGAGAAAGAGGCTGCTTTATTTCTCGTCATGTAAAGTCTCCTTGAAATAAAAGAAAGAGGCAGAAAGAGAAGAGTGTTTTAAAGACAGCAAAAATATTCAAGAACTGCCCATGCCTCTCAGTGCATCCAAAAAAATAAAAAATAAAACTGACAGAAGAGGATGGAGTGAGATAACAAATTGTTGAGTGGCATTGACGATGATAATGAGAGCTCTGCGTCTCCGTGACTGCATTTTCATTAAGGCTGCCATTTCAATTTGTTATTTCACTTATTTCACTGCCATTAGTTGATCGATCTATCCATTAATCCATTCCAATATTCTTGCAGCATTTTCCTTAAATGAATTGTCGCTCCAAGGATCAGTTGGGTAATCTACAATTATTGTTTTATCAGTTAATTAAATCAGACACACTTATCCATGCAGGTTGATAATGTGTACCTTCATCTGCAATAAATTCAATATGAGACATTAATATTAATTAATATGTTGTTCACTACAGTCCTGATCTGTATGTTCCTAATGCTGATGTTCTGTTAATGACTGCTAAAAATCATGCAACATATACATTTTACATTTCATTACTACTAAACTGTATCTTTCAGATTTAAAAAAAGATTTTCTTTATGCTATGTAAAACTGAAGTCTTCAGCGTTCTGAACACTCTAGCAGTAGATACTTGTGGTATAAGCCTGCAAAAATCCAGACCTCAAGTTAAGAATGGTTGCACTTATAATGGGGAGCCTGGTTTGGTGGACCAGACGCGACGGAGAGGGAATCTGAAAGTTAATTCCTGAGAACGAATTAACCACAAGCACGGAAATAATCCGCAAAGGGAAGGAATCAACGAAGGTAATAAGTACCTCTCGCTCTTACTAGGAGTAACAAAACAGAGGCAACAGAAACGGAGGATAAATTATAACAACCAAGAAAATAATGGGCGAAAAAGCTCTTAGGCAGAAAATAAGATATCAAGAGTCTTTTGATATTGTTGAGTCACAGACATCAGGAAGTCATGGCATGCAAAGGATATGCGACCAAATATTAAAAATGATTACCTTTTTATACATTGGCTGCAGTTAAGTGTAAGGGGGCAATTACTTTTTCACACAACGGAAATGGGTGTTGGGATTTTTTGTTCATTAAATAAATGAAATAAGTAAAAAACAAATGTGTCATTTGTTCACTCAGGTTCCCTAAAATCAATATTATATTTTGTCTAAAGATCTGAAAACATCCAGTGTGAGAAATATGCAACAATAGAGGAAATCAGGAAGGGGGCAAAAACTTTTTCACGGCACTGTACACGTCAACACGAAGAAAACACTGAAGCACCGGAAAATGGAAGCTCAGAGCTTTTATAGCCGGCAGGTAACCTAGGACAGGTGAAAAGAATGAGTGCCTGGAGAGAACAAAAGCCTGGAACGGACAACGGAAAAATAAGGCACGATCGCCTGCGTGCCGCGCCGAGGAAGAACGACCGCAGAAACAACAAGAGGCTACCAAAACCATGACAGCACTATTGATTTATTAGTCAGGACATTTTATGTTGTGTTACTAGAACATAAAAAAAAAACACTTGTTCACTGATTAAGGAAAAAAACCAAGCATAGAATGAATATATTGTATGTTAGAATGTAAGTTTGTTCATGCCCTTCAGAGTTTGTGTAAATGAATGTGAATAAGTGTTGTTGACTTGCACTGTCAGTGAATCTGGGTCACTGAAACCTCATCATCAGCTATGCTGGCTGCACAGGCTGACTCAAAGTTGACGAACATGTTCTATTGCATTCATCACTGGTGTGTATGTGTGTGGTTGAACACTTAATTGACAGGCAGTCATGTAAAGTATATCCCTTCTTCTCTTTGCACCAGAAAATTGTTTGTGTCTTTCACTAGTATATGTGACTTCTTTCTCTATTTCTCTACCTCTCTGTCCCTCGCCCTCTTAATATGATTACCATAATGGATATAAACAGCGATGTCAAATTATTTAAGAGAAATTCTTCAAAAACAAACAAACAACATGTTAGCCATACAATTTATTCTGTATGTATGTACATTAGGGAGCTGGTCAATATTGGGATTAGTGTAAGCGAAGATAGTTCAATTACAAATATACAGCATAATGTTCTACTAGTCCAGTTATGTATTTATCAATATTACAGTAAAAAAGCCAATATTTTGCCAATCATTTCCCTCTGCAGCAGCTAATAAATGTTAATATTTCAATAGGCCTATAGTATCAACCACACAATCCTAAAGTGACCCTCATTACCACACTTGCATAATTCCATGGCTGTCCATATACAGTTGAAGTTTACATACACCTTAGTCAAATCCATTTAAACTCAGTTTTTTCACAATTCCTGACATTTAATCCTAGTAAACATTCCTTGTCTTAGGTCAGTTAGGATGACAACTTTATTTTAAGAATGTGAAATGTCAGAATAATAGTAGAAAGAATGATTTTATTTCAGCTTTTATTTATTTCATCACATTCCCAGTGGGTCAGACGTTTACATACACTCTGTTAGTATTTGGTAGCATTGCCTTTAAATTGCCTTGTTTAACTTGGGTCAAACATTTCGGGTAGCCTTCCACAAGCTTCTCACAATAAGTTGCTGGAATTTTGGCCCATTCCTCCTGATAGAACTGGTGTAACTGAATCAGGTTTGTAGGCCTCCTTGCTTGCACATGCTTTTTCAGTTCTGCCCATAAATTTTCGATTGGATTGAGGTCAGGACTTTGTGATGGCCACTCTAATACCTTGACTTTGTTGTCCTAAAGCCATTTTGCCACAACTTTGGACGTATGCTTTGGGTCATTGTCCATTTGGAAGAGCCATTTGCGACCAAGCTTTAACTTCCTGGCTGATGTCTTGAGATGTTGCTTCAATATATCCACATAATTTTCCTTCCTCATGATGCCATCTATTTTATGAAGTGCATCAGTCCCTCATGCAGCAAAGAACCCCCACAACATGATGCTGCCACCCCCATGCTTCACGGTTGGGATGGTGTTCTTCGGCTTGCAAGCCTCACCCTTTTTCCTCCGAGCATAACGATGGTCATTATGGCCAAACAGTTACATTTTTGTTTCATCAGACTGGGAGGACATTTCTCCAAAAAGTAAGATCTTTGTCCCCATGTGCAGTTGTAAACTGTAGTCTGGCTTTTTTTATGGTGGTTTTGGAGTAGTGCCTTCTTACTTGCTGAGCAGCTTTTCAGGTTATGTCGATATAGGACTTGTTTTACTGTGGACATAGATACTTTTGTACCTGTTCCCTCCAGCATTTTCACAAGGTCCTTTGCTGTTGTTCTGGGATTGATTTGCACTTTTCGCACCAAAGCACATTCATCTCTAGGAGACAGAATGCGTCTCCTTCCTAAGCGATATGACGGCTGCGTGGTCCCATGGTGTTCATACTTGTGTACTATTGTTTGTACAGATGATCGTGGTTGTGGACGTCCACAATTTTCTTTCTGAGGTCTTGGCTGATTTTCCCATGTCAAGCAAAGAGGCACTGAGTTTGAAGGTAGGCCTTAAAATACATCCACAGGTACACCTCCAATTGACTCAAATAATGTCAATTAGCCTATCAGAAGTTTTTAAAGCCATGACATCTAAGCTGTTTAAAGGCACAGTCAACTTAGTGTATGTAAACTTCTGACGACCCCTGGAGTTGTGATATAGTGAATTAAAAGTGAAATAATCTGTCTGTAAACAATTGTTGGAAAAATTACTTGTGTCATGCACAAAGTAGATCTCCTAACTGACTTGTCAACACTATAGTTTGCTAACATGAAATCTGTGGAGTGTTAGTTTTAATGACTAAAAATTAGTTTTAATGACTTCAACTTCCGACTTCAACTGTAAATGGAAGACTCTTCCTGCCATCACCCATCTTCATGCATCTGTGGCATCAAAACCAATAATATAAACGTACATTTGGTGGATGGATGGCGTTTTTTAATAGACTACAGGCAGTGGTGGGTGGGTGGTCGGTGGCAGGACAGGAGCAGAGTAGCCTTTACTACTAGAAACTTAATAAAAAGAGAACATCAGAACGGCGAGATGAAAATACGTTTTATTGGTGAAAACGGGCCTGCTAGCAGTAGACTAAACCAGTGGATTAAAACAGTCGGCCTCATTAAATAGGCTACCATGAGTGCGTCTCCGCGTCTTCCCTGAAGCCTATACATGTGTCCCTACTGAGGATAAACGGAGGATTCATATCTCTGACAGCAGCCTCTGACTGATGAACTACTAAATAACCACAATAGCTTTCGCATCTGCACTGGGTAGACTACTAGCCTATATAAAACAAATATCAAGAGGACTGGAACACACAAACATAATACAAACAACAGCCCCGTCGGCCTAATAATAATAATAATAATAAAAATAATAATAATAGGCTACATTGTTTATATTGAGACGAAGGCCTACAGGTCCGTTACCCGTTCTCTGTGCGTAGGTAAGACGTTTGGATCCAGATTTCAAATGTCACTCGTCTGCACTGTTGACTGTGAGGCCGCAGAGACACTTCTTTTCAAGCCTTCCAAATCCCCTCACCCATGTTGTTATTTATTTATGAATAATATTGAATGTTTGCGCCAGTACTGCCGAAAATACCACCCAAGGGGAAACGGAGGGAGTAGGCTGGTGCTGAGACAGAGGTGGGTATATAATTTTCTGCAGCCCCGTTAAAAATTAATGCGACTCTTGTATTTCTCACGCTCCTCAGCGGTTCGAGGCATCTCCTCAGGCAGCCTCCTCGGCCAAGTTGGTGATGGAAGCCTCCAATGAATGACTAAAAACTTAATTAGAATAAATATTACTTTTCTGTAATGGCATAATCACATGACATATGGCCGATTGTAAACATGTTTATTGATACGCATACATAGACACAGTGTTGCTTAGGCTACGTGTCACATTAGTTACAGGCGCATCATTATTAGCCTACGCTTGTTTATTTTCACGTCTTCGGGACCGGGAGTAGGCTATAGATACAATGCAACTGCATTGGATAAAACAGCCGCAAACATGTAGCCTGTCGATACTGCCAGATAATTAAATAAAAACAAAACGAACACCACAATAAATTAATATTAAAACAGGTCCACTTACGTTAAGATGTACACTTGCGTCGTATCGTCATGTCATCTGAATTGAAGATATTCTTGCTGTTTCCCAGTAACGCTGCTGTTTGCTTCCAGACATCTAGCCTATCTCTTCTTATATTCTATTGGGATGCAAGAGACTGAACAAATGCGGTACTCTTAGTCCTCTGCTAAGCCCTGAGTTTTCACTGTTTCATTGTCCAAAATAATGTAAATGTATGAGGGATAAAAAGGTAGGCCTAGTCAATAAAATAAAAATACGATACTTGTTGCAAGACAATAAAATAAAAAAATAAAAACCAGGCACGGTATCGTGTCGGTGTGTGTGTGTGTAAGCGTGTGTTTGGGGGTGGGGAGCTAAAAGGGAGGTGGGATTTGGGCAGCAGGTGACATCATACCAGACCAATGACCATGTCGGTTCTGACGAAACGTTGGCAAATTCTAATTTCGTATCTAACACGTGTGCCTCCGTCTGAAACTATCTGCTCAAATGTTCAGTGTACAGTGATGAGAGAGAGAGGGAGAGGGAGAGAGAGAGAGAGAGAGAGAGAGAGAGAGAGAGAGAGAGCGCGATGGTCTAATTATATAACTTAGCTTAGAGATCGATTGTGTTAGAGTAGGCTAGTTTTAAATTAAACATGTAACTGTTCACACGCACGCACCATCCCTAAGCATGCGTGCTTGCTTGTTCTCTGACATGCACGCACCACACAGACATACACTCATCGGTTAAATACTCGACTTGCTTCTGTTCTGACATGCAGGCATCACACACGCACACACACACACGCACACACACACACACACACACACACACACACACACACACACACACACACACACACACACACACACACACACACGGGTTTTTGCTACCAGGTGAGGACGCATGACTTTTAGAGTACAGGTGGACACACACACACACACACACACACACACACAGAAATAAAGAGAGAGTTGCACGTTGTTAACAAGTTTATTACACACCTCATATCCATATAAATCCATAGTTTTTCTTGAAATGGGTTGGTTGTTTGTGATAGCCAAGCATGTTTGTTTGATGGGTTGGCTTGGTACATCTTATACAATCTCATGTCAGCTTTAATTCCTTTAAATCTTGTCATTCTTCTTGGCACTCTTTTCCACCTCTTGTGCATTAGCCACTGCCTAGTTAAATTTAATTTAAAAAGCAATTAACTTAATGTGACGTGAAAAACCATGTCAAAATATACATTTGATATGGGATGTAAATGTCTGTGACCTTGGGGGTTGGGGGATGGAGCAGTGTGGCTAGTGGCTAGATTTTGTTTTGGAAAAAAAAGAAAGGTTTATGATGTGTCCATGAAGTGACTGCAGACCAAGGATGGGACAGAGAAAGAGAGAGAGAGAGATCAAACAAATCTATTTGAAATTATTATGTATAATCACAGTAAAATCTGTATTGTGAGAAGAGCAGTTGTTTAAATTGAGATGACATAAAAGGTATAACGTTATGCAAACAAAAGAAGCAGCATCAAATTGCCATTTTATGCTAAAACTGTGTCATAGGTAGATAGGGTTCTGCTATAGGAGCCTTTTGGAACCCTTTCTTCTGAGATTGTAGTCCAATCTGGCCCCTTTTGATATTTTATTATTTTCAAAAAGAAGAGCAGACATTCCACCGTGCTATTTTTGCGTAGGCTACAGAACCCTGTAATCCTAAGGTTTTTTAGGTCTTGTTTTGATCCCTGGGCTAAAGAAGAATCACCGTTTAGTTCACTGTTATGATTACGTCCCGCCCACTTATTAGTAGTTACTCTCATTCGTCGATTTAGCTATGACTCTATACACTACTTTTGAACCCAGTTTTTGATTCGTTCCCATTGGCTGTCAAACTATGACCTTCCCACCAACCCATTGGCGCGGTTTTTCAGTTGTGCGATAAGTTGGCGGGATAGGGGCACGAGAGTTTAGTTAGGCAGCACATATTTTATTTCAAAGCGAATGCAAAATGGACTATTTCAGTATCTATGCTGTTTTTGGAGTAAATGACCCACCCCAACGGCTGACAAGGTAAGGTTATCCATAATAAATGCCTATGTTACTGACGTTAGTTGGTGCATGTAGCTAGTTAACTAGGCTGTTTCTGTTGAACTACTTTGCACATTATTGAGCCGACTTGCATGCAATAACGTTAACGTTAAATTACCAGTTTGATTTAACGTTAAACTGAAACTGCCTCGTTGCATTGGACGATGGCGTTATTAATTGATTAACTAGCTAACCACAGTGTTTGCACAACATTTAATGGTGCTAACTTGTTAAATTGTCACGATAGAGGGCTAACATTGGCTGTTGACAACTTGGCTGCTACCTAACCTGCCTAACTTTAGATATTTATTTTGCCATAATAACCATGTGCAATCTGTCAGGTCATGTAATCTTGGAAAAAGGTCAAAATGATGACTTGGATCAGAATTGCAAATCAGCAGTGCATTCTTATTTACTGTCAACTTTATCCTGATAGCTAGCATGTTAGCTACGTCACCTCACTTTATTGTTTAGTTTCAAAAGTAGTTATTTGCTAAGCTATTCATTTTCTAGGTAAAACAAAACTATTGTTAAAATCGATTGCAAGCAAATTACAGCGAGGTAACGACGTTATAGAAAATATGTATAAAATTTAATATCGATACTTATGTTATGGGTAATGTAAAGATAGAATCCGTGTCCAGGATGTTTCAGCATATGTTTTTCTCTACATATGCAGTTTTATTTGCATGTTTGGTGCATGCAACTTGCAGATCAATTGCATGTGCAATTACTTGTCAACATGTCCCCCGATTCCCCCTTTGCAGAGCTAAGGAGCGTGAATGTTATTCCATCGCAGTGCCGTCTGCTGTCCAGCAGGTGGTAGTGTTCTCAAATGGGAGATGGGGGAAGCGAACTGACGTCAAAGTAGAATTGACCGATCCAGACAAGAGTCCCATCACGTTGGGAAATTTAACACCAGACAGAAAGTTAGTAATCAGTATTTATTTATTTTTTACATGGGAGGTGGGGCTTTTGTATCTTTCTGTAAAGGAATATAGCATTTTGTCACTTGTAAATCTTGTGTTCTCTTAGGTGTATTTCATGGGAATGCTGGGAAGGAAATGCCGGGAGCAGTGGTTTGATGTTAACGGCATCGCTGGAGGGAGACAGTCCGGTTAGTACTACCACTAACGGAATATATACACTGGAATATGGGATATGCCTGTCTCACACTGGGCCTCGATATTAAGTTCTCCCGTTGTGGAGTCTTGTTTTAATTATACAGAGTTAGCAAGTTTTGATATGAGAGCATGCCAAAATAATTGAATAATATTTAAACTGGTTGTTTAACAGGTCAATGAAGAGTTTGATGGTATGGCTGACCCCCACTTTGTGCTCTCTAAGAAAGAATCCACTCCAAAGGTGAGGTTCTATCATTTTCTATTGAATTATTTCTGGAAATACCTACAAATATGAAGATGCATTTTATTTTGCTGAATATAACTACATGAGAGTAGATATGGGTTAGGAAGATGTCTCTTTCAGACAATTTAGAATATTTTAAGGGATGGCAAAGATACATTGTTACTGATTGTCAAGTTTTATTTTTCAAACTCAGGTCATTGTTTTCTATCTTCATATTTTCTCAACTCATCTTAGAAAAGCATTTTGTACATCGGATTGATCCCCTTGGATTGTTTGCTCTATGGTCCATTGACAGCTTTCAGCTTTGGAAACGGTGATATGTTCATTTGTACAGTAATGTAAAATAGTTTTTATAGACAATAGTAATTGTATTTTTTAAACTTTATAATTGATAATGCATATTTGGAAAAATGAAAATATCCATCATTAGAGAAATTAGATTTTCAGATTTACAGATGTTTGTATTAAGACAATTTAATTCACCTGGAAATATTTTTACTATTGTTGGTGAGGTCAGCAAGGATTTTGGTCTGACATTTCTCCAGATAACTGCATGTGTAGACGATGAGCCTTTTCAGTGCCTTATCATGCCCCCCACCCCCCTCCATTGCAGTTTAGTGGGGTGCCCGCCTCAGTTCGGGAGGCTCAAGGAAAGCGGAAGAGAGGGCGAGAGGAGGACCAGGAGACGGGCAGCAGAGGGCAGGAAAATGTGTGCCCTAACAGCTACCCTTCCCAAAAATCAACCCCTCAAAGAAAGGTCAGGGGCAGTGCCCGAAGCAATCACAAGCAATTCTTCACCCACAGCAACGAACAGGCCGACCCCGACGTGCCTCAGGGTCACAAGGTCAAAGGCAAACAAGCCAGAGCTTCTACACAGACGGGTAACTTTGAGCATATCCTGTGTGTTTTGTTGATTTCAGTGTTTTTAAATGTGCTTGAGGGTTTTTTCTTTTTCTGGGCAGTCTCCCTGTCCACCCCTTCAGGTCGATGGGGTCAGACTCTCTGCCCTATTGACCCCCAGACTGCCATCCTGATTGGAGGACAGGGTTCAAGGATGCAGTTCTGTAAGGACCCCATGTGGAAACTATGTACTGGTGAGCTCTTTTAAAAGTTCTTGCGTGTATAAATGCAGTTGAAAATTTTACTTTTCACTATACCGGTCTATGAATCGAGGCTATATCGTCTATGAACTAGAGAGCAAGCAGCATGGTGGTGATCAGATTCTGTACAAGAAGCTGTTGGCTTTAGCCGACTTTCATATAAGAAATTTGAGACAGTATTGTGATGGGAGTTAAAAACTAAAAATGCTACTTTTGTAAAGTGCTCTAAATACTTGTTCGTTTATCAAGCAACTTAAGTTTTTTTTTTTTTTGCCAAAGTCTTTCAAGTTCTGGCTCAGGTGCTTGTGAATTGTTCCATTGCTGGATTAATATGGATCTTAAATTATGATCTTTACTGCTTCTTATGTCCACCCAGATGCACCTAATCTCAAATTAACAGGAGTACTGCAGTACATTTATGTTGTTTAAACTTTAATTCATAAAACTTAGTTGACATCTGGATGGCTCATACAACACCAATTCTATGCACAATGCAGATATGGCCTCTGCTACATTTATTAACTATATATATGCTGTACGTAGCTGGTGTGTTTTTGGTAAATTCACTGCAACACAACAAGCAGAAATGACTGGTGAAAATGGAGCGTGTTTGCTGATGACATATTTTCCCCTCTACACTTTCATTAGAGGACTTGTCATGGGTGCCAGCAGAAACACTGGCTGAAGGTCCCACCCCGGAGGGTAGAATAGGCCACACGGCAACCTTTGACCCCGAATCAAGACGGATCTTTGTCTTCGGCGGTTCCAAGAACAAGAAGTGGTTCAACGACGTCCACATCTTAGATACACGGAGCTGGCGCTGGACCATGGTGGAGGTCAGCCGGTGATCTGAGTTTTAGGGAACTTGGAGCAGACGATCGCAATGTAAATGAGACATTTAACACTGCTGCAATATGCTGGCACCTGCTGTTCTAGTTCTTAACGAGTAGGAGAAAGATGGCTGTGTTGTCCTAGGTCTTGTGGAATCCAGCAGTGTACAACGTGGTGTAATCAGTCTTGTTCTTCCTGTAGCATTGATTATGAATTGGGATGTATGTTGGGACGATATCAATAACCAATATTTATCTTCATGTTGGTGGAAGCCGTTTCCACATTCATGGAAAAAATGGATGAGCACAGATGTCAATTTATGAAGGAAGAATTTTATTTGTATTGCAAAATATTTAAACTTTCTTACTATATTATTAGAAATTTGAGTGGGAAATCAAAGGTGCACATAACCATTTATTAGAGTGTTTCAAAATGACAACCAGCTAAATACACCCAATAGACAAGCAATCCCCTAGGTTTACAAAAGGTGAATGTGCAACATGCTTTAACTACAAGTGTGCGTGTTGTAAACCGAGGGGATTGCTCGTCTTTTGGAGTGTATTTAACTGGTTAGCATTTTGAAAGAAAATAGTTTTGTTCAATGCAATGGTTGCTCTCCTGTTGTTCTAGAACTGCTTTATTAAGCAGGGCGTTAATCTAGAGAGATACAGAGTCTATGTATAGCTTTGCTATTGAGTTTGGTAAGTAAAAAAAAAAAAAAAAAAAAAATTACCTCATAAAAATAAGTAATAAATAAGAGGGTCAGGTGACTATGATTAGCCTACTTTCTGAGGATGACATTTCCATAGCATCAGCGGTGCATCAAATGAGTCATCATATCGGCCGTAATCTTAGCATTGGGCCGATTCCAAAAGCCAATATCAATACAGCCCCAATGTTATTGTACATTCCTAATTATGAACATGGCAAGTCAAGTTTATTTGTATAGCACATATTGATACAACTGAATACAATTCTCAGTGCTTCACAGAATAATGAAAAAAAGAAAGATTGATTTAACAGTACAATTCATTAAAAAGTAGTAAAAACTTAGTAGTAAAAAGGTCTTGAGCCTCTTAAAAACTGAATCCAACAACAATCAGCTTGCTACCTGCTATCTGCTGTGCACAGTACATACAGTACAAATACATAATAAAAATACGAGACAAGCATACTATGTGCTCTTTGGCCCCTTAGCCTCTCTGTGGGTGGTCTTTTTATACTTTTGCCTGCCAGCAACCGCTGCAGGTCTTTTGCCTCTCAGCAACCGCTAGAGGTCTTTTGCCACCCGTATAGAGGTCTTTTGCCTCTCAGCAACCGCTAGAGGTCTTTTTAAGTGCTCAACAGACAACAAGCAACAACTGAACATCCAGATAACAGTAATAAAAGAACAATTTGATAAAACAAGAATAAAAAGCGCAGATAAAAGTGCATTGCAGCGCTTTAAAAGGCCAAACGGAACAGAAAGGTCATGAGCCTCCTCTTAAAAAATTTAATCCAACAACAATCAGCTTGCTACCTGCTATCTGCTGTGCACAGTACATACAAAATAAAAATACGAGACAAGCATACTATGTGCTCTTTAGCCCCTTAGCCTCTCTGTGTGTGGTCTTTTCATACTTTTGACTGCCAGAAACCGCTGCAGGTCTTTTGGCAATAGAAAAGAGAATCTTGATTATTTTTTTAATTTAACCTTTATTTAGACAGGTAATCTCATTGAGACACGGGGTCTCATTCTCAAGAGAGACCTGTTCAAGACAACAGCAGCAATACAACACAAAGTTACAGACAGACAGGACATTCAATACAGAGACAAAAATAGAACACAAATCATAAAAGTGCAAAAGTGCCAAGTGGTAGTCAGATTTTAAATACTATGTACAAGAGCACACCCCCACAGACGCTCTCTCCAGATTACGTAAAAGTAGTTTAAAATCCCCTAGGGGAATCATGCTGGACAGCTTCAGTTCCTGCTGTAGCATATTCCAGGTTGAGGGGGCAGAGTAGGAGAAGGCCTTCTTTCCAAATTCTGCATGGACTGAGGGGATGGAGAGAGTGATGAAGCCATGGGAGCGCAGGCTATAACAGCACTGTTTACGTGACATGTAAGTTGATAAATAATTGGGCAGCAGTCCGAGGATGGATTTGTAAATAAAGTTATACCAGTGCAAATTTCTACGCATGGATAATGATGACCAGTTGACTAAAGAATACAGAGTACAATGGTGTGTGAGGGGTTTACAACCGGTTATGAATCTCAGAGCTCCGTGATAGACAGCGTCCAACAGATGAAGAGAGCGAGCTGAGGCGTTCATGTACAAAACATAGTCGAGGAGAGGCAAGAAGGTGGCAGCAACAAGCCGCTTCCTAGCCTTAAAGGAAAAACAGGATTAATCCAAAAAAAGAAGCCCAATTTTAATTTCAATTTCCTTAAAAGATGATCAATATGAGATTTAAAAGAAAAGCTTTTATCAATTGTGAAGCCTAAGTATTTGTAGGTGGTCACAAATACTTATAATGGTGGTTCTGTCCCTTCGATATCCTCTAGGCCCAGGGTAAAGTACCCCCGCTGGCGTACCACAGTTGCAGCCTGTTTCGCGGGGAGCTGTTTGTCCTTGGGGGGGTTTTCCCACGGCCCCACCCGAAGCCGGACGGCTGCAGTGACTGCCTCTACATTTTCAACCCTGAGATGGCCATCTGGTATCAACCCATCGTCAATGGAGACCGCCCTGCCCCTCGATCTGGGTGAGAAACACTGCCGCGTCCAGTCCTTGCCCTCAAACTCACCTTAACAAGCTTACAGTCATGGGGTGGACTTACAATTGCAATTGGGACGCATAATGAGGGCTTTGTAAAAATGCCACAGGCCTTTCCTTTTGTGGGGGGGGGGTGGAATAATGGACAGTGAAGTGTGACTAAATAGACTGGGGAAAATCTCGAATATTTAGAAGTTATTAGAAGGTTATACTCGTTCTTTGTTTTAAGTTGCAGTAAGACTTCCTGTCTCTCTCAGGCACTCAGCTTGCGTTCTTCAGGGGAAGATCTTCGTCTTCGGGGGCTGGGACACGCCTGTATGCTTCAATGACATGCATGTGCTTGACCTGGGTAAGACCTGCAGGTGGTTTGCATTGGGGCGCATGCACATAGTCCCAGGCATAATTACCGGGCGTCGTTCATTCTTAGGGCTACTTCATTTTATGTTGTAAACGCGTATGTGTTTTTCGTACATGGGCAAAACGGGCATTGTACCTTGCCTAGGGTACATTGAAGTGTCCCGTTAGGGATTCAAGCCCTGTTTTTAGGACTCCCAGTCTCACACACACACACACACACACACACCTTTTTCGGCTCTAATTTCAAATGTCTGTACTTCTCTCAGAGATGTGACTTCCTGTTGGCTCTATTCCTCGGTATTGTGTTCCAATCTCAAATCTACTATGTTTTATCTTCCATTCGGACTCAGCTTAAATCTCAAGCTTTTGACATTGTCTTTCTGTCTTTGTAACATCTTTTATCAGTGGAATTTTAAATGCACATTCTCCCTTGAACACTTTTTTTTCTCTTGGACTTCTGCTGCCTGTTTTGGACATTAAGGAGACTGGAGTTTGATTTCTACTTTGTAGTATAATAGTTCTTTTGTTATTTATTTATTTATTTTTCTTATTCAGGGCTAATGGAGTTTTCACCTGTGAAGACAAATGGAGCTCCACCTTCCCCACGGAGGTAAAACTGCAGTTTAGTTAAACCATTATGCAGTTTAGTTAAACTATAGACCATTATGCAATGCCTGAATAAGCCTCATTTTTTAAAATACAAAGATGAGATTTATTTGATTTGATATGACTTCAACATACACTGACCATGCCTACAGTCAACACCACAGGGTCTGATTATCTATGCTGGTCCCGGTGAGCCTGCAACTTTATGTTACTCAAGCACCTCATACAGCTTAGTTGAAACACCTGAGCAGTTCACCACTGTTCTGCAAGTTTTGGGTGCCCCTTTGGAACATTCCACAGCACCGTGATTTTTGCACACATATCATGCATAGACTATCCATGGGATAGATAACATAATTCTCGCACAGTCTCACAAAGGCTAAAACTCCAGCTTGTATTTTGACAAGACTGACTGTGAAAGGCTAATGACTGCTATCAGACGTGCACCTAGGATCGGTAAACACAAGGCAGGTTGGTATTAAATTGTGATTAGCTGAAAGGAAACCATATCTAAGATCATATTCGTTTAGAATTCTCAAAAAATGAGAATGGCAAAAAATGGTATGGAGAAAAAAATAATAATAATGCCACATAAGTATGGAACTAAAGTAGGCTAACTTATGAGGCCCTGTAGACATTAAGATTGCATTTTAAATGATGGGGGAAATCAGGGTGCATACAGAAAGCTTGTAAAGAGCATTTCTGCTGCAGCTGAAATGGCTGCAAAAGCGTTTTCATCCAAGATTGAATGTCCTCAAGGTCTGAGATGGTGATTATATTTACAATATCAGACAAGTATTATGTTTGACAGGTTGAATTAAACTCAAGCATGTCATATATGCACAGACATAACACTGCTCCTTAATAGACAGTAACAAGAGTGTGAGGCTGTACTAATATTGCTTAATTTTAATTCTGCCCATGGCTAGAAATATCTATTCTACATGTCTGGCTTTTAGCAGAGATGGTAAATATTTATGTTATAGATTTTGCAGGGCATACAGATGACACACTATGCTTCACTTTTACGACTACCAATATATTTCTTTGGTTATGTTTGCATGTGCGTATTTTTTACCTTTAACGTGTGCAAAACCAATAACATGACATGTCATGATGTTTGTTTTGCACCAATCATTGGTTGTGTTATTAGTTTTTGCGCGTGCTAAAAGTTTTCGTCTTAGTAAATCAGACCCATATGTATTCCCCAATGCTGATTGGGCGGTTTTTCATTGCGCAAGATTCGTGGAAAAACAAAATGCCTATATCCATATTCAAAGAGCAGTGTCAACATGCACATTCATTGCCCAAGGTAGCTTTTCTAAGATGGATAGAATGCATGATCTGTCTCTCATCAAAGAGATTGCTCCAGGTCCTTGCTGTTTGTTCCTGTGTCTTTATGAATGCACTCCAAAATGCAACTTGGATGATTAACTTCAGGTCCTAAGCTCATTCTCATTAGTTGAATTTTTATGTACAATGCCGTTTTATCAATTTTTGTTATGAACACACATTTACATGCCACTTTGATGTGTAACTTCAGCATATGTGAAAGTAACCATTCTAGCTAATGGCTAAGGTTGATGCTGTAGTGCAGATTTGTTGTAATTTTAATTATATTTGGCAAGTCTGTATTTATGTCCTGGATGTTTTGCAGCTGGCATGGCTGTGCTGTGCTCTCAGACTCCAAATTCCTTGTTCATGGAGGCTACAATGGGAACAATGCCTTGGAAGATGCCTTCATCTTTGATACAGGTATGGCAAAAAGTATTTATTGGGCAATAAAAAAAAAGCCATCAACAAGGGCTGGTGACTGTCTATCATTTAAATGTGGACGTGATGACAAACCTCTGAACCTTTTCATTTTAAAAGACGCTTATGAAATAAAAGGTCATGAAGAAATACTTTAAACCTAAACTGCACATGATAATTATAGTAAGTATAGAGGTGACATTTTGTATTTCACTTGGAAAAAGAGAAAAACGATCATAATAATGGAATATAGATATAAAATCTATAATGGTTAGCTTGTGGCATTGGACGGAGAATGCCTGAGATTGGTTGGACGAGAGTAAATTTATGACTCCCTGATTTAGGCACCACTGCAAAGGGGGCATGGCTACATCACTGTGCTTTTATAAAGTGATTACATTCAACTTGACTGCTACAGCTAATCAGGGGAAAAACATACCCAATGACTTCTGTCTTACTAAGCTAGCACTGCTGCACAATAAATATTAATGTAGCATTAGCACATGAATTGATCTGACATTATTGTCCCATTTATACATATATATATATATATATATATATATATTTATATATATATATATATTTATATAGCACATTGGTCATCTATGCTTGATGGCAAGCTGGCTCTCGTCATGCAGCTTTTGTCTATAGCTGGAAAGTCAAATGGAATAAAAGGTCTTTCCTGCTGCAATGCAGAGATGCTCAGAAGGGGGCAGGAACAGCCTACATCAAGGTACAATCTGTGAAAGACAAAGGTAGAGGAAAGAAATCATTAGGAAACTTGAAATTTTGGCAAATTTGGGTCCTGTTTCTATGACTATGGTAAACCATAATATTACGAATATGACCGAACATATGTGCATGATTGTGTTTACAGATGCATTATTTTCCCCTGTTTTGTAGCCTCCAGCAGTTGGACCACTGTAGTTAACCCACACTTTTCTGCTGTACCACGAGCTGGACACTCTATCATCACTATGGCCAACGCTTACACAGAGGCAAGTCTCATCTGAGCATCTTGACATAATCGCGTAAATGGCAAAAACTGTAGAAGTCGTCCCCTTGCTGTGAATACTATTTCAATGGAGGGTAATTCCTACAAGAAATGGGCACAATCCCAGTAAGTCAACATAGATGTAAATCAGTGGATAAAAGAGGATTGCTTAGCATAAAACCTTTAGCTGTTTACGGACTTGCCTAGGCATTTGCTATTGTTTTTCTTCTCTATTTGTTTTATTAGTGAGTTGGCTAGTCTAGAAACAACTATGATTTTTATACTATTCTCGCATTGGTTTATAATCAGCATGCTACTTTGAAAGTCCTTCCATCACATTCAACAACAAGGATTGCAGGTTCCATCCCCACTTAGCAAGTCCTTTATTCACTGAGTGTGTGAGAGAGAAAAAATAACCTTCCACTTCATCAAACTGCTCATGAAAGCACATGTAAGCATACATTTTCTTTCAGTTTTTACATTTTTTGGTATTTGTTTTCTGTTTTCTCAGGAATCCATGGAAGATGGGGAGCAGAAAATGGGGTTGGAGACTTGTCCACAGACCCTGTTCATTTTTGGGGGTGGTGATAATGAAGGCAGCTTTTTCTCAGATCTGACAACCCTGTTGATAGATGAGATACTCAATTAAATATGTACATATTTTTATTTTTTTGCAAGTTTGTTACAGATTTTACCCATAAATTCATTTTTTTTTTTGCTTGAGCAATTGCTATTTGCAAATTCTTGTAATCGATTTTATGTATCAGCTATGAACTACAGTTTGGACAATGATTAATTATCAACCGAATTGTAGAAACATTGTATGCTATAGAGCAGTGGTTCTCAACCCTGGTCCTGGGGACCCCCTGTGTATGCTGGTTTTCGTTCCAACCACAATTGCAATACTTGAATTTTAACAAGCTGTTAATTTTTCTTAATTAGGTGTTTTTAATGTTTAGAGGGATTATTTACATTCTTAAGCCACATTATGTTAGTAATAGCTATGCATGCCATGAAGAATAAAAGTCCAATATTCACATTGTGCTGTATTGTAAACAATTAAAAGGAGGTAAAAAAATGTTTTAACTGATCAAATTAAAGACTGAGGTGAATCAATTGGCTCATAATTGGTGAAATTGTGGACACATGGCCACTAAAACTAACCGTTTGATAAATAATGAAGAATTCAAAGACAGAGCAAATGATAACGAGCCAAACCTGCATTGTGTTAACAAGTTTAAGGAAACAATTATGAAGGAACTTAAACTTGTGTTCAATTACCTAATTAGGAGCCTATTCACCTGAGTTCTTACCTCTTCTTTGTAATTGTTTGCAATATAACACAATAAGCATAACGAACATGGGATTTTTTTTCTTCAAAGCATGCATAGCTATTGCTAACATAACGTGGCTTAAGAGAGTAAAGAGTTTAAAGTGTTCTCTCTATACAATAAAAACACCTAATTAAGAAAAATAACAGCTTGTTAAAATTCTGGTATTGCAATTGTGGTTGGAACGAAAACCAGCATACACAGCGGGTCCCCAGGACCAGGGTTGAGAACCACTGCTATAGAGCAGGGGTGTCAAATCTTACCCGAAAAGGGCCTGTGTGGGTGCAGGTTAATGTTCTGGCCCAGCACTAAAGACACCTGATTCTACCTATCCAGGTCTTGATTGAAGACTGATTAGTTAATTAGTTGAATCAGGTGTCGTAGTGCTGGGATAAAACAAAACAAAAAACTGCACCCATACCGACCCTTTTCTGATAAGATTGAAAACCCCCTGCTATAGATGAAATAATGGAGAATCTCCTCATTAAAGAAGTCAATACCTAACCAAACACCAAGTTCAGCAGTACTCTTAAATGAGCCCTCTGTGGAAAGTTTTCTAATACAAGTAAATTATGTTAATCTTGTGAATTGTTGGCATGCAGACCATGTGCTCTTTTTGGTTAGCTTTCTATTTTTTTTGTCAGTTTTCTATTGAAGCATTTATTGTATGTACATGTGTCTGAGTGGATTCTGTTATTGTTTTCAAATGTTGTTTGTTACGTGAAATGCATTCTAAAAGAATGAATAAACATTTGTTTTTATAGCCAATGGCATTAATGATAGTCATTACAGTCCTATCCAGATTGACAAATAAGGTCAGTGTCAGATAACGGGTACTCTGGAGAATATCCGGATAAATACAGGTGGAGGTAAATGTGGATAAAATAACGTTGACCACTTCATTAATGTTATCTCGCTATTTGTAAATGTCTGATTTAACTTTCGAAGCTTGACTTGTACATGTAGGACATGAAAAATCGCTTGGTGGCAGCAGATTCCTAAACTGAACATGTAGCCTTAACCAAGCACTGCAGGTCTAAACCGTACAGTAAATTCCTCTCCGAAAGAGCCCGATTGTAGCCGAAGTTATATTGCGACGGATCCCCCCCATATGGTTGAACCACGGCGGCCATGTTCCCTGCTGCCTGTTCCGGTATCTAGCTTCAGCACAGGCAGCGTTGGCTTTGGGGCGCAACGACCCGAGACAGTTGTCCTACTCTGAAGATACATTTAACGAAACCGGAATGTAGAGTTTAACCATTTCTAATCCGCTGTTCAAAAAGCCGGCTATCCACCGAACCACCCCCTTCCACCGCAACATCTAAACGACCTTATTCGACTTAGCTGCGCAGCCTGGAAGAGAGCGACTTTTTGGGGATTGTTGCGCTACTTGGCCGTCTCGGATTAATTAGCCAACTAGCATCTTGCTAACAACCTCTCGATTCGACAACAGGATAGTTCAATTCCAAGGACCACAACACTGAAGGATAGCTAGCCACCTATGATTACGGCCGTTTATTTTTATTTTTCCCAAGAGTGGGGGAGGGGAGTTTGTGATTTCGTATGGTAGTTAACGTTAGCGAACGCTATTTGTTTTCTTTTTCTTCATCAAGCGAAGGTCAATCAAGTCTGGTCCGGCCTAAACTGAATCCCCGGACTCGAGTTGAATGCTGATATTGGGGAATCAGCCGTCGCTTCACCGAACTGACAACCCACTTGTTAGCTAACGTTAGTTACGGAATTCTCTCCCTCCCTGTCCCAAGACGAGGGACAGACGAGTGGCTCCAAATGTAACCAAGAGGACATTGTTTTCGAACCCACTCGAAATATCTTTTTTATTGTAACATTAACGTTATTGGTCGCTAGTTCACGCCAGCTAGTGATTTTATAACGTCGCCTGGGTAGTTGGCTAACCAGCTATCTAGCTATATGACTGTTTTTACTGACGGTTGAAAAACTTTCGACCCCCCTTTTCCCTTTAGATACGGACACGTACTTCTAATGAGGGATTCAACTTGTTGATCGTTGTAGGTAGCTAGCTAATAGCTAGCTAGCTAACTTATTTTAACTTTTTTCTTTTCGAAGGACATTGAAGACATAGGTGCATAACTACGGTAGCCATAAATGTGCGTCGGATTCTGAATGGTTTTGTGTCCCTCCGTCCCCTTTTTCTGGAGGATCCCGTAAAATGTCAACCCGGACGCCATTGTTAACAGTCATTGAAAATTCGTCCAGCCAGGTAAGGCTAACGTTACACGACACGAATTTAAACCGTCACATAGGTGATAGCTAGCTAGCTAACTCAGTTGTAACTGCTGCTATGGCCGGGTAGCTAACGTTAGCTATTAACCAACCTGAACATAACATGTTAGCTAAGCTAACATTACATATGATTGGAGATGGGTAACGTTAGCTAGCTAAGTTAGCTCACGGGGACGTTTGGCAGTGGCATTAGTTTCTCACTAATGTTCGTTAGCAGGTAGCTAACTTGGCTAAGTTAGCAACACGTAACATTAGCGATATAACTAACGTTAACGCTAGTTAATATTTGCATGAACTTATAACCTTGGACATGTAACGGTAGCGTATCTAGCTAACGAGGTAATTCAGTAATTAAGAGGGGACTGTTGGTAATTAAGTTAGCTAACGTATATAACTTAAGGCTAGTCAGAATTGGCTAACTAACGTTAGTTAGCTAGCTACGCTAACCGTAAGTAAGTTACGAGATAACATTCTAATTAAGAAATTGTCATATTAGTGGAAACTTAACTTGCTAGCTAGATAAACTTGTCATTTATTTGTTTACAAGTTACGTTACCTAGCCCACCTAGCTATCTAGCTACAAAGCTATCCTCTCTGTGAGCGATGCAAGTGAACTTCCTCCAGCCATAGCCCTTGTTTGCTTAGCTAACGTTAACTTTTCTCCATCAATGGGACTCCTTCGATGTCCCAATTTACAAACTATTTGGACTGCCTTTACACCAGTTCTTTAAATGTATCAGATTGGCAACTAGATGGACTATAGCTGGACCCATCAGTGAAACGATGACCTGATCACTTTTGGAAAATAAAGTTCTGATGATTCGTACCTAGCAAAGTTAACGTTAACTAACTAGATGTAAACACATTGATTTCTACCTTAGTAATCGGCTATAACCAAACCGAAGCTTTTATAGTGGAAGAGATTTGAGTGATGTGGTTTAGAACTTAAGATCTGCACTTTGGCCTAAACATTTGTTTCAGTCGCTTAAATCCAACATCACTTTCAGTTATCACTATGTTATGTTAAAACGCCTTGGTAGTCACTTTGTCAAGGGAACAGAATCTTACAGTGCATTGGTAATCCTTTGAATTGTGTTACAGCTGAACTGATAAATGTTTAAGGGAAGTTACTGTAGCAGATAGAATACACTGTTGTAGCAAAATGCTACTGTAGTGTATGTGACCAGTATCATCAGACGCGGCAAACAGGACGCGGATTTGTACAGCATCACTTTCCACCGCTAGTCCGCACGCATATAATTGTTATGGAAACAGGCCCTCCACAGCATGTGAAGGAACACAGCTAGACAAGCTGCTGTCTTAAGTGTCCCGTTGTGTTGAGCTGGGGATTAGATCGCAAAAGGTCGCAAGAGGGTTCAAGACTTTGAGGGGTTCAAACTGGCTTACACGAAGAAGTAGCATCGCCCGGTAAGTCATCAAACCCTTGCAGCCCGACCTGCCTCCGCACATCAGGATGTGTTTTATTGTCTCCAGTGTGGAGTTTGAACCAGGGAGCCTGCTTAATGACTGGTGTAACGATTAGTCAGAGTTTATTGAAACAGTTGAACGGCCGGAGAACAGTAACTATCGAGTTTAGCTGCCTAGATCGTGATCGTGCCGTTGTGAATTTGGGACTTGGAGCTCATGCGGTTGATTTTCAGTGATGAATACGACCGTCAGGCTTGCTTGTTCATGTGCTTTTGAATGCTTAACGCACCTGAGTCGCTCTGGATGGAAAACACAGAAGATGACTATCGACTGTTGTGTTCTATCATGATATAATTATTCTTTACCTGTCGTCGTACGGTTGTTCGTGACTGCCGGATATATTCACACGCTGTCGGACAAGCAGTCGCACACTGTCACTGTACGAAACGCCCGCCCAGTGTCAACACTTGGTTTCCGTGTGCGGTGCTACACTGCACCATGTCACGACTACAGCCAGATTCCACATCTCGGCCATTTGATTATAACGTTACATCAGAATCGTCTCAGTTTTGGTCTCAGAGATACAGTTATATAGGACGGATTTTGATTTTAAGCGTGCTAGACCGCATAAGTATCCCAAATGGGAGATTTTCTTGTTGGTTTTGCATAAGAGAATGCCGGCAGCCGATAAAGTCAGAATAAAGAGCCATACATAGTATCGCTGAAATGATGAAAACGGTGGGAATATCATATGGCTCCAAAAGCGCACAATGCTTCATGGCACGTAAACGATCTCTTATTTACGAATAGATCAGTGTATTTTGCGATGACAGGGAAAGCGTTTGAATTCCTACATATAACTACATTTCCATTGTGATTCAATTGAATATGAATGCAGTGCAACTGATGTGCATCTTAAGGGATGGATATATCAGCATGTGTTGGCTGATAAGACATTATCTTTCCTTGAATATGCCTGCCTGCTATGTTTTTCAGTAATCTGCCTATGCCTTTCATTAATTCCCCTATGATCTAATTTCTTACAACATACATCAGGAGGATGATGTCATGTAATTATTTACCGAATTAAAGGGAATAATCATATTTTTAAAATGACAATGGCATGATGGCACAAAGCCTTCAAGGTATTTGGGGTCATGGGTATTCCTCGCCTGGCAAATGACAGAATTGTGATTATTTTGCCCTCCTTATGAATTGTCAAGACATGCTTACAAATGTCATAAGGCCTTTTGTTGATATTGCAAAACGTGTCAATGAAGTTTCAAGTTCTGTGACTTGTGGTATTACTTATGGATGTTTTATGGATATGTTTAAGGTTGTGCTTTATGCTTTTTTTTTCTTCTTTTTTTTCTAAGATTCTGGAATGCAAGCTGGTTGTCTGTTTGGCCTGTACTTGAACAAAGTGTCTGTGCAAGAATATTTATCCCTGTGTGGCGCAGGACACTGTATTGGCCTATATTACAATATCTTAACCTATATTAAGCTCCCCCGCAAAAAGTTTTTCCAGTTTCTAAAAATATTTGCCCCCTTTGTGCACGTCTTCACTGTATGCCCAGAAAGTGAGGCTCTTGAACCTGCACCCCATCTTAGTCCCAGCAAACTCAGTACTCCCAAAATAGGTGACAGACCACTGACTTCATATTGTTCATGAAACAAACCAGTCACATTTCATGCCAATTTAGATTCAACACAACTTTTATTATGCCTTATTGCGTGCACATACACATGCTACACTGTAGAGATGAGTTTGAATGCCCTAGATGTGAGCTTGGACGCCACTGGTATGGAATTGTATTGTTTATGGCAGAAACAAGCAGATCTGTAAATGAATAAGAAAGGAGTGAACACACAGTAGCGCCACAACATCTGTCAAAATGTGGTTGGAAGGCCAGATTTACAAGCTAAGCATGAACAGGTCTATATGTGTTACCATAGTCAATGCCATGGCTGCCAAAGGTTAAGTGACAGAGTAAGATCTGATGGCCACGTGTACCATTTGTCCAGCTATGTGGCTAATGATTACATTTATATTTTTTGTCTGTGGAAAAAAAAAAAGAATATCTAGTGACTTCTGTGTCTCCTGTGGTCTTTTAGTGGTATAACATTAGCTTTATTGTGAACTATTTAGTTGTCTGCAGTTGCATACTGCTCGTACTTTAGCGACTGACATTTACAAGCTACATTTAATTGCTTGTTAATATGATATTACTGAATAACAGCCTTGTTAAAGTGATATAGCTGAATAACAGTGCTTGTGGCTTGTGTGATATGGCCAGGAATGGAAGGAATATTGTATAGAATTAAACAAATTTATTTATTGCTTCATGTGGCCATATGTGAAATTATTGTAGGCTTATAGGCCTCTAGTCATCTATTTATAGCAAACTTGGCCTGAATGCCTGGCTCAGACACATATGAAGTTTGAGTTGTTTGTTTGCCTACTGAAGCTTAATCTATATGGAGGTTATTAACATTGGAATTTCTCCCCTTTTCAGATGACAAAATCCAAATTTAGGCCCATTTTATTGCTGCAATGACCGCTGAATTGAACACTAGGAAACGTGTCAAAAATGAGGAAATGGGCCCTAAATGTACAAAGTATACAATGGGGTACGTTTGGCTCGTAGTAAATCCAAATAAGTGGAAAACCTGACAGGCCGTTGACATATGGCATTTGAATTCCTCTATTTCACACACTCCTGCATCCCATGTATCATGTAGGTGCGAAAAAGCACAGAAGAAATTAGTTTTGTTTTACATTGGTTCATTACTATGTGTTCACTGCCCTTAAGAAGGGAGGTAGTTTCAGTTCAGATCATGTTTTGTTAATGCTCTTTCACATATTAAACTGTAGACTGGTTCCTTTGGCCTTTCAGAAGTAGTTATTTCCTCTTAAATTGTACAGAAATGCGTTTTATTTTCAAATACCATGCTACATAGCTATAGCCAGTAAATTGACCAGCTAGCATCCTACCTATTCCTGTGCTATACAAATGTTCTAAACTCGGATTACTGGAAAAAGGTGGCCTAAAGTAGTGTGCAGGGTCAGTATGAATTGGCATGTGGTGTAGTACAGTTAGAATGGTGTGGAAGTCCACAAATGTGTTATCGCATGGTAACAAAAACAGGAATTGACTTTGTGTGAAACCTATCAGTAGGTATATTTGTTTTGTATTGAATCACTACCTAGCCTATGTCCCAGTGGGTTCTTATGTAACCAGTCTTGATTTTAATGTGAGACTGTGCAATGCATAGCTTGCTGTACATTTGGAAACACTGACTTGTTGCAAAAATATGAAGAGGATAGCGATCATTAATACAGATATATTAACACTGGTCATTCACTTGTGAATGTTTTTGTGTGTGTGTGTGTGTGTGTGTGTGTGTGTGTGTGTGTGTGTGTGTGTGTGTGTGTGTGTGTGTGTGTGTGTGTGTGTGTGTGTGTGTGTGTGTGTGTGTGTGTGTGTGTGTGTGTGTGTGTGTGTGTGTGTGTGGCCACGTAAGACAGCACAGACAGTTAAGAAATTTGTTGATGATATAAATGTTTTTTTTTTTTGCCTCACATGACATTTTAACTTAAATTCCTGTCCTTGCCTTTAAACTTTACCTAATTCCTGACTGGTTGCAGGGTGACAATGTTAATGACAATAATTAAAAGATTAATTTAAAATGGTGGGATGATTGAGTGATTCTCAGCATTTCCCTTTTACCAGTTGCAAGGTTTGGTGTGATTGCCTTACCAAGAGAGGTCCTTTTTGAACCACTGGTATAATTACTGGGGCTGCTGGATCAAATTGTGTTGGACAGACGCTAAACAGTGGGTTAAGCCTGAATGGGAGTATTTGAAAAAGTCAGAGACTCCACCACTTTCTGTGTTACATATTTAAAGAGCAGCCATGTGCACTAACACGAAGAGTACAAGCACTTCACTTTTGCCTCGATTTGGTTTCCAGTACATTGCACCATGACTAACTACATGGTGCTTTTTTTTACAGCATGTTATGTTACTGCCCCATGCTAAAGTACTGTTCTCCTCACTATTGCTTTCTGCCTACTACAGACTTTGTGCTGAGTGCGGGTTCTCTCTCCACCTTTAACTGGAACGGCCACGTGCATTTTACAACATTGCTTTAACATTTCGACAGCCGTCCTGTAGCGTTGCGAAAATGCGGTGCGAATGTTGCGCGTTAAGCGGTGTAGCCTTGCTCTGGGCATAGGCCGTGTGCATGCGAGAGCTCTGCCTAAATCTCAGTCTCAGCATGAAAACTTGCCTTTCCAGTCGAACTGGGCAAGAGCAGCCAGGAGGGAGTGCCTGAGCTCTCTGCATTTTGTCGGGATTGACGTCACGCAGGTGTGTGCATGTCAGTGATTGTTAATGTCTGTGTCTGTCCTGCCTATGGGTGATTGTGCGTCTATAATTGCCTTTGACTCCATGTTTGTATACGCTGTTTGTCCGACGTTTCCGTGTGCGCGAAAAAGCTGCAGGCTGAACGTTTTCTGACTTTCACTCTTTCCGTCTTTAGTATGTTGCCCAGTCTCCTATGTGGAGTGTGGTGTGTTTGTGGTCTTGTTTCTGCTCTATATATCTCTCTTCGTGAGGATAACAGGCTCTCAAACACTTGGATATAAATAGCTTAGTGAGGGGACAGGAAGTAGGGGGGGACTCTCTTCTAGCCCATGTTGACACCTCATTGTCATTCCAATTTAATATTTTTTTTTTTTGCTGTGTCTTAGTTGCTTCTCAGTCGTCAGAATGATCATCAGTCCTCGTGCTAATTTGAAAGCGGCTTGTAAAAATGGTGCGCATTCTAATGGCGGGCGGAGCGGAGCGGCGCTACTCGTGCGAAAGTGGGATGAGCGAAATGTGCGAACGCTGCCCCTCCCTGCGCGTAACTCAACCTCCCTCGACACAGCCTCCCTCCCAACCCCTCACACAAGCTCACACCCCCGTCTAACTCGTGTTTTTGTTGCTAACTGCCTTCCCGCTCTTTCTCGGTAGCCGTTTCTGTTCCAGCGCCAATTATTTCGATCGCGCAGCAATCTTTTCTATTGATTCGGCATTGTGGTTCGGAAATGGGTGTCAATCAAAATGGTGGTTGTTATTTTTTGTGTAAAATGATGGCGACCAATGAACATCTGAGTTAAATAACCTCCACTAAGACTTTCCCTAAAAATACCCAGCTAAGTGGCAAATTATGAAATTAGTGTACATCTGCTTTACCCATAGGTATTGAGTGTTATGCAGAGTGTTTTATTTGACTTTTAACAGCTATTGAAATTTGCTTGTTGCCTATAATGGTGGAAAAATAATGAGACATCCTGTCTTGCCTTGAGTTTGCCTCTGTCACAGCATTTCAGTCAGTCAAATAAGAGATATTGCACTGCAAATGATAAAGAGCTACTTTCTCTGCTTATCATTCAGTATTACTGTAAGGCCTATGAAAATGTGCTGCCTGACAGCGCAACGGAGATTAGCTGCTTTTTGTCCGCTCTCTGCTTGTAGATAAGAGATCGAGTCGGAATGGTAGGAAAATATAATTTCAGTATTGCACGACGCCGGCGGGATGCATCAATTAAAGCACAGATTGTCTAATTTAATACAGGTGGCCTATTGGTGGTGCCTGTCTCAACGTATCACTGGAGACAGGTACCACCGATAGGCTCTTGCTGGTGAAATACCCATAATGTTACTCGATATGTTGTAATGGAAAATGTTGGGTGCTTTCCTCTACCTCAGACAAATGTGTTTTTTGCATCGTGACACTACAACTGGACTCCAGATGTGAGAATAATGTAGAGAGAGCTGTTTGAGTTTTATGACAGAAAAGGGCTCCAGGGCAGGCGTTTACGTGCGTGTGTTTGTGTGTGTCTGCTCTAGGCTGCTTTACTTTTTACACCCCACCTCAAATTCAACAAGGCAGCTTGAAAGTGGTCGACACAAAGGGGGATAAGGCATTTTCGAAGTTGAGAGAGCTGGGCAAAATGTGCTGACGGCCTTTGGCTAAAAGGTCTATTTAAAATCACAGCGCTCTCTGAATTCTCCTCACTGCCTAGGCTAATTTGTAGTGCTGATTTAGAAGAGCAAGAGCATTAATGAGCATGGAAGTGAAGGATCCACAGAATGCTCTCTTACACTCATACCAGCACATAACAGGCAGCCAATGATCATTTCAGACTCCCAATATAAGGTTGTCGGCACAGCCACATGTTTATGATAACTGTGATTTTCAGAACACAATCCAGAAATACTAGGGACACTGAGGTGGTTCTGTGGGCCGGTCGATAAGAACCGATGAATTTTTTCCCTGCGAGGCGATGTTACCGAAATCACACCAAGCTGAGCAGTCCTGTAGTTGGGAGACAGCTATGTGGTAACAGCAGTGCTGTGTGCAAAAGGAGTGTAACTTTTGGTTTATGAATGCAGCAACAGTTGGGCACTTTTGCACTTCTTAATGGCTAAATTTAAATATTAATTGGCGCATTATGTAAGAGAATCCCCATTTTCACAGCTAACTAGTCCCTCCAATTGTCCCTGCATCAAAGAAGTGTTTCTGTACGTATTTAAATAGCCTCAGAATTTAGAACATTTTCGTTTAGTTTTGTTGTGATTGTTAAAATAATTAGAAAGGTACAGTGATTCTTTGCGACCCTGCTAATATGTGCTCTCCATGTTCTTCGATCTCCTCCAGTACTGTCTGTGTTGCTTTCTTTTTCAAAGATTGTTGCCCTCTTTGTCAACATTTCTGGAGGATCCTCCTTCCTTGTTCTTCCTTGTAACATTAATAGTTTTATCGGCTTTTTTTTTGTTGTATGTCTAAGGTTGGTTTAGATTAATTTTTAAGTGTTCACGATACAGCCAATCATTTTTGTTTTTGTCTGCTGGGATATTTTGACTGGGAATTGCATCTGATCTATACATTGATTTGAGGAAGCTTTGCATTTCTGTTTGTCCAGTATTTGATTCCACTGATGAATAGTCAGGTTTAATATAATTACAAGCTGAAATGGGTTATAGGTTTGTTCCAAAGTTTTTGATGATCATAACTTATTGATACTCTCACCAGATTTTATAAAAAATATGTGCGCTGTCATCAATTTTTGTGGGCTTTATTTTTGCCCGGTTTTGATGGGCCCATTTAGCCAGGTTTTCACGGCCCCATTTGAGTATTCTTTCCACTGTCCAGCATTAGTGGGATGGAGGGAAGAGAAGGGAAGTGTCCAGCTGGTGTCTATTTGTGTCCTGGCTGCCTTTCCGCTCAATGGAAATAGGAACGGTGTGGTATTTATACCCTGATATATATTACCTGCTGGGCACACCCGCCGCCTTTATTAATCTGTTCGTCCATCTATCAGTCTGTCCGTGTGTTTACCTCCCTGTCTCTCTAACTCCACGTTCAACTTCTCCAGTGCTCATTGGCAGGAGAAGTGAAGCGTGCTCGGCTTTAGCTCAGCAGTGCCGATTAACGCAGCCAGTAACACACACACAGGGGGTTTTGCGTTTTTCAATGGTGATTCTGTCACGGTGTTTCCTATAGGAATCCTTTCATCATAACTCGACTATGAAGGTTTAGTTTGATCTTTTAAAAAAAACATAACGCATTTTCCTGCACACTGAAAGTTCAGTTTTTTTGTGCGCAGGTCAGAACCAGTTAATTTCTGGAGCAGGGAGCGCACAAGCTAATGGCTCACACATACTGCCACACGTTCCTCTGGCTGCTGTCAGCAAACTGTGACCGAGTGTGGCACCACAGTGTCAAGATTTGGCCCACAGTTGAGAGGTTTGTTTAGCTGGAGGTTTAGAAGTGTGTGTGTGTGTGTGTGTGTGTGTGTGTGTGTGTGTGTGTGTGTGTGTGTGTGTGTGTGTGTGTGTGTGTGTGTGTGTGTGTGTGTGTGTGTGTGTGTGTGTGTGTGTGTGTGTGTGTGTGTGTGTGTGTGTGTGTGTGTTTGAATATGTCATTTCAAATTAGTATCTGTAGGAGTGTGTATGCGTGGGAGGGATGTATTTATAATACTTCTTCTCGAGCAGTGCCTCTATGCCTGCACAATGGTTATGGATCCGTCTCCAACCATGCTTTCTGTGTGTGTGTGTGTGTGTGTGTGTGTGTGTGTGTGTGTGTGTGTGTGTGTGTGTGTGTGTGTGTGTGTGTGTGTGTGTGTGTGTGTGTGTGTGTGTGTGTGTGTGTGTGTGTGTGTGTGTGTGTGTGTGTGTGTGTGTGTGTGTGTGTGTGTGTGTGTGAATATAACCAGTGAGCTGTATCATGTGTCCAAGCCTTTTAGAGCTCTCTGGCTCTTGTGTATATAGAGTGTTAGTGAGAATTATTGAGAGGAGGCTGAAAGGCAGGTCACGAATTGGGGGGAGAGGGACAGGTTGGGGAATTGGTCTCTGCGGTTGGGGAGCAGTTAGCACTTATGATTGGTCTCCATGCTAACTTGGCCTTTGTGACCGAGTGATAGTAGCTCTAAATAAGAGAGGGGTGAAGGGGCTGGGCCAGTTCTCCAGGTCCCTGTCCCATATCTCCTCACCTTCACTCACTCTTATTAATATACTGGTTCAACAATGATAATGGCCATCAAGCCGCCACTTTCTGATTATGATGATTATGGTAAATGGTAGCCAGTAATGGGTGTAACATTAATTGTTGCCTGCTCTTCTTAGCGATAATAGTGAGGAATTGTCATGTGCAGCCTATCATTCCCCGCAGCTGAGAGCTAGGCTATAGAAAAACAAACCCGTACAAACAATAACAGTGACGACGCTTGATTGTCTCCGTGTCTGTAATTACCGCGGGCTGAAAGAAAGAAAAAAAAAGGCGGCGACTGCAGAGGTGAGCCGATGAACACGCGTGCAGATGCCTCTGTTGCGCCGGCGTGTGAGGAACCGGGATCCACGAGCGCTGGCGGCTTGGAGACGCGGACAAAGGAAGGAAGGGGAAGAGACACGTGGAGCGAGCGCAATGGCGGGACGAACGTTGGAGGCGCTAGAGGGGAGAAGTGAGGAGCCCTGGAGAAGTGAGGAGGAGATGCAGGGAGCTGGCGGGCGCTCCAAACCGGTTTGCCGTTGGTACGGGTGGAGCCCGTTTTTTCCAGCGTCTTGTAAGCGAGTCTCTGTGTAAGCGCCGAGCTCCAGGAAGTGTGCATGAGACTCTGAACAGCGTCCTGTAAACCTAGAACCCAACGCTCGTCTGGTGGATGATGCAAGCGGCTCAATGCTACCAGCCTCATGCAACTTTACACTTTACACATCAAATATTAATTTCTTGAGCACTGTTGAATCTACTGTGTGTCTTTTGTCATGGTAGCTATCCATATTTGTATAGCTCCTGTTTGGTTTGATTAATGAACAATATGAGCTAGGCCTAAATTGGCCCTGAACCTCATTCTAACCCTCACATACAGGGCACTGTTCATTAGTGATGGGAAAGTGAGGTTTTGTCAACCCCATGGTGAAATGTTTCTGGACAGACAGTAGTATGTGCAAGTTCATATGGAGGTGTAAAAAAATAGAGGGAAAAAAACCTACCCTTCCTTTCCACATGGTAATTCTAGTGACAAATTATTATTAGCTATTTATTATCTATTGCTGGTGTGTTATGGCCCGACCGTTGCACTCTCATTAATTGTTACTTGGAATGTTGGTGATTTACGAATCTAGGCCTTTTCTTTGTGCACTAATTGTAAGTCGCTCTGGATAAGAGCATCAGCTAAATGCCTAAAATGAAATGGGGAAGAAAATGTGTTCGTAGACTATTGGAAATAAAGCTTCCATTCATCACACGCTTTGTGAAGGGAGAATATCATTCACTAATATCAATGCATGACTTTCTTGAATTGAGATATCTGTGCGGTAAAACCGGTTCCTTCCTTTCCTGTATGCTTGTAAATTACACTTGTAAGGAAAGGTTTTCATTTCAGCTAGGACTTTTAACAGGTTGCCACAACACTCAAAAGACAAAATAGTGTGTGTTTTGAAAAATATTATTGTTTACAGTTTGTTTCCTTTAAAATAATGAAAGTAAAACATTTTAAACGTGCATTTCTTTTGGCACCTTTACTTCTTTGTCACCATTACTTTGTTCCATATTGAAGGATTATTTTAATGAGAAGGATACCACTTGAAGCTCTATATTGGGCAGTTGGGCGTATGTATTTCATATAACACTTCCGCTGTGTAAATATAATTTTGTACTGTGTAAAATGCCCATGAATGTGACGTAAAGTTAACCATGAGAAAATGATTTGCAGATTATTTCTGTGGCAATCGATTGAGGTGGTTTTAACAGTGGAAATGTGGGCGTGGTTATTTCGAGGGGCTTAGTTTCCAGAAGCAAAACTCCATTGACTTCATACCTTGACAGTCTAACATGAAGCGCTGTTCACGTGAACCTTGGATGGACATGAAACTCTCCCTGTTGAATCACCTCAAAAAATTAGCAATAGCTTGGAGAGAACTTTGGTTAGTTGAAAAGAAGGCAATGGTACAAGACCGTGTACATGTACAGCTGAAGAGCACTGCATTTGGAGTCATCCAGAGCTAAATTTTTGTAGGTCCTCTATTTTACAGAGGTAAAGTTATTTAGACCAGACAACATGGATACTGCCTACGATTCTTTTCCACGGGCTCTGGCCATAGGCTCTGGCCCATGCTCTCACCATAGTAACAGGTGCTGAGGCTCCTGGGTACTGTAGTTTTTGAAATACCAAACTAACAAAAAACATGATTTCTCGTAAATGGATCTTTTATAACCGAGAGCCATCTATTGTAACATTTCATAATCCAACAGACTCCCGAGATTCTCTGTTGAGTAAAATTGTGGTTATTGCTTAATTAAAATCTACGCTCTAGAGAATGCATCGAAAACCTCATCCAGAACCCTTAGCCTCACCAACATTTCCACTGAACTATATCAAATCAAAAGTGCTATATTTCAAATAATGGTCAAATAAAATGTACCATTTTAATAATGATGGCTTACTTAACTGCCTGCTACTAAAAACAAAAAAAGTTAAAGTAGAATTCAGAAATGGTCGTGAAGCAACTACTTTATAAATCTCAATTAAATGTTTTTCTTGGCGCAAGTTTAGTTCAGCAACAACCGGATGATCAAGTATAAACTACATTTTTCAGTTGCGTCTGCCTTTCTGTCAAGGGGAAGTAAAATGGTTAGCCCACATCTGTAGCTAACAGCTGACCGTGTCGGTGTGAGACGTACCTGCACTGGCAGGGGGAGGGGGTGTGGGGGGACTCCTGGTGCGCTGACTTGTCTTCATGTCTGTCTTGAGAAAAATGAGGCGTTCCCTGCCTTTCCCGAGGGGAAAAATGTTTGTTGCTATGGAGACACTGGTATGCCTTTGTTACTTGTCTTCTTTCATTGACATAAAATGGTTTAACAAATCATTTTGAATGTCACAGCAATTCACACCTGGCCACATCCTCATATTTTATACCTGTAGATATAATTGCACTTTTCTTTTGAAAAAACTGAATTTTCCCCTTTAAGAAACAGGAAAGTATTAGCCACTCGGAAGTACAGTTGATGTCGGTAGTTTTCATACACTTAGGTTGAAGTCATTAAAACTAATTTTTAACCACTCCACGGATTTCATGTTGGCAAACCATAGTGTTGCATGACACAAGTCATTTTTCCAACAATTGTTTACAGACAGATTATTTCACTTTTAATTCACTATATCAGAATTCCAGTGGGTCAGAAGTTTACATACACTAAATTGACTGTGCCTTTAAACGGCTTGGAAAATTCCAGAAAATTATGTGATGGCTTTAGAAACTTCTGATAGGCTAATTGACATTATTTGAGTCATACTGCTCAGGAAGGAGACGTGTTCCGTCTCCTAGAGATGAACGTGCTTTGGTGGGAAAAGTGCAAATCATTCCCAGAACAACAGCAAAATACCTTGTGAAAATGCTGGAGGGAAGAGGTACAAAAGTATCTATATCCACAGTAAAACAAGTCCTATATCGACATAACCTGAAAGGGTCAATTGGAGGTGTACCTGTGGATGTATTTTAAAGCCTACCTTCAAGCTCAGTGCCTCTGCTTGATATGGGAAAATCAAAAGAAATCAGCCAAGACCACAAAGAAAATTGTGGACCTCCACAAGTCTGGTTCATCCTTGGGAGCAATTTCCAAACGCCTGAAGGTCCCGCGTTCGTCTATACAAACAATAGTACGCAAGTATAAACACCATGGGACCACGCAGCCGTCATACCGCTCAGGAAGGAGACGTGTTCTGTCTCCGAGAGATGAACGTGCTTTGGTGCGAAAAGTGCTAATCAATCTGGTCGCAAATGTCTCTTCCAAATGGACAATGACCCAAAGCATACTTCCAAAGTTGTGGCAAAATGGCTTAAGGACAACAAAGTAAAGGTATTGGAGTGGCCATCACAAAGTCCTGACCTCAGTCCAATCGAAAATTTGTGGGCAGAACTGAAAAAGCGTGTGCGAGCAAGGAGGCCTACAAACCTGACTCAGTTTCACCAGTTCTGTCAGGAGGAATGGGCCAAAATTCCAGCAACTTATTGTGAGAAGCTTGTGGAGGCTACCTGAAATGTTTGACCCAAGTTAAACAATTTAAAGACAATGCTACCAAATACTAACAGTCTGTGTAAACCTTTGACCCACTGGGAATGTGATGAAAGAAATAAAAGCTGAAATAAATCATTCTCTCTACTATTATTCTGACATTTCACATTCTTAAAATAAAGTTGTGATCCTAACTGACCGAAGACAGGGAGTGTTTACTCGGAGTAAATGTCAGGAATTGTGAAAAACTGAGTTTAAATGGATTTGGCTAAGTTGTATGTAAACCTTCGACTTCAACTGTAAATTCGCTGATAGTCACGAGGCCACGTCTTCACATTTTGTTCCAATAATGTGTTACCTCTCAAGTATGAGTGACAGCTTTTCCATCTTCTCATCTGTGTCTGTGCCGCTCCCAGAGATCCTGAAAAGAACTACAAATGCATTTGGCAAGCTGAATTTAAGTAGATAATGGAGCTTCTTCAGGAGCTGAATAACTAGCCGCATGATCCCCCTAACTTGCTCTTTCTCAATTGGGTGCCCATAGTCGCCTTTCTGCCTCAGCTTTGCGGCCTTGACAATCAAACCATGAAATTTGTTTGAAAAGGACATGTAATGACCTGAAACGTTTTTTCAGTGTAAGGAACACAGCTTAAACGACAGATCCTTGGAATTGCGTAATCCATAGTTCTAACACCCTGGTCTGTCCGGGGTAACTGCAGTTGTAGGGTATGATTTGAGAATGAGGAGTAAAAGAGATGCGTCACACCTTAACCACTGTAGCAGGGAGAGAAAAAAAACAAGGGTTGCAATGGGGAAGTGTGGTGGTGTTGCCTAGCTAGTTATCAAGGGCATTAACTTGTCAGTTTGTTTCAATCAGTCACTGAGTATTAGAATTTTGGTAATCCTACGTTAGATTTGTGAATTTTAACTTGGTATGGAATTGTTCAAGCATAAAGCCTCCCATCTGTGGGAGAAGTTATAGCAGGTGATGTCTAATTTCTGTGCGGGCGGCACCCATGTTACATTAGGATATGCCCTTGTAACCATATAGTTGCAAGTTTGAATCCAGGGTGGGGCATTGGCACCTTTGTGCCAGTCATTAATACGTTGTTGGCTCTAGATATGCTGCTATACTGTGCTGTGCGATAGTCCTGTTAAATGCATATATCGGTGTATGCTGTGCAGTGGACAATATCACAAGGCAGTGGCGCGGTAATTGTGTGTTTCTGTATCAGTGCTGGAGTGTGTGGAATTGGATGTCAGTTTTGTGTTTTCAGACTGTACATCCAGACCCTCTAATCCTGTAATTCCTTACCTCCGGCCCTGTCAGCAGTCAGTCTCTCTGCCTATCAGCAGTCAGCCTCTGTCTCAGTTTCCACAAGCTGCCCTTTTACCTCCAGCTCCAGCTGTGCAGGATGAGGGCCCCTCCAACAGGCTCAGTGCCCAGACTGAGGGCCCCTTCAACAGGCCCAGTGCCCAGACTGAGGGCCCCTTCAACAGGCCCAGTGCCCAGACTGAGGGCCCCTTCAACAGGCCCAGTGCCCAGACTGAGGGCCCCTTCAACAGGCCCAGTGCCCAGACTGAGGGCCCCTTCAACAGGCCCAGTGCCCAGACTGAGGGCCCCTCCAACAGGCCCAGTGCCCAGACTGAGGGGCCCTCCACCAGGCCCAATGCCCAAACTGAGGGCCCCTCCAACAGGCCCAGTGCCCAAACTGAGGGCCCCTCCAACAGGCCCAGTGCCCAAACTGAGGGCCCCTTCAACAGGCCCAGTGCCCAGACTGAGGGCCCCTTCAACAGGCCCAGTGCCCAGACTGAGGGCCCCTTCAACAGGCCCAGTGCCCAGACTGAGGGCCCCTTCAACAGGCCCAGTGCCCAGACTGAGGGCCCCTTCAACAGGCCCAGTGCCCAGACTGAGGGCCCCTTCAACAGGCCCAGTGCCCAGACTGAGGGCCCCTTCAACAGGCCCAGTGCCCAAACTGAGGGCCCCTCCAACAGGCCCAGTGCCCAGACTGAGGGGCCCTCCAACAGGCTTAGTGCCCAGACTGAGGGCCTCTTTCTCACACAGCATTAGAACCGTTGGATTATGCAGGCTGATTCATCAGGAATGATGTGGCAAAACATGTGGCATGTGAAACTGGTTAGAAAAAAAACAAATTCAGGGAAATTTAGACTTGATGAATCTCTGCAGCACCAGCAAAAAGAGGCCTGCAGTCAGAACACACTTGCGTGTTTGCAGCCTCAAATGATCAACCTTAAGTTTATGGCTTTTAACATGGATCAGATTAGTTTTGCGTGTGGAACGTTCTTTATGAAATCAACAGTTGGAGCACTGGGCTTTCCTTATCCAGTAACTTTCAGAGAGTTGGAAACTCTAGGAAGGGTTTTGGTACAAGGGAAAGATATGGTAGATATGCATTTATTTTCTATTTGGTGTGCTTTTCTCATTTTAAAATATTTTAAAACCAGATAGCGGTTTATGATGGTGACGCCATAATATAGGGTACCTATTCACTTATGAATATTAATATCCAAGAATGGTCTTACATAAGAATATCTAGCATAATATGCAATTTACTTCACTTATTTAGAGATGGGGAAGCCCTTATTGTTCTCTTGTATTTTCATTCACTTTGACATTGTTTGGGATATTTAATTCCCTTCAGTCTCTCAGCTAAGGATGCTGCCGCTGTGGCAGAATGTATAGTGTACAGCAGACTCTGCCGGTCATCATGTTGAATTTGGGGTACAATGTTACAATTGCACACCTTTTGACTCAATGTTTCACAAATTTGGGCCTTGTGACAATCCGTTTTAATGTTTTAATTGTCCTGATGGTACAGCTTTGATTGCAGACTCTTTTAAATTGGGTTTTATAGGAAGAAAAAGCCAGTCCTGGTATGAAGTGCTGGGCATTTTGTAGCAGATCCCCCGTGGCTCTATGGGCCATTGTTAGTCTGCACCAGCCCCTGCATGTCACTGCTGCTGCTGCTGCTGCTCCTCCTTCCTCTGGTCTGACTCTGACCACTTCAGCTCAAGTGCACAGAGAAGGCTGTTTGTGTTACAACACTGCCTATAGTATTTCTTACCAGGGATACTTTCCAGAGCATGTTATGTGAAGACTTTCCTTGACTGCAAGGTTGTGTGTATGTGTACGTGCATGTGTGTGTATGTATGCGCGTACGTGCGTGCGTGCGTGCGTGCGTGCGTGCGTGCGTGCGTGCGTGTGTGTGTGTAGGAAAGGCAAAGTGGGACTGAATCTCTTCAGTAGGATGTGCTGTGAGGCTCACAGACCGAGCGAGCAGACATGCTGACCCCGTGCAGTGACTCGGCCCGACCCGTGCATGCGTCTTTGCAGTTAATTTCAAAACCTCCTCACAAATTACCCCAAACTTCCTGCTCCATCTGATATGGGGAAGAAACTCTCACATAGCTGGCTGGCCACAAAAGAGGAAAGTGAGTTTGTATGTGTGGGTGTTTTTGTGTGTACTTTTTTTTTTCTGCTCTCACACATGGTTTGAGAAGCTGCGGTCCCGTGCTGTTTTAAGTAAGCAAGCACCAGTGCATTTGTTTATGCAGTTCAATGAAAGTATGTTTTCCCCTCAGCTTTGTCACCTGGTTTTCCCTGAAAATCCAAAGCATGGTGAGTTTTAAAAAAATCCTGCCACACCTGGTATAGAAAATACTCAAGTTTTATTGGGCATGTAAAGCTTGTATTTTATTGTTTTGTTTTAATTTATTTTTTTACACCAGCTGTGGCTAGAATTATTTTCCTCACTTCCTGCTGCGTTTTTTCTGTGCACCTGGGTATTGTAGTTAGGTAGTACCGGAGCACCTCAACACAAAGCACAGTCACATGCACATTCAAAACTATGTGGTTTGATCAGGACCAACAAAAGTAGGAAATAAAGTCTACTTGTGTTGTATGCGGATGAATATTCATTTCCCCATACAGACAGTGTTTAGATCCATTAGGCCCTAGTGGAGATGTTTGTGTTTGAAATGTTCTCTGCGTATGTATGTGGATAAAAACATGTCAGGGAGATTTAAAGGCAGCATACAGACATTATTTTCCTTTTTTTTTTTTTTTTCTCCTCAAAGCCATTTCTGCAGATGGGGAAGAAGGAAAGGAGCTGGTGGCTTAAGGCTGTATGAGAGACAGTGTGGGATAGTGGCTATAAATCTGGGACTGTAACCAGAAGGTTGTGGGGTAGAATATTGAGTGTGGCATTGCACTTGTCCCCTTGGGAAAAAATGTATATATAGCTAATAATCAGCAATATAAAGTAATATATCAAATGTAAGCGCATTACGTTGATTTGGGTAAGGCCAGTACTTAAAATGATACAAAGTAAAATGTTAAAAGGGATTTTTGAACCAAAAGAAGGTCAGAAATGAGAAGGTCAGAAATGAGAATGTGGGTGTGGCCTCTGACCTGAGCACGGTGTTGGTGCAGGACTGAGATATGCATATGTGCAGGAGAAGGTTAAAGTACACTCAACACGGTGTGAGCGTCTGTTAAGCCAGGGCTCCACTCTGTCCGTATTATTATTTCTTCTGTCATTTTCCTGACAGCAGCCACTCGGGAATGAAGCTGGCCTGAGACTCACGGCTGCCTGTAAAATGACACATTAGACAGACCAGACGGAGCACTGGCACACTTGCCTATGCTCCAGAGAGTGTTTTTTTTAAAGTGTTTTTTAAAATGATGTATTATATATTGTAAAATGAACCATGAGTTCTTCAGGTTTCACCTTGTTGTCAGTCTCTCTCTTTTGTACTAATAGCTGAAGACACGGTCCTTTTCTGAGTGTGTGTGTCTGCGTGCGTGTTAGCAGAGGGGGGGGTTATGCGGTTGCAGTAGTGTTGAACGTCAGCTGTGTGTGTGCGTGTGCGTGAGCGTGAGCGTGAGCGGTAGAGGCGTAGGGCCGCAGCCCTTCTCCGTCACCGCAGCGCCCCCACACGCATGGGAGCTCCCAGGTCACCGTGACCACGCGCGGGCTGACGTGAGCCCGCACATGCACACGCACGCCCGTAGTTTCACTTGGTTCTGTGGCCTGCGGCTGCATGCAAGTGCAGAGTACCAATTGCCCGTGTTGCCAGCTAGCATAGGCCTGTATCTCCATTAACACTTTCAGACCTGGCTGCTTCCACTGTGAGGCGTCACATAGAACTCTCTGTTTTATCTGCAGGCTCGCAAATAACTGGCTGTCTTCAGTGAAAGACCAACTGAAAAATGCAGAGAAGATTACAGTCAATGAAGTGTACTGTAGATGAGTAGGGAGAGCACGGGCAAGCACTCTGCTGTTTGCAGTCAATGAAGTGTACTGTAGATGAGTAGGGAGAGCACGGGCAAGCACTCTGCTGTGGTGTACATGGAGCTCTCATTCCATCTATCTCTCCCTCTCTTTCCCTCTGCCTCTCTTTCCGTTCTTCCCTTTCACTCTTTCTTTCTCTCCGTCTCAGTTTTGATCTGTGTTCCCACTCTCCTCTCTCACTCCACACACTCTCTGTGACCCTCGCCCCAGGTCATGTGTCAGGGGCCCTGTCACAGTATGACTGAGGGCCGTCACCCTGGAGTCAGAGCTTCTCTCTCCCGCGCCGCCCTTGATCCGCTCACCTGTCTGTGGGGATCAGTGTCAGGCTCCTCTGAGCAGCGGTGACCTCACCGCGCGTCGTCACGGCGTCCCGTGCAGCTGGAAGCCCTGCTCCCTCAGCCAGGGCCCTAAATATAGCACCACGTTCAGAAACGCGCGCCGTGCCACCAAACCGTGTCTTTTTCTGTTTTCTGTTTTTTTTTATCGCGACAAACGAAAAGTTCTCTTCCCCGTTTCTTTCAGTCTCACTCGGAGTCCAAGGCGGGGGAGCGTCCCAGCATGCCGCGGTGCCGGAACTCGGTCGCCACAACGGCGGACGAGCAGCCGCACATCGGCAACTACCGGCTGCTGAAGACCATCGGCAAGGGCAACTTCGCCAAGGTGAAGCTGGCCAGACACGTGCTCACCGGGAAGGAGGTGAGGATTTGCCATCGCCATGGTGACAGAGTAACGTGTGGGAGAGGTGTGAGGGAGGGCCAAGGTCAGATTTCTCTGCTCAGGGGGCCTCTTGCTCGGTATGCCTGTTGGAAAGGAGATAAGTGCTTCCTGAGGTTAAAGGTCAAATGCAGTCCTGCTTTTTATGGCAAATTTTCTCTGAATGTTTTGAGCAGGGCTTGTGTTGTGTCATTAGCATGCCACAAGAGACAACCTGAAAGGAGATGCATCTTCTGCCTCGTAGCGGACCAGTCGCCGTTCGTCAGTGTGAACGTATTCGGCGTCTCAATCCAGAAATCGCCTCGAAATACGCAAAATCACCTCCCTTAAAAATCTGTTGTTTTAAACCTGCAAATAAGCACCCCTTTTTTGGAAGGTGGCCTTTGGTTCTGCAAACGTGCTAAATGCAGTATAAATGACCGAGGTGTTATGTATGTCTGTGTAATTAGGTGCTAGCGGATAACCAATGAAAAGTAGTGTAGTGGACTTGGGCCCAATGTATTGCATGAATGCTATCAAGGCTTTTTAATTGAACACTGCTAATGGTAAAGCCAATAATGTTTCTTATATAACAGATCCAGGCCAAATCACAAAGAGAACACGGTCTTGTCTGTGATAGATTTGTTTGAAAGTCGATTACATAAAGGTTCATCAATTCTTATTAAATATTATCTCATTATCCTATCCTGCCTTCTATTCCTGCTTCTAAAGTAGCTTCTCACCTATAATCCAGAGGTTTTGAGAAAAAGATTATTAGAAACTCAGCATAGGTGTTATGTATGAAGACAGAAAGCCTACCTCAGACCCAACTAAACCTCTCCCAAGTTTTTAAAACCTTTTATCTAAATATTTCTTTTTTGTTGGAGCTCATGCGGCCAAAAACTGGTATTTGGCTGTATTACATCTTAAATGCTTAGATGGGTAAATTTGAACTGGAATTTATGATAAATCTAAACATAAATGAATGTTTTATTTATACACATTCTCTCTTTTTAACACCCATTTCCGTTCTCTGGCCACTGTAATTTCTCTAGTCTGTCTTGGTAACACTCCTCCTCATTCTACAATTGCCATAGCAACAACTCGGCTACATTTAGTATAGCATTCCAGATTTACCTTTCAGAGCGTTCTGCCTGGCCAGTTATGTGAAGGCATATGGAAACCAACTGCAAGCAATATTGTGAAGGGAGCGCTGCTTTTTCATTCTGTTAATGGTCATTTAGTCATTGTCAGAGTGAGTGCGGGAGAAAGCGAGGATTTGGTTTTATTGTTGCGGGTCGAGTTGATTTATCTTTGAGCACAGACACCGTGCATGTCCCTCTCCCCAGCACTCTGCCTGTTTATCATACGTGTGATTCATCCTGGCAGGACACATTCATGCAGTGTGTTGGCACCAACAGCAGTACACACCCACCCACACCAACACACACTCTTGAGTTTCTTTTCTGGTGACCACAGAGGGAAGACACATTGTTGCAGTGACAGAGTATCATTTCTGATGACTTTTTTTGACGGTCCACAATCCACATTCAACCTCCTGCAGAATACCAGAACTGACTCATAGCATTGGGTTAAATACATTTATATGAGTAGCTGGGGGAAATTGTGAGTCTAGTATTCTAGTAATAGGCTATATTAGTGAGTCTTGTGGTGAGAATGTACTTGTTTATTAATACTCTGACAACTTCCCATGCACCTAACTACTTTCATAGCAAACAAGGCAAGGAGGAAAACCACAAACTCTGAACTCCATTCCGGATTGAAACCAGGAAGCAAATACATTTTTGAAAGCATAGCTGTGGATTTCCTGGTTTTCAGGCTCTCCCGGATAAGGCTGGTCTTCGTGGATAAGTAATGCTAGCGCGTGAAGGGCTCTGTTGAACATGAGAAGTGTACGACTGTGTGTTTGCTGCTCCCACCGAGCTCTGCTCAGCGTCTCCATGGTAAACAGTCTCCGCCCGGAGCAGCCAACTCAACACTCGGCTCTGTGTTGCCCTGTTGTTTTGGTCATTGAGTCTGTCAATGTGTGACTGCATGGTGCCTGACACGCTGATAACACTCCACGTGAGAGAGAGAGAGAGAGGGAGCGGGAGGCAGAGAGGGGGAGGGAGAGAACTAGCTGGGTTTTTTTTATTTTTTTAAATGTACTAATTGAAAGGCCAGAGTCTTTTATGGCATGGTGAGTGTTCTCGTGATCAGAAGAGATTCCCAGTCATTGTAGTGCCACCATAATCACTGTCACGATGACATCATATTATCACATCGTTTAATTATTCATGTGCTAGCCAGAAGCACTTATCCCGGGTTGACTACACACAGTTTACATTTTACATGTCATCCATTTATACTGCTGGACCTTGACTGTGGTTATTCGGCTTATGCCCGTTGCTCAAGGGTACGTCAGCGGGACGGGACCCCTGCCAGGATTGTATCGTCTAATCCTCTGGTTCTGATTTCACTTCCTTCGCTTCCTGTTTCATGCTACAGTTAGATGTGTTCCTTCCTGCTGTCTCTAGCCGCTGTTATATGATCTGTTCTACACTGTATGTTCCCTGTGAGATACGTTGGCCATGTATGTGGGACTGGGCACTATGCCGCAGACTTTAATAAATAGCCATATCATTTTCACACCCCTAAGGTTTCTTTGTACACCTGAGAGTGGAGAAGGAATTTGTCTCCGTCTTTGTGGAATGTCTCATGTTTTTCCCTTTATTTATTTATTTATGACTGCATTGGTATTTTACTGCTTACACTGACATTTAATTGTCTTTCAGGTGGCAGTGAAAATTATAGATAAGACTCAGCTGAATTCCTCTAGTCTCCAGAAGGTGAGTTTGTGATTTTGCACTCAGTGTATCGGATTGTTTTTTTAAAAATTTGTTTTATTTGTCAAATGTTACGCTTTTAAGAGCATCGCTCACCTGCCCATCAAACGCAATAAAAGTGATTTGAGTAAGCTGGCAAATGTACTTTGGTTTAATAATTTGCATGTTGATATACGCCTAATAGGGACAGTTCACTGCTTTTAAGAGGAAAATCTAACATTCAGTTTTTTGTATCCAGACGTATATGAACCAGATTTCAACATCAACATCAATGCCCTTGCATTTAGCAGTGTGTATAGAGTGTTCAACACAGTGGTGGGGGCAATACTAAGAGGCAAATTCATAGTAATGTAGAACAGCTGGATAACTGTGTTAGAGATAATGGATATCAGTTACTGGAAACCAGTCTTATCCAAAAAAGGCCAATGTGGGTGTGGGTCTTTGCTTTAGCCCCGAACCTACTAAGCCTGATTCTAAATGACTAATCATGGTCTTCAATCAAGACCTTGATAAGTAGAATCAGGTGTCTTAGTGCTGGGCTAAAACAGAAACCTGCAACCACACTAACCCTTTTCAGATAAGATTGGACTCCCCTGCTGTAAAAAAAATAAAAAAAATAAAATTAAATAAAAAATAGTCCTCATATTTAATCTGAAAAAAAATAAAAATGTGACTGAATAACAGTTTGCAGCTCAAGAATGTTAGGGTATTATTGATAAGCATGTGCATGTTCCCAGTACCTGGAGGTGACCTGCATGCTTGGGATTGTGTACTGTCCATATTAGGCTCACATCACAATGAATTTATGATAAGGATGTGGTTTGTGAATAAGAGAGAGCCAAGGAAGAAGGGTGACAGCAGGAAACTGAACCAGACGCAGCTCGCCCTCTGTCCTCCTGCACGCCTCCGCTCTGATCCAGGCACGGGCTGGGCTGTTTCTCTCTGTCCCACGGGGGTTATGGGATAGCACAGAGCTAATTACAGGAAACGAGACTCAAAGACTTCCTGTAGTGAGGAGCTGGGTGGGGTTATTCCCTACTTTGACATAGTATTTGTGTCTGTTTTCTGTCTTGATCTTGAAACCTAAAGACAGACCGCAAACACACACACACACACGCACCCGATAGGGTTGTCACAGGACACCAGTGTGATACGAGTTAGTATGAAGAGACATTGCCCACTATTGATACAATCCTGTGATTTTTGAAATGTGGTTCCGAGTATCCCGTGTCTGGTTCAGTTTCCTGCTTATCACCCTTCTTCCTTGGCTGCCTCTTACTCACAAATCACATCCTTATCATAAATTCATTGTGATGTGAGCCTAATATGGACAGTACACAATCCTAAAGCACACAGGTCACGTCCAGGTACTGGGAACATGCACACGCTGATCCATAATACACTAACATTCTTGAGCTGCAAACTGTTATTCAGTCACATTCTTATTTTATTTTGGTCTGGAGCCATCACATTAAAGCACAGAGAGACTGCCATGGTTGAATCTCCATGCCACACTGACACACAGCCTGTGGCAATGGCATTGCCAGATGGAATTGTGCTTGAAGAATATCATTGTTTATGAATAATGTCAATGAAGGGATTATGGGACTCAAATGAAGATTTATGGCATATTGTGGGGATATTGGGTAGTTCTATAGCAGGAAAGATGGCTCAGTTATTTAACAGCCAGCTTTCTTTGGCATCCCTGCACTTCTCCAGCACAGCCCTACTCAGGAACCAGTGTTACTAAAGACAAGCATATAAAAAATGTTGGTGTTAATAAATTTAATTGATTTAGCAAATATAATTTTGTTTGTTCTGCTTGTGGCAGTAGTGACCGATATGGGAGGCAAATATCTTTGTTCAAAGCAGAACATTTTTACCGTGTACATTTATATGTATTTCGACATTTGTGAACCGTTTTGTTTTCAAGATGATTATTATACCTTCAAAATGCATTTTCCATATGTTGTGAACTATGGGGGGAAAAATGTTTCATGAGGTTATGTTACTTGGACATGGGGCATCTCAGGAGTGCAGTCTGATGCACAGAAGATTACATAAACAGGCAGTATTAAGCCTGACTAGTGAAATTTTAGTGTGCAATTTCCCTTCATGCTGATTAACTTTTTTATGTAGTGTTACATTACAGATCGACTTGTATGCACAGCAAGCACTCACACACACACACACACACACACACACACACACACACACCGATACATCACTGCATCTTTTCTCTCTCCCTCTGTGTGCTCTACAGCTGTTCCGGGAAGTGAGAATCATGAAGCTGTTGAATCACCCTAATATAGGTGAGTGTCTGTAGATCACGTGACGTGCGCGGCTCAGTGTTCTCCTGTGTTCTGTGGCCGATGCACCGCGACACGCTCCGCCGGTTAAACGTGGCCACTGATGTCCGCAGCTCTTCCATTTGTCCTTTTTTGTCATTATCACGCCGCTTGTGTAAAACCTTTTTTTCAGACCACTTTTGCGGAAATCCAATTGAAAAATGCGACATCCATTGTGTCGGCTACAGCATAATGGCTTTAGCTGGAAATGGTGGTTAATTATAGAGTTCGCTCTCGTACCTCATGCATATCAAAGCTTGGGTAATTGTTGAGGAGGCTTATTGAAGCACATTGAAGGTTCTGAAAACAAGTTGAGGGTTGGGTGGGGGTGGGGGGGGGGGGGGGGGGGGGGGAGGGGGCTGTGGGCTGCAGATCTAATTTAACTCTTAATTTGGCCCCTTATTTGACAGTAGATCAGAATTTACATTATGCAGTTCTAAATGGAAGTAATTATGAAGGTTTGATGCTACACGCAGATGTAATGGGTAAAACGTTCTAAAAGGGCTATATATTGTGACTGTGTCAAAAGCATGAACAGAATGCTGTATTGCTAGGCTGGATACTAGTGTGGTTACCTTGCAGTTACCTCATTATTTCCGGGATTTGAGGTTGCCCATTTGAACCTTTTAGTTTTTAAGTTTTTTTGTTGTTTTAGCAGCCACCAGTGTCAAGCCTTAAGCCCAATAACAATAACAATAACTGAGCATAATAATGATGATAACCTTCTTCCCCGTCTCTCTCTTTGCAGTTAAATTATTTGAAGTCATAGAAACGGAGAAAACGCTGTATTTGGTGATGGAATATGCCAGTGGAGGTAAGCGGGCGTATCAAAGCTGTAGAGAGTAATGATTATTCACTTGTTTGGTGTTCTCGGCTGGCCCTGGATGGGTTGGGAGGCTCCTGGCTCTTACTTTCGTCTGAGGGCCTTTAATTACCACAATAGGGTGATTTTGATCTTGAGAAGTCTTCATAAACTTGATAAAAGTGTTGTAGAGTTTTCCTCTGTCCTTTGAAACTAGAGTTTGAAAAGAGTTCTGTGTAATATTACAGTCCCACAAGACTGGACGGCTGAAGTCCTGCTGCCGCAGTGTTTTGGTGTGATAATCACTGTGCTTTTCTAACATCACTGACTGTACCATCCCTCTGACACACTCTTTCTCCATCCATCTTCTCTTTCTCCATCCATCTTCTCTTTCTCCATCCATCTTCTCTTTCTTCTCTCCTCTTCTCCTCTCTCTCCCTCAGGTGAAGTGTTTGATTACCTCGTCGCACATGGGAGGATGAAAGAGAAGGAAGCCAGAGCCAAATTCAGACAAGTAAGGCAGTGCCTGGCATGTGTGTGTGCGCATGCGTGCGCGCGTGCAACTACGAGTGAGCGAGCGTGTATGTGTGTGTGCATGCGTGCGCGCATGCAAGTACTAGTGGGCATGTCTGTGTGCATGTGTGCGCGCGTGCAAGTACGAGTAAGCGTGTATGTGTGTGAGTGCGTGTGCATTTGCACGTATGTATGCGTGTGCCCAAAAACCTGTGTAAATGTATTTCGCCGTTTCTGCATGCTGTATGTGCAAGTCTCTGTATTTGGATGATGTGAAGGCTGTTTGAGTGCTGTGTTATGCGTTTACATGTGTAAATGTACACATTACAGCAGCCAGCAGTGTGGTCAAGTGCTTACTTTACGTGGGGTTTAAGTTATGAGTTCTTTGCAGGCCACTGCTGTTAAAGGAGCACAGTCAGGCATATGCATGTTTTCTGCATTCTAATCTACTATTTAATGTTTAATATTTTCCAAAAAATCATAAAGATTGTATTTGTGGTTTTTGAGATATGGGCCCTCAAGAACAGCTCCATCTCCAGAGCAGCTCCAGCCTTATTTACCGCATTTCCCATATCTCCCTGCGCACGCTTAGGTTTGGTGTACATGAATATGTAATAGGGGGCGTACATGCCACTGCTGCGAGCACGGTGACGAGCTAACTGTTCAAGTCAAGATACTGCAGAAAATTCTTGCGTGTCTGCCCAAAATGCCATCGTGCGCCGTACGTGGGTGCGATATTAAGTCAGGATACCGTTTGCCCAAAAATGAGACGAGGTGCATCCAGTGGCTGGCAGCAATTAACAACCCGACCTATCTGTTAAATTTGCCAAAAAAAAGATTACGACAAAGTTTGTGTTTGTTCGAAACACTTCAAGCCAGAGGACTTCCAATGCGACTATAGTGCCGAATTACTGGGAACTAAATCAAAGAATTTGCTTGTCCAGAAATCCAACATATTGACCATCGGGAGCAGGGTATCTTTGACGTACTGCAGAGACTACACACGATGGCAGCACAACTCTTACACCTCTCCCCAGTCGTTCGCCATGGAGTACCCATTCCAATAGCCAACGATAAGCGGTCAGTCTGAATTGCCTAACGTTAAATAAAGGGGTGACAGAAAAAACGGGTTATAGCCTAACTGACGTTACATGGAATGTCCGAATCTTGGTGTCATGCTGGCAAGCACAACATATCGACTTTAACATAAGTTTAGCAAACGTTAGCTAAATTACAAGATTTTGATACAGCTTGTTAGCTATATATTTACTCACTTGTCGTTTAGTTGCCCCCCTGGACCCCTTGCTTGTGGATACTTCTTCCAATTAATCCTCCTATTGCTGCATAAGAAGTTGGTAAGTACTGCAGGATGTAGCGAGGGTTCAAAGTTATTATTGGCTGTGATGCAAACTCCGTGTTAGGTTTCTGCCAACAGCCGTGGCCCTCGATCCCATTCGCGGCAGCAAAGGCTCTCCGTCTCGGTAGGCATGGGTTCGCAGTTCCCACACTGGCACCAATTTATGTTCCCACTTCTCTGCTCTCTGTTAGCTTCGGCTGCCTCGTCCTCCGCTCACTGTCTCTCTCGCTCACGCAATTCTTCCTCTGTAAATTCCGGTTCAAAACTGTAAGATTGTATTTCTTCGTCAAAATCAAAAAGCTCGTCCTCTAACTCGGCGAAATCAGAGCAGGCCGCCATATCTCTCAGGCTATTGTCGTCGGCCAAGATAGGCCAAGTGATATTTGTACGCTAACGTTACCGTATTTTCGTGGGAGTGTCATGTGATCGTCTGGATGGGTGCCCGCCCATAAACCAGTCTCTGCATTCAAGGGTGGAGTATGAGCTCCCGTTACCTCCTGGGAAACACTGGCTGGAGATTCAAGCCAAACACGTCCAGTGACGTCACTGGACGTGTTTGCCCTTTGAAGTTTTGCCGGCGTATTTCCCATAAATAGGAAACGGCTGCACTGACGGTGATTTTAAAAAGGCCTACAGACAGAATTTAAGCATTTAATCCAAATATTCTCAACTGAAACAAGCGTGATTGTGCTCCTTTAAGTAATATACTTAATATCCGGCTGTATTCTGAGGGCCAGGTCAGCGCTGGCGTTCATTCCTAACCCTATGGACGTTATTTAATAGCGGTTGCTAGCTGAGTAGGGCATGACGTCGCCTGTGATTACGCTTCTAAATGAACCGCTTGCTCTATTAAAGCCAAACCGATCTAATCCTCTGTGGTAAGATTCCTTTCCTGTGACCTCCCCCTCTGCAGATTGTGTCAGCAGTGCAGTACTGTCACCAGAAGTGCATCGTCCACAGAGACCTAAAGGTGGGTGTGGTGGTGGTGGTGGTGGTGGTGGTGGTGGTGGTGGTGGTGGTGGTGGTGGGGGTGGGGGTGGGGGGGGGGGGGGGGGGTGTTGTTCGAATCTTCTGCTCTTCCAGTTGTTTTTCCATATTTCACGACTGTCACGTGGTCATTCAGCTCCTCCGTGCAGATCCATGCGTGAAACTGTTGTGGAACATCTGCACCGTCACACAGGCACATGCTTAAAAGCCGTAACAGGCCACACATAGCAGTGTATTCTTGCATGCTTCTCTTGAACGGTGTACCGTTGTGGAAGCCTGCTTGTCTCTGGTATCCCTGTCCCTGAAGTGCTGGGAGAACTGTGGCCGTTACACGAGCACGCGGCATTTGGAAAACACCAGCATTTCCTTCGTCCTATTGTGCAAACTGAAAGTGATAATTCCTTGGGGTGTCTTGGTAGCGTAACCTGTAGTACACTATGCACGTGCTCATTGGGAGCCGTGACGTTGGCTGTTCGAATCCGGCCGAGAGACACGTGTCTCCTTCTCTCTCACTCCCATTCTTCCTGTCTCTCTACACTGCGCTGTCTAATAAAGCTGAAAAATCCCTTACATTTTTTATTTTTTATTTTTATTTTTTAAAAGAAAGTGATTATTCCAACTGCATTTTTATGAACTCATAATCCTGGGGGAACGTGGCCTGTGTGTCTAAGAAAGAGAAAGAGGCCTGGGAACCCCGTGTCGCTGAGTAAGAACGGCAGTGAACCAGAACTTATGCAAGTTAAACAGAGGACTTTTCACCAGGCTCCCTCGTCTCCTACGCAAAATCCCCCCCTCTCCAGTGTCTCGGTCGAAGGCCGTGTAATCAGCTGTTCCTTGGGCCATAAACCCCGGGAGTGTCGCTAGGCTCCCAGCTAACCTTTGAACCGCCCCCACCCAATAATAACATCACCGAGACTTCGCTTTTCATCTCGTGAAACATGTCCACGTTGGGCCCTGCTTATCCTGCTCTGACGCATGAAAAAAGAACCCCTTCGGTCATATTCCTTTCATCAGGAATAGATTAGCGTGGTGCCCTGCTAGCAGCCTGCCCCTATATAATCACGCAGGGGTCATGCTCCCTGCTGAACTAAGCATTACACACAGAGCTTTCCACAGTCCCTTCAGCCTATCTAGCACTCCCATGTAGGGCAGGGCCTGAGCTCTGTCTCTGGATGTACACAGTCCTTCAGTCTTGGGTCTTACAGACAGGACCTCCCTCAGTGTACAATCACTCCACGCGCAGGGACTGTGATTGGGAAACCTTCAACGCCAAGAGCTTTTCAAACTGTCTTTGAAATACCACGGCAACCTGTTGTGCCTACGTACCTTCATGAGTTAATTTAATTCGGCGTATAATGATTTTTTTTGCTCGATGCTTTCTCACAGCATGGAAAGCGTTATATTCTCAGGTAGACAATATTATTTAAATAGGGTTGTAACTGTTTAACGGGTTCCAACCTCGCTCCCTTGGTGGAACGTGGTTCCATTCGATTGTTGGTACAATTTGCACGGACAACTAAAGAAATAAAGAGCGGTTTTACTGATGAGTTTTACTTAATTGACCAAAACGCATGAACAAATGGACAAAAACTAGAAAATCTCAACACAAAACAAAAGAAAATTAAGACCAACCAGGCTCAGGTTGAAAAGTCACATGTACAGGCTTTTATGAATTACATTTCTTTTCATATTTTCTATTCAGGATCTCCCGTATTTTTTAATACATTTGAAGAATATAATCTCTACTTTGAGGGTATCTCTTTTCAGTCAGGTGATATTTTGAATTTCCTTTCTATACTGTCATGGCTGTTCTAAATCTTAACCTTCCAACAGGTTTACACTTCATACCCAAACTAAATTATCTGCTAGATACGCAGACGCAACTCAAGCTGGTTTGGTTTAGCTTGCATTGGGATTTTTAAGCAGGTTTTAAGAACTTGGGCGATCAAAATGGACTGAAGTTAATTCCCGAATACATAAACCATTATAACTATTGAGTTTATCTCTGCTTCACTATACTTCATTTTTCTCCTTCGCCCTATCCAGGCAGAGAACCTCCTATTGGATGCGGACATGAATATCAAAATCGCCGACTTCGGCTTCAGTAACGAGTTCACACTGGGGAACAAGCTGGACACGTTCTGCGGGAGCCCGCCCTACGCCGCCCCAGAGCTCTTCCAGGGCAAGAAGTACGACGGGCCCGAGGTGGACGTGTGGAGCCTGGGGGTCATCCTCTACACACTGGTCAGCGGGTCGCTGCCGTTCGATGGGCAGAACCTGAAGGTGTGGAGTGTTGAAGGAGAGGGAGGGGAGCTGGCAGAGGGGAGTGTCATTTATTGATGGGAACAGAAATTTGACTGCCCCTCTTTGCCCCTCCCGCTGCCCTTCTTTGCCCCTCCCCCTGCCCCTCTTTGCCCCTCCCGCTGCCCCTCTTTGCCCCTCCCGCTGCCCCTCTTTGCCCCTCCCGCTGCCCCTCTTTGCCCCTCTCGCTGCCCCTCTTTGCCCCTCTCGTTGCTCCTCTTTGTGCTCTCCCCAGGAGCTGCGCGAGCGTGTCCTGAGAGGGAAGTACAGGATTCCCTTCTACATGTCCACAGACTGCGAGAACCTGCTCAAGAAATTCCTCATCCTCAACCCGTCTAAGAGAGGCAGCCTGGAGGTCAGTGCCCTTTCCATCATAATTATCTTACCTCCCCTGTACACTGACCATTTCTACTTCTTACTTTCTCTGCGCAATGACATCATAATTGTTGGTCTGTACTGCTGACATTTCGGCAAGTAGCAGACGCTCTTAACCAGAGTGACTTGCACAGATTAGATTTTTTTACATAGAATCCACGTAGACGGCTGGATATTTTACTAAACCATTCAGACTGAGTACTTTGCTCAATGGTACCACGGCATCACCCACAGGCAAACCCACAGCCTTTGAGTGACAGGCCCAGCTCCCTAACCATTATGCTACACAAATGGTATGCTCTCTGCAATGACATCATGACTTTCCAACTGTTCCACTTCTTACCTGCCCTGCACATTAGCACAGCGGTCTGACTGTTTCCTCTTTACCCGTCACGCGGGATTTATAACTGCGCACAGTGCTCCTCGCTGAGGCCAGTTCATCTTCGTAGGGAGCGGCATGTAATCTGGCTCCTGGCCTTTGCAGTGCAGTGTTTCATTAGTCCTTGCCATGGCTTGGTGTGACTGTTGAGTTTAATGAGTTTGAGCCCCAAAGGCTCTCCTCATGAAGACCCTGTGCAATCCCAGCTCCATTCCTCACTGCTCCGCTTCGCTCTTTGCCTTTTCCTCTCCTTTATAACTCTCCGCTCTGTCTTTCTGTCTTTCTCCTTCCCCCCTCCCCACTGTCCTCTCATCCTGTCTTTCTTTGCTCCGTCTCTCTCTCCATCTCACTCTTTCATTGTCTCTCTGATCCTGTCTTTCTTATTTCTCACTCTTTGCTCCGTCTCTCTCTCCATCTCACTCTTTCATTGTCTCTCTGATCCTGTCTTTCTTATTTCTCACTCATTGCTCCGTGGCTCCCGCTCTCTCTCGCTCTTTCTTTGTCTCTCTCTACCTCCTGTCTTTCTCACTATTCTCTTCTTCTGTCACGCTTCTCACTGTCTCTCTCTCTCCCCCTCCCTCCCCCTCTGTGATTGGTCCAAGCAGCAGATAATGAAGGATCGCTGGATGAACGTGGGCCATGAGGATGAGGAGCTGAAGCCGTATTTGGAGCCGCAGCCCGACTACAAGGACCCCAAGAGGACAGGTGAGCACAGGGGTTAGGGGTCAGGGGTGGAAGAGAGGTGGGGTGCCAGGAGGGGAACTCTTCAGGGCAGGTCCTGTACTGTGAGCAGAGGCACTGTGTTTATATGGTTCATTTAGGGTGTGTGCGTGCGTGCGTGTGTGCGTGTGTGTGTGCGTGCGTGCGGCTCGCTCATGTGAGTGAATATGACTGGTTTCTCCGTCTTCCTCAGATGTAATGTTGCAGATGGGCTACTCACAGGAGGAAATCCAGGACTCTCTTGTCAACCAAAAATACAACGAAGTCATGGCCACGTATCTGCTGTTGGACTATAGGAACTCAGAGGTACAGGACAATACAGACACACACACACACTGCACACACACTGTGCACACACACACACACACAAATCTGGCCATGTATCTATTGCTGTACTACAGGACCTCAGAGACGTACAGTTCACTTGGCTACACATCTGCAACCTCCAGTGTACATCAGCACACACGCTCAGCACCTGTTTCAGTGACCTCTACGCCACACACAGATGTTATGTAACGTGCTGACAGGGGTAATGAATCCCAATCCCAACCCACCCCGTGTCCACCTTCTCCCTCTCAGCTGGACGAGGGTACCAACTTATCAATAAAACCCCGCCCTGGAAGCGACCTCACAAACAGCAGTGTCCAATCACCTCCTCACAAGGTACAGCGCAGTGTCTCATCCAACCAGAAGCCCCGCAGAGCCACAGATCAAGGTAAGCCTAAGGAAAGGTGCAGAAAGGGACTGCTGTGTAGACCTATAGGAAGGGTGTGCACTGAAGCAGGGTTTTAGGATTTAGGTTTTATGTGCACAATAATAAAAAAACAATACAATAAAAAGTACATAATAAAACAAATATCTGTGCGGATGAGGAACAGAAAACCTAAAGGCCTTTAAGATTCCCTCACCTTAGGGGAAACATAGGTGTATAGGTAAATAAATAATAAATAAATAAAAAAGCAATGAGAATAAAACAAACTGAGTGAACGAGTGAGTGAGTATATTCACATTAGAGTTAGGGAGGAGGCAGGTGGAAGGTTTGGTTCATCAGGCCGGCCTCTAATCTGTGCTTGAAATTATTAATAGAAGATGAAGAGTTGGCAATATGTAGGTGGTTATTCCAGAATAGGGAACCTCTGTGTTTTATGGAGAACTGACTGAGTGGTGCGGCTGAGGGGAGGGTGAAGGTTATTGGATTGTCTGGTATTGTGGTATTGTAAGAATGGATTTGGGAATTTGACTCAAAGAATGCACTGAATGGTGTGGGCAGCAGATTAGGAAGGTAGGTGAATTTATAGATGAAAATGCATGATTGGACTATGTTGATATTGTAGGACAGGATGTTGAGGTTTCTAAACAAAGGGGCCGATGGAGCCAGGTAATTAGATGATGTGGCTAGTCTTGCAGATTTTTTTTTTGGGTGATGAGTTGATTGTGTAAACTAGATGGATGTGTGCTTGCCCCGACAATGTTACCTTATATGAGATGTGGGTAAATTAAACTGTAGTATAGAGTTAAAAGGCAAGCCTGATGAACCAAGCCATTGATCCTTCTGATGATACCAAGTGATTTTGTTATTTTGTTGTTAACCAAGTGAATGTGATCTTTCCAGGAAAGTTTTTCATCGACTAGGACACCAAGACATTTTGTGGTTGACACTTGGGACATTTAATTCCCACCAATACAAATCTTAGCACTAACTCTAGAATATTTTTTTGTTTTTACTTGTGAATACGATGAAGTTAGATTTTTTTACATTTAGAGAATGTGACCATAACAGAATTAGCTTCTTTAATAAGTGACTCAAAAGTTTTGCTTGTTTATAATCAGGTTAGTGTCATCAGCAAAGAGAATTGGGATAAACGTTAAAGATACAGCAGCAAGGTCATTTATATAAATGAAAAATAGCAAGGGTCGACCCTTGAGGGACACCACACTTAGCATAGCCCCCATGTGGAGTCTGTAAAGTCAAAGCCTTGTAAGAAACTCATGAAGAGATTCATTCACTTTTTTTGTTTTGTGTCTCACACACTTTCTCGTTTCCCCGCTCCGTCTCTCAGGCTCCTCCTACTCAAAGCGCTCCCAGGGGGACAAGCACTCTGCAGAGGATTCTGGGAGGAAAGGTTCAGGCAGCTCAGCCAAAGTGCCCCCCAGCCCCCTGGCCTCAGTCGACCGAAAGAAGACCACTCCCACTCCCTCCACCGTAAGTTCACATGGCCCCTCCAGCACTAGCCCGAATGGCTTAACCGTCTCTGACAGGCCAGCGCCCAGTAACATCCCTCCTTCGCCTTTACAGAACAGCATCCTGTCCACCGGTACGAGTCGGAGCCGCAACTCACCCCTCGCCGAGAGAGCCACGCTGGGCCAGGGGGTCCAGAATGGCAAGGACAGGTACGCATCGGCGCCGCGCCCCGCTTCGGAGGAAAAATCTAGCGGAAACGTGCTTTACCGCGGGGACGCCCACCAGCAGTGGCGTGTAATGAATAGAGCCATGTGGTGTGCAGACTGATGAGTTGTGTGCACAGACTGCTGCCGAGTCTTGTAAGCCAAGCACACCGCCTCCTGTCAGTCGGCCACAGGCCAGTGGCAGCTGCTACCTGGCTGTGGCTGGGAGGGTCTGAAATCAGATGGGCCCGATTAGTGACGCCTATCGGATTGGGATTAATGGACGTGTTGTTGCCCCAGCCGAGACCCTAGTGCTACACGTGCTTAGTATACACAGAAAGGCACACATACATGGCACATCGCTTACAGACCTGCACACTCGCATGCACAAACGCACATCGCTCTAAAGCACATGCATACATACTAATGAATTTGCTGGTTTTTGCAAATATGCATTTGCATGCGACGCCCTATATGTATATACTGCACATGCAAATGCACACGCATTGGTCTGTGTTGATATACATACATGGCCCTCAGGACCACAACATCATACTCGAGCTTTGTTGACCCTGGGAGACACTCATTCGGATGCCTGAAGGGTTGGTTAATGCATGAAGAAGAATGAGTGTGAACGAGTGCAGGGCGGAAAGTCGTACTCCTGGAGCAGGCACGAAGAGCTGGAAGTCCAGGCGATATTGAAAGCACCTAGTCGCAGCTCGCCGTACAACACAGTCCTTCCAACACAGCTGACAAAACACTTTCATCTTTCCTCCCCAGCGCTCCAGGCTCATGTTTCTAGTACACTCGTATTAACTGGTACACTCGCTACATAGCGCCTACACTGGGCAGCCCTTGGAGTCACTTGCTCCCTCCCTCACTCCCTCTCTCTCTCTCTCACACACACACACACACACACACCTCCACACCTCCAACCCTCTCTTTTACCAGGCTCCCTTTATCCATCCCTCAACTCGCTCTCCTTCCGCCCCTCTGACTCTCACACCATCTCACTGCTAACTGCCCCCCCCCCCCCCCCCCCCCCATCTTACTGTGACCTGCTCCCTCTCTCTTCTCTCAGTTTAAACTCCCTCTCCTCTCTCGCCTAAGGGTGAGTTGGGGGGTTCTCCAAACACGGTCTGGCTTCATTATAACAAACCCCTTCTACAACAAAACTCCAGACAACCCAGTTGTGTCCGTTTGTCACTCGAAGAGAATATGGTGGACATAATGCATAATGTGGGGAGGTCTATTCTGAAGTCGGTGTGTGGTGTGCCCTGTTGCTAGTGTAGTTTTCCTAGCCTCTACCCAGTGGGTTAGCTTGCCAATCCTTCCCAATTTTAGCCTGTCCCCATTCTCCACTCTGCTGTTATATGAACGTCTCAAAGTTCAATGGGGGTTATAATGAAGTTGAACAAATATGCAGCACTATATACACGTTTACACACACAAACATATATAGGCCTTAAGGTGTGTACATATGCATGTGCTATGTATTAGACTGATTTGTATTTTTAATTGATGTTTGTGTGTGGATTGTACAGCTGACTTACAGGGCTGGTGCTGTACAGAGACCATCCTGCTTATTACTGCTAATCATACATTTCCTCAAGAAATAGGACAGCCTTGAATTACAGGGCACTGTTCTCATTAAATATGTACATAAAGCATTTGAATCCACTGGAGTGCAAAGCGTAAAGCTGTAGTCACGTGACTGTGGTGTGGGGGGGTGTTGGTTTCTGTACAGCAGGGCCTTGTACTCCTAAATCAGTAAGGATGTGTGACCGGCCTTCGCTCTTTTATGTCCTGTAACAGACATTTATTTATTAATGGCCATCATTGACTATAAACTTTTTTCATATATGTGTGCAAACATGCGTGCATAAATGTCTGTGTGATGTGTCTCTGATTCTGTGCACTCTTTTCATAAGGAACACGGGTAAGAGTTAATTATTTAGAGATTAAAAATGGGATGGATCATAACAAAGTATTTTAACTTCATAACCACTGCCAGTGAGTTAATAAATGGTATTAAGCGCAGACTTTCAGTCTGAGTCGTTGCGCTCTAAGGATCGGGGGTTCGATCCCTGGTCCTGCCACATCCGAGTATGGCCGGTGCCTTGAGGGAGCGGCAATTGGCGGCCGCTCCCAGGGTGGGGGGAAGAATTGGTGGGGGAGAATTGTCGCATACAAGTGACCTCGGGCGAGCTGGAATCACGGTCCGGAGCTTGAGGAGTCGGGCGTGGCGTCCTCTTTCCTACTACTGGCTGACGGGGTTGTAGCGGCAGATTCTCAAGCGGTTGCTACACGGGGAATTGGCTACCAAATTGGGAGAAAATGGGGGAAAAATCTGAAACAAATTGAAATAAATAAATATATGGTATTAAATGAAGGTAGGCGGGTGTTATTCTTATGGAAGGAGTGCATTGGCTAGGTTTGCTTCTGTGTGTTGCTGCGCCGTTTAATACAGTCTTAATCTTCCGTTTGCATTATTGTTTGTTCTCTTTTCAGCTTTTTTGTTTTCATCACACGTTAGCCGCTTTTTCCCCCCCGCAGAGTGCGTTTCATAACTGATCCTCCGGCTTTGCCACGGCTTTGTTTCAGGCCATGCACTGCCCATGTGCTGTATTAACCCCCATCTCTCCCAAACATCCTGTTCATTTGTGTCTGACTGTTTGTGATGGCTAACAAAGGCCGTTTTGTTTTGTGAGGTTTTGTTTCTCTCCCTCTTCCTCCCTTTCTTTGCCTCCTGAGCGTCCTTTTGTGTGCAGAACTAATGCATTAAAGGGGTTAAGCAGGCTTGTGGTGCAAATGTGTGTCGTTAACTCTGTCGGTTGGGTTTTAATAGGCTTAGTGTTTCGGGACCTCGCAAAGGTGGTAGTGTGTCATTCTTCCATTGAGAGTGTGTGTAATCCCTTCAATAGGCTGTTTTTGTGGTGTGTAGCTTATTGTCCATGCATGTGGGTGCTGTGTAGTGTTGTGCGTGTGTGTAGTGTTGTCTGTGTGTGTGTGTGTGTGTGTGTGTGTGTGTGTGTGTGTGTGTGTGTGTGTGTGTGTGTGTGTTGCAGACTCCACGCTGTACTTCCTGTCCTATGTGAAGCATGTGGTTTTTCTCCATTTCCCTCTTGCTGCGCATGACGTCAGCACTCTTCACCTGTCTGTGAGTGCGCGCTTGTCGTCTACAGCGTACCTGTGCACTCTTCTGGACCGCGTGGCTCTTTGGTGTCGCTGTGTTTCCACATCCCTCCGTGTGGCTCCTAACCCAAGAACCCCGCCCCACCCCCCCCACCTCCCGCCTGGGTGAGGGGTGTTTATTCATTTTCTCCCCCCAGCCTGAACACCCCCGGGTCCCGCGCCTCTACCGCCTCGGCAGCCGCTGTGCTCACCACCTCCTCCTCCTCCTCCCGCCCCCGACACCACAAGTCCCTGTCCTCCTCCGCCCACCCCAGCCCCCCCGACCTGCACGCACACCGCACCAGGCAAGTGCACCAGAGCCAGGCAGAGCCAGGCAGAGGCAGGCTGAGGGCTCGGGGAGGCATAGTGGGATAGAGGGAGGGAGATGGGTCAGTTATATTCGCCAGTCTCCATGAATGGCCTCTGACATGAAGTGGGATGGCAAGTTTGTAATTGAGCAGTTAGTGAGGGGAACTGCTATAAAGGGGGAAGAAATATTAGTAGTATTATTATTATTATTATTATTATTATTATTATTATTATTATTATTATTATTATTATTATTATTATTATTATTATTATGCCAAAATGGTAATGATGGGGTGAACCAAGACAAGATTTGTACCGACAGTATATATTTTTGAAGCCCTGTCACCTGTTATTTTTCCCGTTAGACCCCCAGCTATCTCCTGTACAGTTGTCCCCACCCAACCCAGTCATACCCCTGCTTATGTGACCCCCATTACATTCTCATGTCCCATCATCCCTGCCACTAACCCTGCAGTAACAGCAGTCTAACAGCTCTACACTCCCAGTCTAAGAGAAACACCACTCTCTACACTCCCAGTCTAAGAGAAACACCACTCTCTACACTCCCAGTCTAAGAGAAACACCACTTTCTACACTCCCAGTCTAAGAGAAACACCACTCTCTACACTCCCAGTCTAAGAGAAACACCACTTTCTACACTCCCAGTCTAAGAGAAACACCACTCTCTACACTCCCAGTCTAAGAGAAATACACTTAACGCTCCCAGTCTAAGAGAAATACACTTAACGCTCCCAGTCTAACAGGGAGGCCTGCTCCGCACTCCCAGTCTAACAGAGATACCAACTGTATACTCCCAGTTCAAAAGAAAGACCAGCTGCACACTCCCAGTCTTAACAGGAAGACATTCCTGCCGCACAGCACTCTCATCCATTCCAGGATTTTGCACACCTCTCCTACATGGCTTCTGTATTGTGAACAGCAAGTAGAATAATGTTAGTCTCGGCCCCTGGGGGCCCAGTTCTATTTCTCGGGCATTTCCCAATCACAGAGTGCTTGATATGAATGAGCCGATTTAATGGAAGTCCAAATATATTTGCTTATAAATTAACTACATCCACCACATGATGATCAGCTATTCACACGGTGGTGTAGAGCTCATAAATACCCAAGCTGGGGATGCAGCGTGGAGAGATGTACTGTAGCGTTCTTAGTAGTATTAACTGAGGAACTAGAATTGCCACCCTGCAAAAGATATAACGCACAATGCAGTCTTTTGTCGGCGTGCTGAAAGGCACACATACAGCACAATGCACCAGTCTGTCAGATCAATGGCAGGGCCAGAGCACTGCACTTCAGTCACGCCCACTTGTGATATTTCCCTCTCCAAACAACAGAGCGACCTGCGCGTGAACAGATACTTAAGGACTGAGAATGCGTCAGAAATACGGAGAGTAACATTCAGACCAAGAAAAGGCAGAAAATGCGGGTACAAAGCACACAAAGGGTAGTGTAGCGTGTGCATAAGACAATAATTACATTACTGGCAAATCGGCTTCAGTCTAACCTCTTCAAACACACAGCATTTCTGAATTGAAGCCCGTGTGCCTATGGTTGGAAAATGAGCAGGTGCTATTGGATATTTGCGCAGGAGCTTCTCCACCAGTGTGAAAATGAGGTGCCTCCGTAATTAATGTATAATGGAAATTTCTTTGATAAATTAAAATGGCTTAAGTTCACAAATATTTTGGGCTTATAGTAATTGTCTGATAAAAGGCCAGTTTTCTAGGATTGCCTTCCAACTTAAATTATTGCCCGTTTTCTTTTTCTTTTTTTTACCAAAAATGTACTCTCTATTATTAAATTTGGACATTTTTACTGTCTGTGATTCTGTTTGAATTAAAAAATCAGTGGTACATTTAAGATGTTTGTTGCTACTGTGCCGGTAATGGCTAAATAGTAAATAGTAAAAATAATTTTTAATTTGACTGACATCTGTAGATGGTGAGCATTAAATGCTTTGAAATATTATTTTGCTTATAAAGTGGTTGCTTCATGAACATTGAATCATGTATCCACTACATGACAAATTAATTTACCTGGTTTCCGAGGTAACGAATGACATTTTTTGACTAGACAAGGGCTGTGTTGCCTGTCCTAATGGAATGATGGTTAAGGCTGGTCTGTTGCATACAGTGAGCTTGGGCTCTTCAGAACCTGGTTGGGGATCCCACACAGAAGGTATTGCAGCCAACACATAGCCTGTAGATACTGAGTATTACATCTATACCTCCTTGTTCATTCATGCGTTATGCTGTTCCAGTGCCATATATATTCACGCAAATTGAGGTATATATGAGAATATATGTATACGTGTACATACCAATGCATTCATGCGATGCGATTGTCACGCAGGTGCAGCTCTGTGAGAATCTCATTTTGTGGAAACGGTTCATGGGGAAAAAAAAAAACACGGAATTATTTGGTTAAAGAATATCAAATTAAAGCAAGAAAAAAAAACTGAGAGGAAGGAAGGTTCAGCTGCAATGCTGGTATGTACCTGTGTCCTTCCTTGCTGTATGGCAGTATGTCCAGTGAACTTGTTATCCACGCAGATGAGATTTTTCTCCCAGAGATGTGTGTGAGAAGCAGTCACCGGATGTGCCTGGGAGCTGTATGTAACCGTATACATATATTTGTGTTTGTGTGTCTCTGTGTGTGGGCACTGCAGAGTGGGTAAGGGTGCTGTGCCGCTCGCGGGTGTGTGCTGTGCAGCCTGTGCGGTGGTGTCGTGTGTCTCTCACCATGTGTCACCCTAGCACAGTAACATAGCAGGGTTTCATGTGTCAGAGGCATGCCTCCAGCCTTTGAGGGTCAAAATGGCTATTTTCTGCTCACGTCGATTATATGGTTATAGACGAGATTTAAAAGACTTGAAACCAGAGTCATTTGAGCCCTCCAAGGCTGCCAAGGCCTTCTAGAGCAGTGCATAATTTTTTATATCAGTCCTCACTGGGATAACAGACAGGCGGGTTTTTAATGGAACTCAATTCTACTTCCTGTCTGCGCACCACAAATCTGTACACCGCAGTACACACAACGCAGGCCATTCTACCCCCCAACCCCACGCCCCACACATACTGCCCAATGAACTTTATCCCTTGGCTTCCCACTGACCCCATGTAGCCTTAACGGCAAGTAGATTACATCACCCTGCTTTAGTTGTGCTCACCATTAGCACCCCCCTGCCCCCAGTAATCACCTTATGTTAGCATAGCTGAATATCAACCCCTCAATCTCTGGCTGCTGTTCCGCCCCGGTGCTGTGTACATGTTAGTCAGTCAGCGCTAGCGCCACATGTTCACCCGGAGAACCTAACGTTAGCCGTCGTGCACCCCCTGTTCTGAAGTTTGACATGCTGCTTGCCAGTACTGTTGCTGTCGTTATTGTCGTAATAACCACTGCACACGTGGGTGATGTTTCTGTGCCTGTCGTTAGTGATTGTGCTCTTTTGAGTGAAGTGTTTCAAGAAAGAATTGTATTTTGAGCTATTTTTAAAAGGTAACTTAAATGTAATGCTTCAGTAGTTCAAATGTAACCATGGTGTTACTCTTTGCACTTGTATAGCATGTTCAGGTGTTCATTTATGGAACAAATCCAGATGAATAAAGACGGAAGACGACACCTAAAGACTATAATTCAGCTGTGCTGTTTTTCTGTATACTGACTACATGCTCAGATTTAAGAAAAGTCATCTTTTGTCTTGAGAAATGGCTTTAACGCTGTGAAACCCAGTACCTGCAAACACAGTAATGAACCATTTTGATATACAGCACATTTTAAAAAACAGGTAATCAATGTTTAATTTCCAGTTACAATCATGAAGATTCTGCTTCTTAATAATCCTCACTCTGTATTTGGACATGTCTATATATTTCTTCATAGTGGTCCATTATAGCGATTTTACAATGCGTAATTCTTACTGAATTGTCAGTGGTTGAAGTTTCCTCAGTAAGGCAGCCGTGCCCAGTTTGATGGCTATTAAAAGGCTGCTCCTTGGAAATGACATTATGTTATTTGGTGCTTCTCACTGCTGGGCATTTGACCCTCTTGGCTCAGTTCTTGTTTTATTTGCAACTGGGTCTCATGGGATTACACTAGTGGGTAATGATGGATTAGCGGAGCAGATGCACTCATTCAGGGCCGATTTCCAACAGTACACAGTAAAGGCTTCTTTATGCGTAAAACAAATATTGTACCAATTTACCTGCCGTGGAAATTAGTTTAAATATCTATATTTATGATATCACTTAACTTAATGCTCTTCTTCACCTAGCTATGTATATGTACTGTATATGTATATATACACACACACATATACATCAAAAATATATATATATTGATCTGACAGCACAGAGTAGTTTACTTGGTCTTGTCGATGCATTGATTGCACCCATGTTTTGTATGGGTAAAGTTTTCTGTGAGTCAGCCATGGGTATGTGATTGGAAAGCTGCCTGTACTTATTGCTTATTAGTTTCCTCTCTACTCTTCTCCTTAAAAATGGTTCGGTCTAGCAGCACTGCTCCTCAGAGGGTCCCAGGTGCGTCTCCCTCTGCTCACAACATCAGCAGCTCTACGGTGACGGACCGCACCAACTTCCCCAGGGGGGTGGCCAGCCGGAGCACCTTCCATGCCGGCCAGCAGAGGGCGACGCGGGACCAGCACGCCTCGGCCTACAACGGGCCCCCTGCGTCCCCCTCCCTTTCCCACGGGAACAGCCAGCCCCGCCGACCTGGAACTTCCGGCATCTTCAGCAAGTTCACCTCAAAGTTTGTGCGCAGGTAAGATGTGGAAGGAAGAGGGTGGGTAGGGAGAGGAAAGGTGGGTGGTGGTGGTGTTGGTGGTGGGTGGTGCTGTGGATTGACAGGATGAGGAAAAAGAGGTGGTGGGCTTAATGAAAAGAAGAGTGTGAATGAGGTGTGTAAAGGGCTGGTAAAGTGAGGGCCGGGAGAGAAAGGAAATGAGAGGGGAGGGAGAGGGAGAGCGACAGACAGACTGATCCTGATATACCAGCGCAGCTCACTCACTCCTGTACTGGACCGCTGGGGAAAAGCACTCTTGTGTATGGCAGTTGTAATGTTAAGAACATCTTTATAACTGATTTTGTATAAAGATGTGCATTCCCCCTCTCCTGTTCCCAGTTTATCAGTAGTACGAAAGGGAAGTGAAAAAGCTTCTACGTCGGCCTCAGAGAAGCTAGTGGTTTGTGTGATAGTGATCTTCAGAGCACGCATTCATCAGCCCTTTCCCGTTAAATCTTATTCAGCCTGTTGCATTTGAAAAGATTAGAGGATTTAACAGCTGTTAGAGGGGAGGATTGTGGGTAATGGCCCCGCAATGCACTGACATTGTGTCCGGCGCTCCACACAAACTCCGGGCTGTTTCACGCCACAGAATTCAGGTTAAGCTGTGATCCTGCGAGCTGGCCGGGCTTAAGCACGCCTTCCCAGCACATTTAATAAGAGCGATATTTAACTGAGGATCATCACATTGGTGGTGGTAGAGGCGAGTTTCCCCCTCATCACTGTAAGCGCTTTGAGTATCGAGAAAGGCGCTATATAAATGCAAGGTATTATTATTATCACTCACACTGGCCCTTTCTGAGCTCTTACGTACTGCTGTGAACTGGGTAAGGGTTAGCTTCAGCTCGCTGTAGATCTCCATCTCCCCGTCTCTCACATTCCCTCCTTCTAACCACGCGATACCTGAATGTCCGTTAGCTTGGGGTGTTCACTCTGATGGCCTGATTTACTAAAGACTTTTAGCATGTGCAAAACCTTTCAGCACACGCAAAAACCAACAACACAACTAATGATTGGTGAAAAACAAATACCATGACCGATCATTGGTCACGTTATTGGTTATGTGTGTGCCAAAAGGTTACGCATATGCTAAAGGTCTTAGTAAATGTATTTGGGCAATGCAGTATCCATATGTGAGGAAATGCTGGTCATCATGTGAGAAGACGTTCTCACACGCACGCACACACACACTGCACAAAAACGCACACAGGCACGTGGTATGACCAATGTAGTTTTGCTTCACAAAGCATGGGTATGCTACTACACATGGTGGTTTGATGTAAACATCTGATATGCAATACAACTGCCACAGAGATGGTCATATGAATGGCACCAAGGATCACTCTGTGACATGGTGAACCCAGGTACATGAGCTGTTTGGATACATTAAGCCTCTACCCATCAGCATTGAAATGGTGCGTCCAACCAATCTCCTTCCCTGGGTTTCACTGTGAAAGTTACAATCCCCATTATAAGACAGCCCTGCAATAATGGACCAGCAACACTCCCATTGAATTACAGCAGTAAGGTCCCTTGGAGTGGTGTACCAGAGTTAAACATGCACACATGCCATGTGGTGGGGAGACTGTTGGTGTTGGTGGGTTTAGCATTCTGGGTGTGTAGGGTCATTAGGGTACGGTGTGTACTTACCTCTCTGAATTCAGTATCAGGAAATGTCTTCAAATGCTCAGGCCAGTCCGGTGAGTCTACCAAGCTTTTAACAGCACTCTACAGGTTTCTGTCCCCTCACTGTAATGCTTTTGGGTCAGAGTCTGTATCATTGAGTCTGACCTGCTGACTGAAAGGGCAGACCTGCGAATGGCTCATATCCCTCTGTGTAATGTTCTTCATGGCCAAGGGTAAAGATTTCTAGATCAACGTATTGCTTTAGCAGGGAATTTAAATGTATTGGATGTGCTAAGCATTTATCAGAGTTGTTATAAGTCAAGCACTTGGTAAGTCCAACCGAAAGCGAAACTTTGTGGTTGGTTTTCTAAACCTGTACTCAGTCCTTTTAGCGTGAGTGGATATGTACAGACGTGTTGTGTGCTGAATGATAGCATGTGAGAGGTTCCGTGTTAAAAGCTGTCTCAAAAACGGCAGCTTTGTTTGTGGATTTATGTCTTAATTTGTGACTTTTTTTTGGTTTAGTGTAGAAGCGAGCGTCCCACGTACTGAAGCGTGGAGGCCTTGTACGGGGATGATTCTTAACTGTCAGACCCTTAAGCATGTGATTGAGAAGCTTTAACTGAATCTGTCTCCGCTTGTCTTGAGGTTGTCTGCTGTTCTGTAAGCAGTAGCTATGGAAGGCCTGTTGGAGGGCTGACCTCTAGCAGCTGAACACGGCAGCACTGACTCGGATGTCAGTTGGCCACCCCCTCTCCTCCACGGCTTTAGAGAGGTGCACTGAACTTGAGGGGTGCTGCAGAAGGAAGTTTGATACAGGAGCAATACGTGCACAGGCACGCGCGCACTGTTCATAGTGTGACGGTCAGACTCCATTTTCACCCGCGTCAGCCTGAAAGACGCCTCAGATACCGAAGACGTTTAATTAACATCCGGTGTTTCTTCACTTTCACCGTGCTCTCTGCTCCGAGCTGTGATTTACACTCTTACAGCTCGAATCGTGGGGGGGGGGGATAACTCTTTGAAGAAGATGCCGTCGTGGTGACAGTTGCCATGGTTACCCCCGGAGGTATTGCTTACCCAACGACTAAAAATACATACGCCGGGGACACCTTGGCATGCTTGGTGAGGTGTGGGTGCTGAGGAACAGAGCTCTGCTTTCGGGACTGGCTTACAGAGGATCATATTCACTGACCTCAGCAGCAGCTCGCCGCCAGAGAATGACGTTTCTGCCCCCACAGCCGAGAGGGAGGGAGTGAGGGAGAGGGAGGGAGAGAGAGAGAGGGAGAGAGAGAGAGAGAGAGGGAGAGGGAGGGATAGAGAGGGAGAGGGAGAGGGAGAGCGAGAGAGAGGGAGCTCTGTGCTGTTCATGTGGCAGCAGTGACACATTACTGACTGTATGCAGGACTGCCAGCTCACCGAATGCAGGCACCACCCAAGCCTTGTGTGCGCGTGTGCATGTATCTGTGTGTGTGTGTGTGTGTGTGTGTGTGTGTGTGTGTGTGTGTGGGTGTGCGCGCGTGCGTGTGTGGGTGTGCGCGCGCGCGTGTGTGTGTGTGGGTGGGTGTGCGCGTGTGCGTGCATGTATCTGTGTGTGTGTGTGTGTGTGTGTGTGTGTGTGTGTGTGTGGGTGGGTGTGCGCGCGTGCGTGCATGTATCTGTGTGTGTGTGTGTGTGTGTGCGCGCGTGTGCCTATCTGTCTGAGTGTGTGCGCATGCATGCGTGTTTATCCAGTCTTATCTGTGACCTCTGCTCTTCTCCTGAATAGACAATATGGACAGCATAGAGTCACACCTCTCACCCCTACTGCATAGCGTGTCCCACTGCCTGTGTTATTGTGTGGGTTATACATGTACAGCCCACGTGGTTGGATGAGACCTGTTATTCTGTGGTAAAACTTTACTGATGGAGGCTAGAATCATGATTCATGACCGAAGACGGGTGAACTGACACAAAAATGTTCCTAGTTATTTGGCACAACACAGGTCAGTTTAGTGCATGGCGAATGGTGGGACATTTAAAGTGCATCTGTGTGTGTGCGTGTGTGTTCAGCTTTGATGTTACCGTGCTTTAATCTGGTGTGTTTACCATCAAGAAAATAATAATTCTATGATTGCCCTCTCAACCAGGTCATCCTTCATTCAGGGTTAAATGGTTCAGACCTGTTCAGAATGCATATCAACATGGACAGTTCCTTAGTATTTGGGGGAGGGGTACACTCATTGATTGCAAGGACCAGCACACAGGTGGTCTTGTTTGAAGACCAAATGTTTCATTTTCTCATAGAAGACATAAGAACATCAACTATACTTGAACTACCTCATCTCCATGCAAACTCAATGAGTCCCTCAGTAAACTGGCCCAGCATTGTGTGTAGAAGCGCAAGCCTCATTTGCATGTCTGACTCGCTTCACACCAGTGCTTCTGACTCCGTATACAAACCTCCCCAGGTAACGCAGCATTCTCGCAATGCTGCCACAAGGTGGTACGAACGTGAGAAAGTGACAACAGTACCTCAGGAAAGCTGTGTGAATGCTATGTGTTAGCTGGCTTGCTGTCAGGTTCATTCAGTTTATGTACCAACCTTAGTATCCAAGAAAGACCAAGGAGATATTCCTAGGTTACAGACACAGTGTCGGTGAGTTGACATGGAAAACAGCGTACGTTTGCTGTGAGTTGATTGTGCGTACGTTTGCTGTGAGTTTTGTGCGCACCTCCGTGTGTGTATGTTTTTTCATATTTCTGTCCTCCCCTTTTTTTTGTAGAAATCTCTCATTCAGATTGCCCAGAAGGTAGGAAATGGCACCGACCCTACTTCAGTCCTTTATTTACCTTCACTGTTTCGTTTTTTCCTTTTTTTGGTATTCCTGTCACTCGTCCTGGTCTTTTTTTTAAGTGCCTATGGTTGGATTTACGCCGTTGGTCTGTGTGAACTGTTTGGCCAGTACTAACGCCCTCGCCTAACTCACCAACCCGCCAGCCCCCTCTCTCTGCACATAACATCCATCCTTTTCTCCCCTCTTCTCATTCTCATCCTCCACTCCATCTGTCCGTATCCACGGACTTAACAGCCGACCTGTGTAACACGATACTGCGCTTCCCCAGACTGATGACGTCGTCGCCGGGAATAGGTGCGCGCTTCCATTTGCTGTACCTGATTGGCTGTTCGACCGAAAGAATGTGGCAAAACCAGCCAAGAAATCCACCAAAAAGACTTCCCCACTGCCACAGCCAGCCTATAATTAACATTATTGGATGGCAGAGTAGAACTCCCATCTCCTCACCTGGGAGCCACTGATAGTCATTCTCATTCTGACTGGAGGATAAAGTACTTAAGTCTGCCATGTAATCAAATTGCTAATTAAGTTGTAATCTAAAATCTACAGCTCCAGCACAGTCGGTGGCTCGTGTCACCGTCCTGCCTCCTGAATAGTAAGGCGGCTGCCGGTGGTACCGCCGCGGTTGTAGCGGGCGATTGTTAGGACAGTCGGCGGCTAGGTGGAATTGCAGCCCAGGACAGCAGACGAGACGGAGGAAGCGTCTGTTATTTCAGTCCAAGGCCACTCGGACGGAGGGAGGGGCCGAAGAGGGTTGGGGGGGTGTCGCCTAACACTGGCCGTCTCTGCTGGGGACACGGTTACCTCTGTCTCTGCCTTTCTAACACGGCGGTACGCGGCACACTGAAACCTCCCCGCGTTTCTAACGTCGTAACACCGGTCCTCCCTCGGCTTCCTTGTTCTCCACCGGCCCGCGATAAAGTGACGCTCCAGGGTAAATGAGCAGTGTGCGGTCGACTGGCGCCACGCCCGCTCGCCCGCCCGCCTGCCCGCCCGCCTGCCCGTGTCAGGAAATGTGAGAGGACAGGGGAGCTCTACGCGACACGTTCTCAGCTCCGGGGAGGAAGAGGCTCTGAAACGCATTCATTATGCATGAGGTGCCTTTATCCAGGGCAGCCCACTCACCCACCTGAATATGACTGGTCTCCATTGAGGACCATTAAGCTTCCCTCCCTCGGCTCTGAGAGCGCTAGAGGCTTAGAGGGCAGTAGAATCCTGCAGGAGTGCATCCCTCCATGAAGGTAGTTGAGTTCATCGCTGGAACCTGCTGAGCTAGATTAGAGCCGAAGGTCCCTGCTACACTCACTGCTGCCGAGCTGCACCAGGGAGCCAGTTTCACAGCCCTGGGGTCCAGAGTTCAGTGCTGTAACCATAGCGCCACTCGCTGCCCCCCAAACATTACTGTTACATACGTTACCTGCTAACGCAGCCTTTTACAGGTAAATTGGCTGAGCCATAGGTTAGAGGTATTCCAATCGTGCCATATCCACTGGAAGGTAAGGTGACAAGTTGATCTCACAGCGTAAAATGTGTATGAAATTGACTAATGCTTCAGGCAGGTCTGGCTAGAATTTATCCTTAAGAAGTTAAAGGATCTGCAAATACTTTGTATGCTAGGCTCTACTACAAGTCTAAAGCAACTAGGGGTTTAATGTGTTAGTATAAGATCTATCAGTTGTGTTTGAGGCTAATTGTTAATATTAAGTAAATTAATCTAACAAGATTATCTAGGATTGATTTTGATTGAACATATCACAGCGAAGTGCTACTTTGCATTAATGCATACAACCAGCAGAGGGCACCATGGTATTTTTTATGTTCCTTGAATATGTTAGTCAACATGCACCCCCTGGTGGTGCCTGGTGTATGTTCTACATTTTCAGTTCACTTTATCATCGTTGAGTTTAATGTAAAAACCCCAGTCATCTGTGGATTGATGACTAGTTAAACTGGTTTTAGTTGGAGAAACATGATTAAATAGTTTTTGATCACAGCTTAGTTTCAATCTGGCCTGATTGATTTTGCATGCATCGGTGCAGAGATGCTTCTCATCTTTGCTACTGCCTTTCAGATAGTCCCCCAAACATTTACAAATATATGAATATGATTAAAAGCCAGAAAGTTACCATTTGCCTGCTAGCTATTCAGTGTTCAGTTGTTAGTCACATTTTAGTCTGATATGACTTGGGATTGGTGTGATCACTGTTAAAAGTGTTCACAGATGTAGCTACTTAATCATGCTTGATATTCATTGTCTAAGTGTAGTATCCACATACTGACTGCTTTAGTCTGAACAATAACACTATCTGCCTTACCTCTGAGTATTCATAGTGTTGCTCTAATGTTGTGGCAGCGTTATGTTACAGCTTCTCAACAGCATTGTGTGAAGTGCAGCATTCTCACAATGTTGTTGGGCAGTGTAGCGTAATCAGGACTGATTCTGTCCAGGATGGAACTCCACCCAGATTCAGGTGTGGTTTGTAGCTGAAGAAGGTTCTTGAATTTCAGCTGCGTCCATCTGCCTCCCTTATGTGTGTGTGTGTGTGTGTGTGTGTGTGTGTGTGTGTGTGTGTGTGTGTGTGTGTGTGTGTGTGTGTGTGCGCGCGTTTGTGCGCGCACTGTGCAGATGTGAGTGGGAGGAGCGTGTGGGTGGAGGGCAGCGTGGGAGAGACCGCAGTGGTGATGGGGTTGTGTCGGAGCGCCGGCTCTCCGGCTCTTATCTCTGGCTCCTCCATTCCGGTTCCACCCCGGCTCAAGCTCTTGGCATTGCCATCATTCCGCTCATGCAGTTTCCACTGGTGATCCTTTTCAGTCTCACGGTACTCATTCTGCATTTAATAAATGCCACTCATCTGCCTTAATTAAGCGTCTCATTAAGCCGTTTACAGTAACGGCCTGCATGTACAAGATAGACCTCCTTCCACGTTCGTGTGGTAACGCACACGGGCAGAACTAAAAGGGATGCTGGTGTCAGCGTTGCCATGGAGAGACTGAAAACTAGCGCACTGCACCGTAGCCTGTGTCGTTCCCCTCCCAGCGGCTGTGCAGGTGTCTCTTCTATAAGCGCCCGCCGCATAGACTGTGGGAAACGGGCATTAGCAGACTGGGGTAAAGCGGAGAGCGAACAGCTGGGTGTGGAACTGGACGGGCCGGGTACTGCTCCTACCTCGGGTGTGGTGGAATGGCCTCTTCCAGAGCTGATTGGTGGGGGGGAAATAAAAGCTTTCAATGAGACTAAACTCCATTTTTTTCCCGAGGAGCCCGTATGAGGGAGAGGGTCAGGATGAGGGGAGCAGGTGAGAAACACGCTCGACTTGAATCCACCAATGATTCGCTAATCAACCACTGAGTTGAGAAAAGGGGTGCTTTTAATTAGGGTGACTTAATTTGCTCACTTGAAATCACTGGTGATCGGCTATAATGAATGCTGTGTAAATCTGAATAATAATGTGTGTTGTATGATCATTTGCGGCGTCTATCTGTGTGTGAGCGATTGCTTGAGGATGAAAAGCTGGGAGTTGTGACCTCAAAAAGCCCAGAGACATTTCAAAAGACAGCCCACCCCTCCACGGCCACCAAACCACCTCCAGTATACCGTCCCAATTTCATCTCACCCAATGCCTTAACCTCCTTAAGCTTAAATCTTAAGGTACACTGGTATGCACACATGGGTTTCTGTTGTGTGGGTTCATTGACAGTAGCTGCATCGCAGCTCGGAGTAAAACTGACACCAGGCTTCAGGAACAGTAGGCCCCATCAGCAGGCACTAAACCACCTGATTCGAGCGCCATTTCACTGAAGGTGCATAGCCTCGGTCTGCGGCTGCGGGTGATTTAGATGCCCAAACTCCCTCCAGAGGGCATCCTTCCAGGAGCAGGTGTGACCATCCCTGCTGTAGACCAGTCAGCTCTAGCGCCGTTAGAATGTCACGTGTCAAACACACCTGAGTTAATTCCTTCATATATAGCCGGTAAGTTTTTATGCATCATTTTAGGGCAGTGGTCCGCAACCCGGGAGATCTACCGTCCTGTAGGTTTTCATTTTAACCCTAATATGGCACACCTGATTCTACTAATTAGCAGCTCAATGAGACCTCAACATAGCTGCTGAGTGAGGTGTGCTTGGTTAGGGTTGGAGAGAGAACGTACAGGACTGTATATCTCCAGGAACAGGGTTGGGGACCACTGCTTTATAATGCTCCTCACGGTGTTACTTTGGTTCTTATGGACTAGAGGGAATTAAGAAGGTAATCTTAGAGTTTGACTTCCATCTTCCCCATGGAGCTGAAAATCTTTTTGAGGGACGACGGGGAGTTTCCCATGCGATCTGTGCTAATCTGCAGTTTTCCACCGTCTACTTGCTTAAATGTATCGCAACAATGAAGCACACTTGGGTAAGTCCAAACAGGAAGTGTGACTACCTCACACATAGGCAAGGTGTGGTCGTTAAGGAGGTCGGTGTCTAACTATGCCATTTGTTTTCTGTACTGTACTCCAGTCTGCACAGAGCAGTCGGAACTTTTAACTGCTTCACACTCGCAGTTCCAATCGCTGGTGTGAGGTGTATCGTTCTGTGTGTTTTGGAAAATTTGGCTGTCATGGTTACTTGTCTGACTGACGTATGTGGGTGTGTGTATTCCTGGGTGTATTTGGGAGGGTCTTGCGTGCGACTGCACTTTTCCTCCTCTTCCAGAATGCTCTAAAAAAGCTTTTTTTGCTCCAGCTGCAAAATGTTCCCTGTGGGGACAGCCTCAGATCTTCTGAGAAATATTCAGATAACCTGAAGCCAGCCTAGCCTGTGTCATGCAGCCTGGCTTGATCTGTTTTCTTGATAACTTTAAAGTGTGTACATGTATGACAGGATGTACAGTTGTATGCCCGACGGTGATTCATTTTCATCTGGAGCAGAAAGCTTTCGTGTTACAAACAGGCGCTTACTTTCTCTGCTGTTGTTCTGTCTTTTATCACCTCCTCTACCCCAACCTCATTCTCTCTTCCCCCTACACTATTCCCCTGCCCTCTTTCATAAACATTATCCCTTCTGTTTGTGCATGCCAACCAATCCCACACATCCGTTCTGCTGTGACATCTTTTGTATGTCTCTGTTTCTCTGCCTCTCTGCCTCTGTGTCTGTCTCACCCTGTCTATCTCTCATCCCTATACCCTCTGTCTCACCCACCCTAATGATACATTTGCACACCCCATCCACCCTTTTCTTCCCCATCTCTAAACTCTTCCTCCCTCCCCTCCCTGCTCCTGTTCCAGGCCAATGCTGAGCAACACTGCCGATAAAACGGAGAAGGGTCCGGGCAGCGTGCTGGGCTCCACCGGCGACGAGAACAAGGACTCGCTGTCCTCGTCCTCGCCGGTGCCCGGCGGCACGCCGCCACCGCAGCTCCCGCACCACGCCAAGGACTCCAAGCCCCGGTCGCTGCGCTTCACCTGGAGCATGAAGACCACGTCGTCCATGGAGCCCGGCGAGATGATGAAGGAGATCCGCAAGGTGCTGGACTCCAACAGCTGCGAGCACGAGCTGCGAGAGCGCTTCATGCTGCTGTGCGTGTCGGGGAACCCGGCGCGACACGACTTCGTGCAGTGGGAGATGGAGGTGTGCAAGCTGCCCCGCCTCTCCCTCAACGGCGTGCGCTTCAAGCGCATCTCGGGCACCTCCATCGCCTTCAAAAACATCGCCTCCAAGATCGCCAACGAGCTCAAACTGTGAGGGGAGGGTGGAGCTAAAAAAAAATTTAAAAAAAGAGGGACTGAAACTCAGACGGTTGGAACGGGACTGGGGCTTTTAATAGGAGGAAGAGGCGGAGAAGAATGAACGATGGAAGGAGGAAGAGGAGTGGGATTGAACCAGGAGGAAGACTAGGAGACAAAAATTGTAGGAGGGGATAGAGGTTTGATTAAGAGTTGTGAGACGACTCTTTGCGAAGGAAAAGGCGTGAGATTTTATGGCTTGTAGGAGAGGAGTGTGCATAGGGGAGCTGGATTTTTGGGGGGGGCTGTTCTTTTTTTTTTTTTCTTCCCCCGTTCCCCCTTAAATTTTTTGTTCTCTTTACCTGTGGTGAATTTTCTTGTTATTCGTTGGTTCCCAGATCACTTCCCTGAACCCTCATACCTGTCCTTAAAAAGCTAAAAGGTAAACGGAGAGCAGGTGGCCTTTTGCTCCAAGCTCTGGTCGTGGTAAATTGTGAGAGCGCACCCGCCCGCCCACACTATCCCTGGGCCCAAACGACGGTGCTAAACGCTCCGCTTCTCTTCCCTTAATGCTTCTCTCACAGGCAGGTGGAGGGAGCTGCACTCTGTCACTCTGATTGTACCAAACAGTCGAGTGTCTTACCCTGTTCACATCAAACCTGCAGCTCACTGATGATGTCAGAGTTCATTCTACTCTCCCCCCTCCCTCACACATTAAATTCAACCACAGGGGTCATGTTAGAAAATTAAGTAATTAAGGGCCAATTGCGTAATCGTTGGTGGATTACCTGTAATTTAGTTGCTGGTAGGTTTCAAAGCGCTGCACTGGAATCGGTCTGTTTCGTTGCCTTTTCTGAAGAAAACTTAAGAGTAAAGAAGCTGAACGATTTATTTTAATTTTTTGTTCTGTTTGGATTGTATCTCGCCTTTGTACAGAGAATGTAAAACAGAACGTGCCTCCCAAAGCATCCAAAAGAAAGCTGAACAGAAGTATAAATATTAAAGTATCTATAAATATATGAAAATATTTATCACTGGAAAAGACAGGATTTCCTTTATCTTTGACATTTTGAAAATTTGTTGACTTGAGCCCGCTCACGTCTCTCCTAAGACCCTCCCCTACTGTCAAACAGGAGAGAAGCAAAGGTGTCCTACCACAAACGCCCTCCAACCTCAGAGGGCAAAGTGACATGGTCGCGACGGCGTGCAATTCAACCCAATCATCATTATTATCATTATGATTATCATCACTTATTTTTGATAGGAGTATTTAATATGGCGCATGGGGGTGAATTTCTGTTTTTGTACTTTGAACCAAAAGGCTACTGGCCTCACAAACATATCTTTTCACTGATGATTGAATGAGAGCAGTTAAAATAAAATTATAATCATAACCGTAATAATGATGATCCTAATTGACTACTGCTCATTTGTTGTGTTTAGTACTGATTATTTTTTTTGTTGGCGTTATATTGTTATTAAAAAGACACTGCTTGGGTTTAGCACTGCCTGAAGCAGAGATGCCACAAATCTTTTCTTTTCATTCTCAGTGCATCAGAATACAGGCATTAACCCCCAACCTGAAATGGATTTTTAGTTTTTTATTGGAGGGTGTGTGCACGCACGCACGCACGCACGCACGCACGCACAGGCAGCTCCGGTACAGTAAAAGCCAACCCAGCTGACTCCGCCCCCTTCTAGAACCAGCACGCACTCATTCTGCTGTCGTCTAAAGAGATCACAAAAGCATTAAGTTAGTTCCCTCCTCCCCTGTGCATTATGACTGCTCACTAATAAACGTATGTGACTAATTCAAAATTAGCATCGGCATAACCCAACCACCTCATGTCGTGGAGAAGTAGTTGTCTGAATCATTGTAAATTTAGCCTCAAGATGTGACTGCAGTAATATGTAAGACAGATTCTCCCAGGGGCAAGTGTATGGTACAGATCAGTCCTGGCTGGGGGCCCCTAGTGGGCTTTTCCTCAGTGCGTTTGCGTCGTTGCAGAGTATACGAAATTATGCAAATAAGAGCGGTGTTTCTGAAACGCACTGCAGTATCGTACTGTAACGCTTTTCAACGTTTTATCAAACTAAATCAAACTAAATGCTGAAAGATTCCTATAATATACACACAATGTTTGCCACATGGCTTCTCTCCTTTGCAAAGCATTGAATTTCTTAGGTCTTCAATGTGTTGAGGTTTATGTGGTAATGCAGACACACACACACACACACAGTAAAGAAGTGACTCACATTGCTGTTGTGGGAGATCCATGTCCAGCTTTGCCAGTACAGCATGAATATACTGTACTGTCTTATTTTTTGGATAGATGCTGTCTGAGAAAATAGGTGTGTGGGTTGGGGACAGTGGTTATTCTGGAGGAGCTCCTGTGCTTGTCTGCTTCCATCGGCTTAGTGTAAATGGGAAAGTGTGGTCTGCGTGCTGATTGGCCGGCTGGGTCTCGGGTGAGCAGAGTCTGAGGCCCCACACAGCCAGCTCCAGGCCGGACATTCGTCCGCGTCGGGCCCTATGCATTACACTCCGCATCCTTCATGTAGCTGCAAACGTGGCATGCACTCCGCGTAGAGGGCGCCTCACGGCTGTCAGTTACTTTGACTGTGGGTGTATTATTCTGCACTTTTTCCCCAGTCCTCCAATTGGTTAGTTAAAACACGGTTTGATTAATGACCTTGATGAGACTATGTGTGTGTGTTTGCACTTCAAGCCTGGACCTTCCCAACACTACTGTGCAATGGGTGTCGGAAACCTCGTGCAACATCAGCCAGTCGAGAGCAGCTCAGAACCCTTATTCAGTCTGTCAGCAGCAGCAGGGGGGGCTGAGGCATTAATAACCCGTAGTGCAATCGAACGGTTTTTGGGGACACCTGTGCACACCTGTATATTTTTATCTTCTGTTGTTTTTAATATGTAATATCTGTCGTTCTTTCAGATGATTATTGTTTAAGGTGCTGGGAATCCGATTATTGTGTTTTTCTTCAGGGTTGATTTTATTTTTTTTTCCACATTTTTTCATTGCTGTAATTTTCAATGATTTCTGTGTCATAGACTGTGGGGGTGGGAGGGTGACAACTCAAATGTATTATTTTTGTTCTTTTTTTTGTGGAAAGAGATGATCAATTCAACAATGATAGTAATAAAAACAAAATGGCATTACATTTGAAACTGGTTATGTTCAATATTTTGCCTCACCAATTAGTTTGTAGTTATCTCTTGTCTCCCAGCAGCAGAGGGATTGAGGAATGCTGGATCAGCTGTGGACACAACTTCCTCAGAACCTCACAATTTTTCATATCTTTGATACGCATGATGCCACCACTTCTATAGAACCAGGAATGAGAGAACGTTCAGTAAATGACAAATTGGCCCTACACTCACGAGACAATCGAACAGATAAATACTTGTGTGCAAAATGGAATTTATTTTTTAAATTATTGGTCAGAATCCCTCCAATTTTGGCACAAATGTTTTTTATTCTAAAAAAAAAAAAATCTACAAAACCACACAAAATCCAGTTTAACATCTTACAAACAGGAAAATAGGAAATTCAGTGTCACACTGTAAGCATCTTTAGTGTTGCTCAGTGTTTGACTTCTTTGTTTTGCAGTCAGTATCTGAGACTCCAGCCCTTCCAGGCTAGTGCTTATTGTTCTCAGGCTAGACAGCTACCCTATACATCTAATGGTATCTATGGTATCTATAGTACCTTGGCACAGTTTCTATCAGTATTACATGATTCTGTGCCTGTCTTTGGGAGAGAATGTCATCCCTCTTCCTTTGGAACAGAATGACTGATGTCCAGCAGACTGACAGTGCTCCTCTATGAAAACATGCCCGTGTCTACTTTCACAGTTGGAAAGGTTCTGATGTTACCATGGAGACACGCGAGGAACAGCTCAAGTCTGTTGTCATGGCGTTGTCACTATCAAAAGACATCCAGTGTATACTTCCATTTATGCATTTTGGTTCCCCCCCCCCCCCTTAATATGGGGGATGGGTTGTTGGTTATGAGTAGAGAAGGAACCTGTATACCCGTCGTGCCGTGGAAACGGATGTGTAGGCGTGTTCTGCTGTTTGCCCTGGAGACCAGGATCGAATGTTCAGTCAGCCAATCCTGCAGCCGAATGGTTTGTCACTGATAGTGTCGGGAGGCAACGGTTGTGAGGGAGGGACGTTTCCCTGGGAGAGGGCAATGTAGCGGACTGGTGGGGTTGCAGTGTGGAGCATGGGGCGGCAGCAGTGAAAGACCCAGCTGTAGAGCAGCCGATACACTAGATGGGCACGAGAACAACGTTACCATGACCACAGTGGTGTTACTGTGGCCGCCTTTAACGTCTGTTCTCCTTTGTGTCGTCATTCTCTCGCTAGAATCCACCCGGAGGTACCGCATCAGCACTCCTCAGTGAGAAGGGGTGGGCTCCACTTTCAGGCCCACCAGGGAGGGTGGATGCTGGCCCGTGGAGGAGGGGGAAGAGTTGAGGCCGGAGCCGAGCGTGTTTCGCGCCCCCTGGTGGAGGGTGGAGGCGACTGCAGGGCGAATGAGTGGCGGAGGGGGGTGGTTGTGGTGGGCGCGGGCTTGGAGGGGGCGGGTCTGCAGGGGCGGGGGCTGACGGAGCAGGCTGGGCGGTGCCAGGGGAGGAGCCGGGCGTAGCAGTGGAGGAGGCTGGGACAGGGGAGGGGGAATTTTGCTTGAGGTGGAGGTACTGAGGGTGATGGTACCATTAGAGGGGGAGGTCCCAGTTTCGGAGTGAGGGGGCACTCCACCAATCTGGTCCTGAGTAGATAAAGAAAATGGAGTTGGATAATGAACGAGTGCATGAGTTCAGACTGGCATTCATTATGCGATTCGGTTTTCACCGTCCCTCTGATATCTCACATTATCTTCAGTTCCTTCCACACTTTATTTGCTGCTTCCCTCCTTTGCCTCTAGTACCACATTTACACCCATTTACCGTCCTGTAGGTTTTCACTCCAACCATAATTTGGCACATCTGATTCTACTAATTAGCAGCTCAACCAGATTTCTAGCTGTTAAATGAGGTGTGCTTTGTTAGGGTTGGAGTGAAAACCTACAGGAAGATAGATCTCCAGGAACAGGGTTGGGGACCACTGATCTACAACTTCTTCAACTTCGCTCAACTCACCTCGTCCTCCTCGGTGCCCTCTGACGTCTCTCCTCCTGCCTCGGCCAGGCCCCTCATGTCTTCGGGGCTCCCAGCATGCCCCTGGAGAACTTCCTGTTCTGCCTGCCACTCCCGGAGCACCTCCTCCAGGTTGAAGCGCCGCCGATAGCTCACAAAGAACGAGCTGACCTGGGAGGCGGTCTTGTTCCCGATCACGTCTGCAATGGCGGCCAGATCTTTACCGTATCGTCTGATGGCTGAGAATAGAGCGGAGGGAATCGTGAGGGCAAAAGTCTTTCAACCCCGCACCCCTTTCTGCACCCCTTTCTGCACCCCATAATGACTCCCCTTGAATTTAAAAGCCCAATAGCAACTGTAGACCCATCCCATAGCTGCAACAACCTCAACCAGTTCAGGAGGGTGTACTGTAGCGCGTGGGCCAACATGCAGTCCGCTGCTGCTTCTCCTCTCTCCGCAAGCGCCCAGCTGTGCTGCTGCAGTTGCTGCCCCAGAGGAGCCATGCAGCTGACTCAAGCAGATTCCAGGCACTTGATCACCCAGAACAGTCACTCTTGAGTAATGACGCAGGGTACAGGGCATACCCTGCTGATTGATACCCTCCGTTCCCTGGATAGCCCTAGGGACCTCTAGCTCTCTGCTGTCAGCCTGCTAGAGAAACATCCCATCAACAGGATAGGACTGTCCATATGTGGGGAGGAGGATTGCTAATCCAACAAACGGGTGACAGCTGGATTAACGAATCACAGGTTTGGAGGGCAGAGAGCTTTTCAAATCAGACAATGAACCTCTAAACGCGGGCCCATCTGCTGTTGTCTTTTTCATTACCACAGTTAGTCTTCCTCACAGTGTAAGCATCGTTTCTTCATTCCAAACAAATGAAACCTTGGAACGGTTTACCTAATGTGTTAAAGCTCACAAATAAAAACACCAATAACTGAAGCTCACAAATAAAAACACTTCAGTTTAATTAATGCAGCCCATTCATTAAGCAACTTATCACAAACTCATTATCGTGTTACGGGTCTAATGCTTTGTAAACATATAGACCAAAGCACTACAGAACTATGGGAATAGAAGCATAAAAAGCCAGAAACCTGAAAGATTAGCTCAATGCAACAGGCCAATTAGCCTATCTCACATAGGGAGCTCAGTGCAACCATTCAAAAGCACACAACTATGGCGTTCTCTGACTATTTGCATTGGCCATTTTTACCCCAAAAAAAAAGTTTGATAAATGTAATATTTTCCATAGCCAGTCAAGTATGTCTCTGCTTGAAACTTTAATTGTACAGCTATCATTGATATGACAGACTTAAGTATTGCTTGCCTCTGAAATGAGACTCAAACAACCTTGTATAATTTGTATAATAATCTTGTACAACCAGGTTTTATGGTTGTATGCAATGCCACATAAGCAATACTAAATTTGGGACAGGAAATGGCTTTCTGGTGGTCTGCTTCTGGTAAACTAGATTTAGTTGTTGCAACAGCCATTGGCTGAATATTCATGTGTTTGAATTGGGAACGGCAATCGTTACGTTCAATGTTCAATGCACAAGTCGGCTGTAATTATTCCACAGATGTTAAGTTGTAGACTCAAGTCTGTACCCTGGGCAAGGGTACAACCAATCACGTGTTGGTCCCCATGGGACTCCTAGCCATGATCGCCATTGGCACGGTCTGGTTTTTTAGCTGGACCAAGGGGAGCATCTCTGCACCAAGAACAACTGCCTCATGGGAATGTGCCATTCAGAAGGCCCCTTCAACCTGAACTCAAGAACATTTTCACCCCAGATCCTTCGTGAGCTATAAAATGGATGGGAAAATACAAGTCTTACACTACTTTGAATGAGATGGACTAAGTGCAGTCTAAACGAGGGCGCACAGCCAAGTCGGGAGATGTCTTACCCTGTACAGCCAGGTGCTGCTCCTCTGTGGTCCAGCGAGAGTTGATCTTGGGTGTTGGCTGTGGGAAGAGAAGGCGTGAGAGTGAGTCCAGCCTGTCTGAGCTGCTCTTTCAGGGCTTCAGCGTCTCTTCCAGTGCCGGGTTCATTTCGTCTGCCACGCTGCTGCTGGCTAATACAGCTACACAACGCCAGCTAGCTGCAGGGCTATAGCACAGGTCATGAGTGCTTCTGTGAAAAACTGAAGGAATAAATTGCAAAAACGGCCCGTCACCACTGCTGATGACCGCAAGCGAACAAAAAGTAAGTGGGAATAATGCTAAATCCACTTATTTCACAGAAAACCTCATCCTTGGACTGCAGGAAAAGTCGCAGTCCAGATGGTCTTCCCAGTTGGGCAGACACCAGTAGTTTCAGCATTCAGTGTGCAGTCATGTGCTACAGCTCTGGTAGCAGGTAACGCAACGGAAAATCAAGCTTAATACACTTGGGCCCGGTTTGTGCTGGTCCAGCTCCAGCCCTGCAGTGGGAGGGGGAGAGGGGGGTATTCGCATCTGGTGTAACTGTGCCTCTATCCCCCAGCTTCACTCTCATTGTGTCGGTTTACCTCAGAGGGACGCAGAGCATCGATCCCTCCATCCAGGCCTTTCTTCAAACTGCTGTTCAGCTGCTTGATGCTCTGCACCTGACACCAGGAAAGAGAGAGAGAGAGAGAGAGAGGAGGGACAAGAGCACCCTGAAATTAACATTACTAAAACTAGAGACACCAGAGACTTACAGCGGCATTATAGTCAGTTTCCCCGTGCTCTTCACAACTAAATTTACTCTGGTCCACAGGACCCTGTTCAAACTCAGATTCCCATTTAACCCAGATAGTTTCATCCCTGAAACTGATCTGAGAGATGGAGGAGAAAGAGGGAAGGAAAAAGAGAAATAGAGCGGTATACGCGAGTTACCCGTCTCTTCAGAGTCACCAGCTGGGTGTCCAGTTGTCGTATTGATAGGGATCCTGTGTCGGGGGAAGTGGAGAGTGCTGTGATGTCCTCCTGGATGAGGTGCATGCCCTTTGGGGGGCGCCGGCGAGCTCGCAGGGGGTGGTGCCGATACTGACTCCCTTGGTTTTCCTTGCGGACTGGCCCAGATCTCCCGGAAACGGCCTTCTCCCCCACCCCTCCACTGCTTGCATTCTGTTTTGGTGGCTGGGAGAATGAAAACACATTTCAACGCTTAAACAGCCACACAGAGAATGTAGCCCCGATGTAAAGGCAAAGGACTATAAAGCTCAAATGTGCTTCAACAAGTAGCAATGTTTCTGTGCACCTGGACACCTCGTCGTTTTGACAAAGTCACAAATTAGCAGCGCTAATGGAATTGTGGGATTGAACTGGAAACAAGGCTAATGTGGCTTCAGACTGTTCACCTCTTTCTTGGTGTCAACTTCAAAGTCACTGTCGCTTCCCGCATCCGCTTCCTCCATGTCGTCATTGCTGAAAGAGTGGGGGAGTGGGGGGGTATGAGGTGAGTTATGTTGACTGCAAGAGTATCCTCATCCTGTCTTCATCGATTACACTCTACTGCTGATCATCCATCCACATATCCCTTCATTTCCCCTCTTCTTTCAATCGTTCCCCCATCTAGTTTATCTCTCTCTGTCTGTCTGTCTGTCTGAGTCTGTCAAAGCACCAACTCTCCCTCACCTGTCATCCTTCTCTCTTTTGCTAACCAAGCGCCGTGCCTGTCTGTCCATCACACTGGTGCGGGTCCGAGTTTTCTTCCAGGAATAATAGTACTTCACCAGGCTGGAGATTAGCTTGTCTGGCAACTGAAACACAGCAAAGCCATTTCTGCCAATTAGTGTTTTCATAGACTGGACATGAATATCTCCTGGCTTACTCCATTCATCTTTCTATAAAAGACGATATGTATGTAAAGTGCCCTCAAATTATTCACACCCTTGGTAAAGATACACAATCTTTAAAAATCCTTCAGATCCTTCTGACTATTCTATTTCAAACTGCTGATTTTTGATTGGGCTCAAGTCTGGAAATTGAGGTGGTCATTGCAAAACAGTAATTTTGTGGTCAGTTAACTATCGGTTGATTTTGAGATATGCTAGGCATTACTGTCTTGCTGAAAGATCCAATTTTCTGCCAAGTTTGAGCTTTGTTTTTGGCAAAGATGTCTGGGTACTTGCTGGAGTTGGTGCAAAACAACCCTAAAACACCATATTTCACCATTAGTGAAACTTGGACAGGAACTGGGCGTTATGATCAGAAACCAAACTTGAGCTTTTTGGCCACACACATCAGCAGTGGATTAGCGTTGGAAGGACCACACTTCTTTGAAAAGGACATCATACCAACAGTGAAATACGCTGGTGGATCTCTGATGTTATGGGGATGTTTCGCAAGTTCTGTGTGAGTGTGTGTGTATGTATAATTTATCAATGCAGATCATGATTTAAGCATTAACAATGAATCTAACCTTAATTCACCAAGTGCAGAGCTTGATTTTACACCCCAATCCCCTGACATGTCCGCCTCACCATCTGCTGTATGCGGTGGAAGCTCTTTCCATGGAAGCTGAAGGCCTGCTCAAACAGCACTCTGTCTTCCACTGTCCACTCCTCAGGGAAGGGAGTAAAGTTAGCCAGGTCGGCCAGGGACTTCTCCACATCGTGTTTGTGCCAAAGCAGCATCCCAAGGGCCTAACACCCAGGGGAAAAGGGGTCAAACACAAACACACTTCCCCACACAGTCAAACACCCTGTCCCTGTCAACTGAAAAGGCCCCAGAGAATATTGAGAAAAGGGATACGACTACAGTTATGCTAAATGTTTCCCATTTTAGTATGAAAGATTTTGATATACTTGTTCCATGTTGTAGCCGTGCTTCTCCTTTGCCATCAGAATGTACTCGTCCACTGAAACGAAAAGAAGGAAGAGTCTGAGAATGTCCAAGTATAGCCCAGTTTAAAGCATAACACAACTGTTTAAAGCATAACACGATTCGCCGCTTGTGTGAATGGGTCAACCCAGGTTATCTGACTGCTCACGGACACGGCTTGGCTTCAGTGTGAAAGGGGCGACACAGGTTACTCTACGCAACATGGTTATTTGGCCGACACTGGATCTTATATATAATATGATCTTTTATATAAATGATGGAGACCGTAGGCTATTCATGAGAATTTATATATTAGAACCGAACAACTCTGGAATTATCTTCATTTTCGTTAGCTAGATTCACAGCTTAGTTGTCACAGGTAAATATGTAATGGCAAACAGCCTATTAAATAATGAATAATGTGTTAAAATGTTTTGTTACAGTTCTTACATAAAAGCATTTACAAGATTTGGAGCACATCACTCGACTATTGATTCAGGAGTTAACCTAGTGGGTTAAGCCAGCGTATGGCAGACTACATTGTATCCGCTAGCCAGCTAAACTAGCTGTATTTGCAGGAAAAAAAAAAAAACGTGTACAGAAGTAAACTTGTGGACCCGGGTAAATGGCGAGGAACCGGGACTTAACTGGGACCATGGTGTGGTGTGAACAGGTCAAAAACGGGTCGCACCCGTGTTCAATATCGTGCGTCAATTCCGGGTTTTGTGTGTAAAAGGGGTATAACAGGGACAGTGAATGAAGACCTGAGTGAAATATGGGCAATTCTTACACTTAGCATCAGAAACCTGGACATTTGGAGACCAGACCAACATGCTCCTCTGGTTCTTCTCACTATAGTGAGCTGGGCTCTCTGTGGACACACAGAAACACTCCTTCAGATTAACAGAACACACAGAGAGGCCTCCAATGCTCTCGGCTCTGCTGATCTTTCCGTTTTAGATGTTATAGATTTTTTGTGTTTTACAGCAAATAAGGTAGGCTGTGGTTCTGTGATCCAAAATACTTGAGATTTCAAAAGTATATTACATCAAGACTAGTTATACCGGGGAGACCATGGGCCACAGTCCCCAGACACTGAACCCATTATGTGAATCCCTCTATGCGGCCAAGGGTTCGATTCCCCAATCCCCACCATGGCACCCTCTGCACTATGATCCCACCTCTATCTGCAACTCTTTGCTTTCCCCATCTGAATAAAGTCAGGGGTAAAATACATTTAAAAAAATAATGCCACCTCAGGCTACAGAAATGCACTCACTCTTTCAGATAAAGACCACATACTTGCACACTCAAATATACACTAACACTTACAGACTACTCTCACACAATTATGCTCCTTCAGTCACACAATGACGTTACAATTTTCAATCACAGGCACAGCTTCAGTCGAAGGCCACATACGCAATTACAAAAACCAAAGGGGAAAAAAAATTCAGCCTCTGCTACCACGTCCAACCCTTTTCACTCAATTCCTTTTTCCGCCTTCCTGTTTAAATGTCATTGGGCCCCTTCCACCTCCTGTCATACCCGGTTTAAACTCCGGAATCTGGGCCTGGTAGTCCCCTCCAACCCGAATCATGCTGTCTGTGGAGAGGGAATGAGTAGAGATTATTTACTCTATGAAAACCCTTACAAATGCACAGGAAAGAGACAAGGGTAGAGAGGGAGAAGAGAGGCATCAAGGGAAGAGATAGATGGGGTGGAACTGAATAATGGATGTTGGATGGAACAGTAGTTAAGAGGACTCAGAGTAGAAACCACACCAGTACAGTTTAAAGTGATATAGCCCTATTTGTGAGTACGAATAGTACCAACACAGCTTAAAGCATAGTACTGTGAGTATATATAGTACCAATACAGTAGAAAGTATTTACTACTCAGAGTATAACAGTACCACTACAGCTGAAAGTATATAGTAGTCCATGTAGATCTTTACCATGCGAGTGTTCCTCGTCACTGCTCTCTTCCTCATAATGCTGGCTGCTTCCGTTGGTGATAGTTTTGGCTCTGCTACGGGACAACACACCGGACCCAGTCCGTCCCATCGCTGACGGCATGGCTCTCTGATGAAACTGACACATTACCAAATTCATTTGTCATTTGCTAACAATTACACATTGTATAATTCCCCTCACAAATAGTATTGTTTCCCCCCCAAAGAAAAACAGGTAAATCAAAGTGTTCAGGATTACCACAACAGGATGGGATTTGAACCCACAACCACATCGTAAAATGAACTTCCACTGTATCACGTACAGCTAGTACAACACACGCAACAGATGGCATTGTTCTTTGAAAACACAAGACACACATTCCTTTACAGTACATAGCACTCAAGACAGACACAAAAGTGACATAACACAAACTCTCAGATGAATCATTCAAAGAAAAAAAACACACACCACCAGTCTGCATCACTGGTGACACAAGGGAACGTGCACTTAATTCAAAATACATGTTATGCTCATGAAGGCCCACAGTTTTGTCTAACCTACCTCTACAACTGCAGTCTTTTTCTTTAACCACAAAACTATCACAACATGATAGTATATTGCAATCACCCAGTTCTTGTGAAAGCCTACAATTTATCAGGAGCACCATTCAAGACAGTGATAATCACTGTACATTGAAACAATTCATATTCAAGCATGGTGTGTTTTATTTGAGGAAAAACATTTTTAATGGTTAAGCCAATGAACGGTTGCAATGATGCTTTTTTCTGGAGCAACTACATAAAGAAAACTCAAGATTCTGTCTTTTTCAACAAACCTCGCATCGCACATCTTCTCATGCAAAAGATTATTCATATTTTGTGAATACTAGGCTACTTGTGAAGTAAGCTGATGTGCTGCCGTGGGGGAAATGTTAAGCATGCTCCACAATAAATACGCGTGCGCAGTTTGCAGGGTAGGAAAATATACAGGGTATGAAAATAAAAGACCACCCAGTAACTCAGTCAATGCACAGGACTTCTAACGTTAGACCAAGTCCAATTTATTGTTAGACCGAAAGTAAAATTGACCGACAAGAACGTCGGTAGCCTAGCTGTCATTTCAGCTCATTAACCAAGTTTTCAATGGGTTTAGTGACTTTCTGTTTGCTTTGCAACCGTTTCCGGATGTCTGAATTCTGAGCACAAACCAAAACAGGATCGTTTATCTGTAATTTCGTAATTTGTTCGAACAATATTTGAATTAAACTTTAGCTCGTAAAACAATTCGCCTTTGTCTACTCTCGCAGTCACAGAGGCTAACGGCATCGTGTTTCCAAATAAGAAGTCGTTAGTTATCCAGGTGTGGATCCGACTAATATGGGTCGACTCTTTGTTTAAAAAATAATTAAAAAAAAGGCTATAACGTTAGGCCATATACCGAATAGCCTACTCTCCATCAGAGAGGGCGATACTCACCTTCACCAGATGGAATTAACGTTATAACTTATGTGTTGTGTATGTAGGAGCTGTCCATGTAGCCTAACGTTACCCTCAGAAAGAATAACCCCCAAAGGTTGACGTTACTTATCAAGCCAAAATACTTTCATACAAAGCAAACGTTAGCTAGGAGGGAAGCAACAAAACGAATACTTTCTCTAGAATTTAGTTGATTTGTTGATTTTGCGGAAACAAAAACTAAAAAGTTAAATTAAAAAAATAAAAGTTACAAAATGAAATATAAAATTTGATTTTGTTAATTTAAAAAAAAGTTACTTAAGCCGGTAACGTTAGCTGAACAAAAAAAAATGCTAACAAAAAGGTTGCAGATCCATATTGTTAGTCGAGTTGCAGCTGGTAACACCACTTATAGTTCAGTGGGTAACACACTATCAAGCCATTACTCTTCGTTTTTTTCCAAGGTAATACTATTTGATAGGCTACACATGCTATACATATAATTTGCAACAGAACTGCCAAACTGCAATGAAAACTTTGAATGCTAGCATTAGATAGCTTACACTTGTTACCATCATTGTCACAAAATGTGCCAAACTCGGTTAATGTCGTTAGCCAACATTTGCCTGTTCTGCCAAGTCGAATTCACCATTCGCACCCATTCATATTCCTTATTCTCTTAGATGTAGCTAGCTAGCTAGCTAACATAAACAAAATATCCAGCCAAGTTAGCCAACTGGAAACCACTAATCCAACGTGTGTCTGGACCGGTATGCCAAAATAAATAAATAAAGAATAAATAAATAAAATCTTGCTGAATGGAACATTAGCCTATATTTTAATCACCTGTCCCCCCTTCAGCAGGCTATCCTTCCTTTCTTCTACCAACGGCAATGTGTCAAGTTATAGGGTCCTTTTGTTTTAACGCACAACTAGCACTCCCGTAGCCTAATTAATAAATTTTCTTGTAGCAAACGTTACCTAACGTTAGTTGAACGTTATGTTAATACCTAGCGAGCCATCATGCGAGCGCTTTAATCTAAATGTAGCAATCACGCTAGGTAGGTAACTATCTCTGTAACGTTAGGTGGTCGAATAATATCAATAAAACTGTACAGCTACCGTAGAATGCACAACAGTAGCTATTCACTTAACTTAGCTAACGTACTATCGCTCTAAGCCGTCTCCAGGGTTGCATAAAGTGTGGGCTCCGCTCGGTGTGCTTGTGCCGGGTTGCCTCAGCACATCCCACGTTCGCACACGGATTTTGCCCCCGCCGCCTGCTCTTCCGTCTCCTGAACTAACTTCTATGTGAACAAAGTAGTCCTCTCTATCGGCGCACACACACAGGCCAATATTAGCAAACAGATCTGTCAACTATAATTACATGTTTATGTTTAGGGAACGGTGTTTCATTGTTTTCGGCTCTAGTAGTGGTTACTGCGTTCAAACAAATGTTAGAATATTCTATTAAAAGTATCAAGGAGGTGGGAATTTATTTCAGTTTACCTAACGGGTAAATTTTTTACATAAAACCTCGGACAGAGTCAATTTTGTTAAATTAATTTTAATCAAAAGTTCACCAGCCTCGAGTCACAGCATAAAGCCGCAGGTCCGGAGCTACTTTCCAGTACGAACGCGAAGGGATTCATCAGATGTGCATCGTTGTGCTGAGGTCGCCGAGACTTGCACTAATGTATGCAAGTAGGCAGAGAAAAGACATTGGGAGAACTCAGAATTGCAGTGTTCTGAGAAACCCTTACAAATATCATAAGAAATCTTTATTCCAAATTCTATTCCAAATATATTTAGATTCTGAATTCAGACGTGTTTAAACCAGCAGATACAAATTCAAATTGATACTTTAAATGAACTATAGTATGGTTTAGATGGTTAAACAATATTGTATGGTTTATAGCCAAATACTTTCTTTGTATATGGTAAATGTCAGTATACCAATGTCTGTTTGAATGAACGTTAAGTGTTTTACAAAAATAATGAAAATCAAGTGATTATTTAAAAAATACTTACTAATAAACACTGCATACAGGTCTATTCATATGCATTTCCTTGTATATAACAAGGTTATCCTGATAACATGATTATTTGATTTCAACTGCAAGACAAGCACATGTAAAATTACATAGACTAAATACTTGCAGCATAGCCCTCCCTCTGTCCCCCTCTCTCCAAAAGCTTCTCCTTCCTGATTTCACACCTACAAATCTCTCTGCTCTCTCCTGCCATTCATTTGCTCCTCCATATTCTCTCCCATTCTGGTTTCTTTCTCCCTTTACTCCTCTTGCTCTTGTCTTCCAACCTCCATCACCTCACCAAATCCAGCTCTTCTATCATCCCCTCCTGCCTCATGTCTGCTCTCCCCATCTCTCCTTTTCATAGCCTCCATCTCGCCTTTTGCACCTGACCACAGTATACCACTAGCCCAGCTCTGAGGGCCTGTCGTATATCATTATAAGGAAACTCAAGAAAACACTACATTATATTGCTCCAAGCAAATATTTATTAGTACTTAGGGGTCTTTATGTGTGCCCCTTTGCGTCTTTACCAGGAAGATATCTCAGGTTTGTCACTGGAATGGGAAGCTGCCACTCCCGTTACATATTCCATTCCATGAACTGTATTTTTAACATAGTCGAGCTATTCTGAATTCATGATTTTATTGTGGCCGTCTTCGACAAGAATGCAAAAAGGCGATTTTTTTAACAGCAAATCGTGGGAAAAGGCGCACTTATTGAAATTTGAGCAGTGCGTGAAAGCGAACAGTCGTAGCAGCGGAGAACTCTATGACCTCTTCGCACCCCACCGAAATCCCCACCCCTCGTCGCGAGACATATTATTCGAAGACAAAGAGCACGGGGCGGGGCCTTTGGTGGGCCATCTGCGTGTGTGTTTGCGCGCGCGCCTATGTGTGCGTGTGTATCTGTGTGTGTGGTACCCACAAAACTGTGTGGTGGTACCACGGCAGCGACGGCACAGACAACAGAGCTTTATGCATGCGTATTGTGCAAAACATTGGTCAGATGCACTCGGGGTTTAGCCAGAACATGCAGCTATTCAAAACCATTATGTCAGCTTACTTTCTACCTAGTACATTTATATACATCTATTTTATGTATATTTCCCAGAAATGCATGCGTTTAACCAATGAAATACGATTTGCATGTCCATACATTGGGTAAATAAAAATGCATTGTCCATGGTGCTAGTTGTCCGAATTATCCTCGCTGCAGTAAAATTGAAAAATTGGCCACCTGGTGGACATTTTGAGCATTGCGTATAAATGGCACAGCGAGTGAATTCAGCACTTGTGAATTCAGATTTGTGTCAAACTACGTTGAAGCGCTCACTGCAAAATTACAGAAACAGTATATGCATTGAATGCGATGTGTAAAATAATAATCAAGTCATACATTCTGAATTATATGTCAGTGGATGCTTACCTTTAGATTTCAGGTTGAAATGTTGTTGGAACACTGAATCCTAATGTATAGAATAGAATAGAATAACTTTTATTTTCCCGTAGGGAACTTCATTTGTAGTTTCCAGCAGTAAAACAGACATAGACAGTGGGGTAGACCCACAAAGACAAACAAACATGTTAAATAAAGACATTCAATTGAGTCAGATGTTTCACATTATAGTGAAGGTATGTGTGATTATGATTATGATTAAAATTACTATTATTATTAGTATTATGATCAAAATTATATTATATTAAATTCATTAAATATTAATTATGATGAAAAATTGAGCATCAAAAGCAATAACAGTTCCTCATCTGCCTTTACTGTCTTGAGATGTCCAATGTCATTAAGCAGTCTAACAGTTGTAGGGACAAAGCTGTTTCGGGCTCTTTTTGCTATAAGGGGCAAGGACCTTAATCTTCGACCTGATGGAAGAGTCTCAAAGAGAAAGTTCAGGGGATGTGATGGAAGGGCCATAATCTTCTTTCCTTTTTTCATTGTACGCTCCTCATACAGATGTTTCAGCGTTTTTTGTTGGTTCCCTATGATTTTAGTAGCCTGTACTGTTACCCTCTCCAGCTTCAGTTGCCTGATTTCAGTTGAGCCAAACCAAGCTGTTAGGCTAAAGGTCAGCACTGACTCAAGGAAGTAGGTGTAAAATGCTTGTAGTACAGACTGGCTCACGTCCAAATTCCTGAGTTTCATGAGGAAATACAGCCTTGACTGACACTTTGCATGCACTCGATGACAGTTTGCCTCAAAGGTCAGTTTATTATGAATGATGGTACCCAAATATCTGTACTCCTCCACTCTTTCAATTGTTTTGGCTCCGATGGTAAGGGGCCTCAGCGGGGACAGCTCACGCCGGAAGTCGATGGCAATTTCTTTAGTCTTCTCCACATTCAAGTCCAAGAAATTTTATATTTACATTATCCTCAGTCTTCAAGAAAAATGAATGATTGAGTAAATCAAAGGGAGTACATATTGATTTTTTCATGGGATATTTGTGTAATTGACAAAATATTTTTTGTTATTTATTAGGAAGGTTTATTGAAGGGTAATGCTCTAAAGACACGTGCACAGTTCATAGCCTTATAGAAAGGGAATGTGCAAGTTATAAGACAAAATGGCAGTACCGGCTGACCAAAATCCAATCATCAATAAAGAATTATGGATTAACGTAAGATTTATAGCAATTCCTGTCATGAAAATTAAGCTTAGGCTACCTTATAATTGACAAATCCTGGTTTTACAGTTGTATTGAATCTTCTAGTTTTTGTTTTAGATTTCACTAAATTAGGTTTGTTGATTCTTTCTGGAAAATGTTTGTTCGATGTAATTTGTACTAAAGAAAATATACAAGGAAATGGAGTTATTCAATGTATTTTTCTTAATATCTGTCCCATACAGATCTGTGGCAGCAGACCTATGTTCTTTCATGATAGATATAAGAAACTTATAGTTTGTCTAAACACAGAAATCTGATCTGGACACTGGAGGGAGGTTACTTTACTGAAACAACATGGCTTAATAGCTGGGAAGGAGCACTGGAAAGGACAATAGGATGTCCTGTGAGACAGTTGTGGTTACAGGCGATACACTCATTTTCATCAACCTAGTGTTGCTGATGTTGTGTTATTATTTGGCATTCATGGTACCATTTCCAGGATTTCTTATGAAGGTGCAATTACTTTAATGTTGTTTTTGGGGCATGTGGTTCAGTATGTGCTATACTTGTAGGTGGTCAAAAAAAAGTAAGAGTCTCTGTTACAGTGATACTCAGGATAGGACCCAAATACAGGACTCAGAGACAGAAGGCTGATGAACTCCACACAGGAGACTTTAATTATATATAAATGCCCACCCAGGGTAGCAGGCAGATCATCAGGAACGGGCAGGCAGGAAACAGGGTTGGGCAAAAATAAACAGGGCTGGGATTCAGGACAGAACTGGGATGAGGCAGGTGGGCAAGAGCAGGGCTGGACATGAACAGGCAGGACAGGAGCAGGCTGGACAGGCAGGAGAACAGGAGCAAGGCCGGAGCGGGGCTTGGATGGAGATGGGCAGGAGGACCGGGGCAAGGCTGGATGAGGACAGGCAAGGCAGGGCAGGGCAGGGCAGGCGGGAGAACAGGAGCTGGACGGGTACACAGGACTGGGGGGCAGGGAACAGGACACTAGAAAGTAATGAGACAAGCACAAGGCAGGACACAAGACAAGCTGGCACAGAACAAAGAAAAAGGGGTGCTTATATGCCGGATTAACGACGAAACAACGAGGAACAGGTGTGATGAAACAAAATGAGGAAACACATATCAGGTGCGGGAAGTGAAGACAGAAAATGGGGAAAAGGGAAAACGTGGAACGGACTACACATACTGAAAACACATAGAAACGGAAAACCAGGAAATGAAGACACAGAGGCACGGGACGTGACAGTCTTGTCCATCTCTGCAAAAGATTGGCATCTTTTAAGGAATTCTACCTGGAATTCCTTGCAGTACTTACAATGTTCCAGCACCTTCAACAGCTGTCTGTCTGACATCACACACTGCTGCTGGCAGTGCTGACTGCAAATTATAAAGCCATTCAGAGGGGCAGGGCAAGCAGCAAGCATCAGCATATAATACACTCTACGTGCACACACCAGAAAGACTCATATACAGGCTCACAAGGAATAATACATTTTATTTGTATTGCGCCTTTGTTAGTACTCAAAGCTCATTAAAGAAAGATACATACAAAACAACATTAAGATAACATCACAAAAAATATTTTTGTTGCAGAGTGTGGAAGTAAGCTGTTTTGTGAAACTGTTCTGTAGGCCCAAGAAAGCCCCATATGCAAGCTTCTATATAAATAATTAAATAATACAGTCAAGATCTAGTGGAAAAGTACTGAGATGGGGGGTGGCGAGAGGATACAGGATAGTTCTCTATCAACAAGGACGAGGGCATCTAGCACACCAGTCAAAACAGGAATGTTTCCCTCCTGTGTTCCATAACTAAGCAGAAGTTGTACCTATAACAATAGAGAAGGACCTCCCGTTGGCGTCAACGCTTAATAAATGGTTAAACTGAATAGAAGACTGCTATTTCCTTCATCTTCATCTTGAGAATTCTCCAGCTCAAAACCCATCTCAAATTAAACCTAATGAGGAGAGAGTAAAGGACGTCCCTCTGCAAGAGGTAAGAAAGAACATACAGGTACTGCAACTGCTAAAATAAAAGAAACATTAGAATAAAAGATAGATAAAAAAGTATATTGAAAGCAGGTTCTTCCACAAAGGTGTGATTCCAAAGTTAATACAGCAATTACCATCCCAGCATGCTCAGGGTTGTGTATAAAATGCTGGACAGGCCCGGCTTCCCATTATTTTGGCTATCATATCTTGAAGAGGCGATGTCAGATGGCAGTGTCACCGAGAATGGTCTGTTGAGAACTTTATAGGAAGGGATACTGTAGTTGGTATTTCCTTTATTGGGCAGTTACCTGTAGCTAGAGGGACATCTTAGTGGGACAAATCAAGTTTTGTGTGCTTGATCCATTAATGTTAGAGCTTTGTTCTCCACTGACGTTGAAACGTAAGATTTCTGTTAATGTTACTAGGTAAATTTCCTTTTCAGAACGTCAACTCTATTCACGTGATAAAGTTCTGTAACTAAATGATAAAGTGCTGTAACATTTTAAGGTAAGCCTGTGAAAAGGGTTTCTGATGTGTATGACCGTGACATCAGTTGCGAGTGAATATCCATTACCTTAATTAGGGATAAAAATAAATGCATTTGTTGGAACAGCTTTTGCATAGCAGAAAAAGTAGTTCTGGGGATTCAGCACCCCTATAGAATAGAATAGAATGACTTTCTTTTTCTCAGGGGGAACTTCAGGTGAGGTAGCTGGCATGCAAGAAATAAAGTAAACAATTTATATGAATTACATTAAGAAATAAAAGAGATTCCTAAATTACATTGCTATTATTACAAATTAGAAGTTAATAATTATATTAAGGAAATTATGGTAAGAAATTCCATATATAAATTTCATAGAAAACATTGCACTATAATGCACTTTGGACTACACTAAATCATAAAATGAGGGCGTGCTGTGTCATTAGCGTACAGATGTTGGCACAGAGCTGTTGAGTGCTGTCCTTGTTTTAAACGATAGTGACCACAGTCTTCTTCCTGATGGCAAGATCTCAAACAGATGAGGGGGATGTGAGGGAAGGAACATTGTTCTTTCTCCGTTCTCTCCTCAAGTTGTTTCATGGTTCTCTGTCGTCTCCCCATGAACGTACTACTCCATAACGTCACCCTGTCCAGCTTAGTTTGTCTGATGTTATTTAGAGAGCCAAACCAAGCTGTTGGGCCTGTTTTGAAAGTCAGTGCTGATTCAATGAGGCAGGTGTAAAATGCGTGCAGTACTGATTGACATTCAGTTTCCTGAGTTTGCAGAGGAAGAACATAGTCAACAACAAGTCATATAAGTCAGTATTCATAGCTTGTATGCCTGAGAGTGGACAGTGAGTACACATTTCTATCTCTGAGAGGTGCTTTAGGGTTTAAATGATTCCCCCTGTTGTTGGTCTCCATACAAGGCGGTAGTTCATTTTTAAAAAATGGTAAATGTTTGTGTTTATTGTTGTTTTGTGTGCGTGTAAGGGATCAATTGCAAACTGTGCAGAAATTGACAAAACTTACTCTGTTGCACCAGCCAGGTGATCTGTTTTCAGTATTTATGTGTTTTGGATTTCCACTGTATGCCTGTGCGAGATACAGAATGTCATGGACAGACAGCTTCTTGTTCTTACTTAAGATACGCGTGATTCATAGCAGTGACAGACGGGGGTACCAGCAGATTCCCCCATAGCACAGGCGGAGAGAAACATCTCTTTTTGATGGTCACAAGAGAACTAGTAAGACTGTGTGGAGTTACATTTGTATTTTTATTATGCAAGCAAACATTTTCACAATGCAATCAAAAAATATTTTCAACTTCTGACCAACCGGCCATTCACTTTTACAGTCACGTGTAGGATTGGCCAGTGGGTATAGCCAGTCACTCCAAAGTAAACTGGCCAATAGAGATGCATCACCTACACCTCCACATAGATCCCGCACATGGGATTGTCTTCAACGTGCAACCAAAATTTCAACACGCAAAAACAGAAATAGTATACATTTTTTGTTTGCCATGCAAATAGTTTTGCTATAAATTAATTCATATTTCATCTCAAGACTTTTAAGATATATTTTTGCTTGTAGTGTGAAAAGGTTTGCTTGCATAATAAAGACACAAATGCAAGTCCATAAAACTGGACTGGTGCACTGCTTTTCATGTGGCTGAAATCCAATTTGGAATGGTTTAAATGTCCCTCGTGGGTATATAATTGTCACTATGCAGTGTCAGGGGACAAGATGATTAAGGCTTATTATCACCTAAGTGGAAGTGGGAGAAAGTTATTTGAGGGAAAGGGGAAGGAGGAAGAAAAGAAAAAAATTGCAGTAATGGAAAAAAAGAAGAGGTGAAATAGTGGCAGCAGAATAGAGACGGACAAGCCTTGGAATTGGAGAATGGAAAGGAAATTTGGAAAGGGAGAAAGAGGGAGAAGGGGTAGAAGACATTAAAGAATGTTAGGGCTAGAAAGGGTGTGGTTATAGTTGAAGACAGAGGCAGAGAGAAAGCAGAGGTACCAAACGGGACACTAAAGGAGAACAAAGGTTTTGGTGAAACATAAAGGTTAGGGACAAGGATAGCTTGTCTTTTTCCATTTTAATGTCTCAACTTTTCCCCTGCGAAATTAAAATGGAAAAAGACAAGCTATCCTTTATTTTGATTTCATCATGGTAGCAGATCTCGGTACTCAAATCAAACATGCCATGACTAATTTTTTAAAAAGCATATAGAGCTGACATTCACAAAGTCTGGTGGGCTTGGGGGGGTGGGGGTGCATTGCTTGTTACTCACTTGAGAAACCCCTTGTGTGTGCTGACTGAGTGGATGAAACACTCATTGCTTTTGACTACTCAGAATTTCTACCTCGTGCATACATTCTGGCCATCCTATGTTGCTCACTTACCTCATTTGTAAGCCCCCAGAGAAGAAGTTAATGAACTTGATGCGTGCCAAGTTTCAGATCAAATGGTTAAACAAGTAATCTATAAATGTGAATTGAAACTACACCAAAATTCTAAATGCTAATTGATACATCCATCGTCTTTTGTAATCATGGGTTTTAGCAGAAGGCCTGGGTTGCTATGAAAATTAATTCCACATAAATCCACAACATACAGTCAAGCCGGAAAGTCTGCACACCCCTTTCACCTTCTCCACGTTTTATTACGCTACAGACATATTCTACAATAGATTGAGTTCATTTTTTGTCTCAAAATTCTACACAAAATAGCCCATAATGACAAAGTTAAAAGACATTTGTGCTAATTTATTAAAAATATAAATGTAAAATATCATATGTACACAAGTGTGCACACCCTTTGATATGACACCCAAAAGTGAGCTGAGGTGCATTTTGTTTCCACTGATACTGCTTGAGATGTTTCTACAACTTAATTGGAGTCCACCTGTGATAAATTCAATTGATTGGACATGATTGGGGATTGCCAACACCTGCCTATATAAGGTCCCACAGTTGACAGTGCATGTCAGAGCAAACTCCAAGCCATGGGGTCAAAGGAATTATCTGCAGACCTCAGAAACAGGATTGTGTCAAGGCATAGATCTGGAGAAGGGTACGGAAAAATCTCTGCAGCTTTACAGGTCCCAAAGAGCACAGTGGCCACCATCATTCGTAAATGGAAGAAGTTTGGAACCACCAAGAATCTTCCTAGACCTGGCCGTCTGGCCAAACTGAGCAATCGGGGAAGACGGGCCTTGGCCAGGGAGGTGAGCAGGAACCCGAGGGTCACTCTGACAGAGCTCCAGCGTATCCTTGTGGAGATTGGAGAACCTTTCAGAAGATCAACCATCTAGGCAGCACTCCACCAATCAGGCCTTTATGGTAGAGTGACCAGACGGAAGCCCCTCCTTAGTAAAAGGCACATCACAGCCCGCTTGGAGTTTGCCAAAAGGCACCTAGAGGACTCTCAAACCATGAGAATCAAGATTATCTGGTCTGATGAAACCAAAATTGAACTTTTTGGCCTGAATACCAAGCGAAACGTCTTGGAAGGAAAACCAGGCACCGCTCATCACCTGGTTAATACCATCCCTACAGTGAAGCATGGCGGTGGCAGCATCATGATGTGGGGATGTTTTTCAGCAGCGGGAACGGGGCGACTAGTCCTGATAGAGGGAAAGATGAATGCAGCTAAGTACACCGAGATCCTTGAAGAAAACCTGCTCCAGAGCGCTCTGGACCTCAGACTGGGGCGAAAGTTTACCTTCCAACATGACAACGACCCGAAGCACACAGCCAAGAGAACAAAGGAGTGGCTTCGGAGAAAGTCTGTGCATGTCCTTGAGTGGCCCAGCCAGAGCCCAGACCTGAATCCAATTGAACATCTGTGGAAAGAGCTGAAAATGGCTGTGTACCGACGCTCCCCATCCAACCTGATGGAGCTTGCAAGGATATTCCAAGAGGAATGGGCAAAAATGTCCAGAAACAAGTGTGCCAAGCTCGTAGCTTCTTTCCCAAGACGCCTTGAAGCTGTAATCGCTGCCAAAGGTGCAGCAACCAAGTATTAGGCTAAGGGTGTGTACAGATATGTAACCCCTAAATAACCAATTTTTGTCAGTAAAATAAAATTGCATATTTTCTAAAAACCTGTTTTCACTTCGTCATTATTGGCTATTGTGTGTAGATGTTTGAGGCAATATATTGTAGTATAAGTCTGTAACGTAATAAAATGTGGAGAAGGTGAAAGGGGTGTGCAGACTTTCCGGCTTGACTGTATGCACACTAGCCTCCTCCTTAATCAGTTCTTTTAAATAATTTGATACAACAGGGTTGGTTGGTGTGACAATTTTATACAACAGGGTTGGGGTGACGTATACGTATTAAATTCCAAGTCAATTGCCTTTTCAGATAAATCCTCTGACTTCAATTCCTCTTAATTACAATTCCAAGTAAATTCAACAAACAACATTCTGATGCTCTTTTCCCCATGACAGTTCCTTCAATTCAAAGACTGGGAAGTTCAAAAAGCACCTGTTTGGAACATGTCACAGGTAAACAGGTGATGCTATCATGACTGGGTATAAAAACTACACCAGACATGTATGTCAGGTTAGGTAAACTCCTGCCATTGGGGCGGGGGATTTATGCACAACTGCACATTAAAATTCCTGCAAAATGGCCATTTTACCCACAGAATTTACCATTTCTGTTGTCATATTTCATGTGCCTCAATTTTAAACTGCTGGAAATTCATAAAAACCTGTATCTATTATTCTCTTATGCCATATATTTCGACAGTAAAAAATCCTACGACTACTACTACTACTAATATTATTTTTTTATTACTACTACTAATATTATTTTGATTATTACAAAATCATTTAAGTTGGAAGGAGCTCATTCATGTAAAGTAGGAAGATCTGGAAGCTACTGACCCCTAAAACTCGTGACGTCATTTCCCGGGACTACAGAGGAACAGTTCTGCACTGAGCGATAGAAGAAAGAGGGAAGACGAGAGAGAAAAGGGAGAGATAGGTCCTAGTAGAACATAGAGACGTGATTTTGGGACGTACACTTGGCGCCAATCTGGCGGAAAATGAAAGGTGTTTAGTGTATGGATTTTAAATTACATATTTATTTTCTAGCTAGCTAGCTAGCTAATTATTTCCAGTTAATTATTTGCTAGCTAGCTAGCTAAGTTAGCTGTTTTTATTTCTACTACAAGCCCCCTTCACACTGAACGTATTGAAACATACGTAGCTATTATACCTTGCAAAGTGCAGTAGAGCTAACTAGCTAGCTGGTTAGCACATCCCTTGAAGGTGGTCGTTTAAATACAACAATATGGGGGTGAGTTTGTTCGTCTGTGTGATTGTGGTTGTGTGTGAGGGTGTAGGCGTACAAAATTGAACAAAGACTGCGTTCAGACACCAGCTCGTGTATGAATGTGATGGAGATTAAATAAATGACTGGATTAGTGATCGCACAGGAGTAACGTTAGAAGCTAATGAACAAAAACAACACCAGTAACCCCCTACCGTTATTAGTTCTTCATATGCCTTCAGTCATCCCTTCCTTTCTTATTCCCTCCTGTATTCACTGTACGATTTGTTTTAGTGTTCCTGGTTGTTCGATTTCCTAATTTAGTCTATTCCTAATTTGGTAACTACGATAACGTGGCTAGCTAATGGAGGGACCCATGTTTAGAGCTAGCTAGTTAGCTTGCTCTACGTTACTTTATTAGCTAGGCCACAGTGAATAATATTCCGGTGTAATTGCCAACTAGCCATTATATTTTAACTTGAGTAAATGTTGGTAAATTTAATTATTATTAAACGAAACTGTTTTAATTAGTCTATGGATAACGTTATGTAGTTGCACATGGGTGGTCAGGTTCGCTAACTCTGATGGATACGTACGTTAACTAGTTCCAGCTAACATTCTAAACTGTGCATGCTAACGTATTGTACTTATCAAGCAAGCTAGGTCGGTAGAAAGTAACTTGGTGAACATCGGCCACTTCTTAGCTACGTAAATTGAAATAAAAGTGATAAACGTTTGGGGAAAAGCGAGGCTGCAGCCTTGAATACTTACTGGCACCCACCGATAGTGAAGCCAAAGTTCAACAGGGTTCGCATAGCTACACGTGCTTCAGTACAAGCACCATGTCTCCCTGCACGACGCCTGCAGTCTGCATCTGAAACCTCTGAACCAGGCTTGCCCCCACAGTGTCTATTAAGGTGATCACCTGATAAATGTTGGGCAGATTACTGTCGCACGGTGGCAAGCTTTGAAAGGTATTTTGCAGGTTGAGATAAAAAATGTAAAAAAAGTTAATGCCTATGTTGAAAAGAGCCAAATCACATTTCCTCTAATTAAGTGGCTAATACAACCCCATTACCTATTGGTGCATTCTTAACATAAAGTTATGACCCTACACAGACCATTGGTCTTCAGACCTATTTGTGCCACTTCCCCATTTAACAGAGGAAGTCAAACCGAGCGAAGGGGAAGAAGCAGAAGAGGCTGGAAGAGCGAGCGGCCATGGACGCGGTGTGCGCTAAGGTGGATGCCGCCAACAAGGTGAGAAAAGGGTCACCTGCCGTCACATGTTGCTAAGCAACGCAACATGCAAGGACTCACGTGACGCACTATTTTCATGCCTTTGAGAATTGCAAAAAGCGTCTACTTCATTTAATACTAGTGTAACGTATCGCAGTGTAATACAGTCAAGCCAGAAAGTCTGCACACCCCTTTCACCTCCACGTTTTATTACGTTACAGACTTATACTACAGTAGATTGAGTTCATTTTTTGCTTCAAACATCTACACACAATAGCCAATAATGGCGAAGTGAAAACAGGTTTTTAGAAAATATGAAATTTTATTTTACTGACAAAAATAGGTTATTTAGGGGTTACATATCTGTACACACCCTTAGCCTAATACTTAGTTGCTGCACCTTTGGCAGCGATTACAGCTTCAAGGCGTCTTGGGAGAGAAGCTACGAGCTTGGCACACTTGTTTCTGGACATTTTTGCCCATTCCTCTTGGCATATCCTTGCAAGCTTTGTCAGGTTGGATGGGGAGCGTCGGTACACAGCCATTTTCAGCTCTTTCCACAGATGTTCAATTGGATTCAGGTCTGGGCTCTGGCTGGGCCACTCAAGGACATGCACAGACTTTCTCCGAAGCCACTCCTTTGTTCTCTTGGCTGTGTGCTTCAGGTCGTTGTCATGTTGGAAGGTAAACCTTCGCCCCAGTCTGAGGTCCAGAGCGCTCTGGAGCAGGTTTTCTTCAAGGATCTCGGTGTACTTAGCTGCATTCATCTTTCCCTCTATCAGGACTAGTCGCCCCGTTCCCGCTGCTGAAAAACATCCCCACATCATGATGCTGCCACCGCCATGCTTCACTGTAGGAATGGTATTAGCCAGGTGATGAGCGGTGCCTGGTTTTCCTTCCAAGACGTGACGCTTGGTATTCAGGCCAAAAAGTTCAATTTTGGTTTCATCAGACCAGATAATCTTGATTCTCATGGTTTGAGAGTCCTCTAGGTGCCTTTTGGCAAACTCCAAGCGGGCTGTGATGTGCCTTTTACTAAGGAGGGGCTTCCGTCTGGTCACTCTACCATAAAGGCCTGATTGGTGGAGTGCTGCCTAGATGGTTGATCTTCTGAAAGGTTCTCCCATCTCCACAAGGATACGCTGGAGCTCTGTCAGAGTGACCCTCGGGTTCCTGCTCACCTCCCTGGCCAAGGCCCGTCTTCCCCGATTGCTCAGTTTGGCCGGACGGCCAGGTCTAGGAAGATTCTTGGTGGTTCCAAACTTCTTCCATTTACGAATGATGGTGGCCACTGTGCTCTTTGGGACCTGTAAAGCTGCAGAGATTTTTCCGTACCCGTCTCCTGATCTATGCCTTGACACAATCCTGTTTCTGAGGTCTGCAGATAATTCCTTTGACCCCATGGCATGGAGTTTGCTCTGACATGCACTGTCAACTGTGAGACCTTATATAGGTAGGTGTTGGCAATCCTCAATCATGTCCAATTAATTAAATTTATCACAGGTGGACTCCAATTAAGTTGTAGAAACATCTCAAGCAGTGTCAGTGGAAACAAAATACACCTCAGCTCACTTTTGGGTGTCATATCAAAGGGTGTGCACACTTGTGTACATATGATATTTTACATTTATATTTTTAATAAATTAGCACAAATGTCCAAAAACCTGTTTTCACTTTGTCATTATGGGCTATTTTGTGTAGAATGTTGAGACAAAAAATGAACTCAATCTATTGTAGAATATGTCTAACGTAATAAAACGTGGAGAAGGTGAAAGGGGTGTGCAGACTTTCTGGCTTGACTGTACATTAACATTGCAATGACTATGACTGCAACTCTTGTTTTTGCAGCTTGAGGATCCTCTTGCAGCTTTCCCAGTGTTCAAAAAGTATGACCGAAATGGGTAAGAGACTTAAACTGTGGCATGTACTGTGTAGTGCATATTCAGCAGTCACAAGAAATTTATCTTCCAGAAAAGACATTGATAAGTCTAACTTATCAAAACTTCACTCTTCTGGGCAAAAATATTTTAATTACTTTATTTGAATATATAATTACTTTGAAGTCTAGCAATGTCAATGTGCCAATACTAGTAACAAATTGACTTCATCCTTAGATTTAAATAAACCAGCAAGAGGACTGGCAAATACAGTGAGCTCCATAATTCATTGGACAGTGACACATTTTTTTGTTATTTTGTTTCTGTACTCTAGCACTTTGAGTTTGAAAGGATACAACAACAATGAGGTTGAAGTGCAGGCTGTCAGCTTTAATTTGAGGGAATTTTCATCCATATCGGACGAACCATTTCGAAATTATAGGTCCTTTTGTACATAATCCCCCCCATTTTCGGGCATCAAAAAATATTGGACAGTTTAACATAATGTAGAATAAAGTAATCATTTTTAATAACTTGAAGGGTTCAATAAGAAAATTTGTCAGAAACAACCCTTAAAGTGACCATCCATATCTACTGCATATCTGGCAGCAGAGTGATGGTTTAAGGCTTGTTTGATACATCAGACCCTTGATGACTTAGAGCCATTTAGCCAAGCATTTGTTCCATACTCTTCCAGTGTAATTTACAGCTAAATCTAGTCCCACCCCCCAATTCCCATAGAGATCCATTCAAATGCAGAGAGGTTATAGTATCGCTTGTAGGAGTACCAGAAAATAAGATATCAAGAGTATTTTGATATTGTTGGGTCACAGACATCAGGAAGTCATGGCATGCAAAGGATATGCGACCAAATAATAAAAATGATTACTTTATTCTACATTATGTTAAACTGTCCAATATTTTTTGATACCCGAAAATGGGGGGACTATGTACAAAAGGTTCTATACTTTCTAAAAGGTTCATCCTATATTTTGGAAATAATGTCTATTTCAATTAATAACAAAATGTTTTGAGTGGGAAGTTTGGCTTGGTCAAAAGCCGCAAAAGACAGGAAATTCAAATGAGCCACCAAGCCAAACTTCAGCTCTCTACACTATCGGGGATTTCCAGTACTCTGTTTTTTATATCTGACTGCTGTACAGTTCTGTAGCTATGTTGGTCTACTGTATTACTCATCACTGGGCAGATTGGTTCACTGGGCAGATTGTGATCCATCAAAAGTATTAGTCTATGTCATGCCCAACATATCGACTAATCTCCTTTAGCGATTAGAGTTGTAGAATTTGAGGTAGGTTGTTGGAAAAAAATAGTCTTAATCTTAATGCAAATTTTTCTATGTACTTAACTATATGAAAGCGGCTGAACAAATCTTTCCCATATTTGTTTTATGGCGAGACATTGATGAGATGAGCTGATCTGCCAAGTGGCTTGGTAATTGGTGCTAAAATGGCTGAGATATTGACGGGCGAGATTTAGGTTTTAACATGTAAGTTGCAACCAAAACTTACATGTTAAAGTATAACTTAACTTGACTTGCTGTTACTTTGTAAATATGGTCCCAGTTATGATGCATTCCCTTTTCTCTCTATAGGTTGAACCTACAGATAGAGTGTAAACGGGTGTCAACTCTGAATTCCAGCACAGTGGATTGGGCTTATGAACTGACCAGAACCAACATGCAGACTCTGTAAGAAATCAGTGAAAGTTAGCATCTTTTTACCAGTGCTTATTTGACTGCACCTTAATGTGGCCTTTTTCATTCTTTTTGAATTGTTGAATTTAAGTTCAATTGTCATTTGCAATGCATTACAGTGTCATTTAGCAGACAGTGTTTCCCAGAGAGATACAATTTGGTGTGGTATCCATTCAGGGCCGTCTGGGAGATATGCGAGGCCCGGTGCGAAGTAGGCATTGCGAGGCCTTTATGCACTATGCACGCACGTCTTTTTTTCACAGGCACAAAATGCGCATGCTATATGCCCGTTAGTTTCAAGTCTTTTCGTTGCGCATGGTGCGCCTTCCACTGTTGTGACGTAGCCTACCATACGCTGCACCCAATCCTAGTCCTGCTAGGTCTACAATTGACTTTTAATAAATATTATTATCATATGTGTAACATGTAAAACTTAAAGCAAAAAAAACAAAAACTGCTTGACGCGAGGCCCTCTAAAGCGCGAGGCCCGGTGCGACCGCACCCTTTGCCCCCCCCTAGCGGCGGCCCTGTATCCATTTATACAGTTCAATATATACTGATGAAATTCAGGTTAAGTAAATTGCTCAGGGGTAGAAATGCAGTGCTCCACTTGGGAATTGAACCTTCACTCTGGGTTATACACTGGGTTCCCTAACCACTATACTACCCTACATTTGCCATACCTGGAAGTCAGTTAAAGGGATTTAAACCAAAATGGTTTCTGTCAATCTATAGAAGGTAAAATGAGGGTAAACCAAAGTCTTATAATCGCCTACAATAGTTGCATTTTTTTCAATTATTTGTCGAAGTTCTGGGCTTTTTCCAGGATATTTTTGTCTTATGTCTCTGTGCTTGGTTTTTGTGCTCGGTAATTGTCGCTGACATTTTTGGCATCATGTTGTAACGTGCCCTAACTTGTGCTTTCCCTCTGCAGCTATGAGCAGAGCGAGTGGGGCTGGAAGGAGAGGGAGAAGAAGGAGGAGATGATGGATGAAAGGGCATGGTATCTCCTGGTTCGTGACATAGACTCCGCCCCCATTGCCTTCTCTCACTTCCGATTTGATGTGGAGTGTGGGGAGGAGGTGCTGTACTGGTAAGTCCAGCAACTGGAGAAAATTATATTGTGAAATTGAATAAAGTATGTAATCTCTTGTTTGGGGTCAGGTTGAGGAAAATTACCTCTGTTGGAATGTATCTGTCAATGATGACCTTTCTTCAAGCAGGTCTGCCTTGTATGTAGTGTGTGTGCGTGTGCGTGTGCGCGGGCAGTGTTTCCCCTACCATACAATAGGCGGCCCTGCCTACGCAGCTTGCCGCCCTGCCTGAAAATATTAAATGCTGATGATTAGTGTTTTGATTTGTTGATTCGCGGTAATCTCACTGCAATCTGCAATGGTTAGTTCAGTGGTCACAATATCAAAGCAAGTGTTTTCCATATAAAAAAATCTAACAATTGTGCTTTCAGAGTTATGCTGTTTATAATTTGTGTCTCAATCTTTGTGGTTGGGTGCTAACTGTTTGTGTGTGTGTGTTCCAGTTACGAAGTGCAGTTGGAGAACAAAATGCGGCGGAAAGGTCTGGGCAAATTTCTCATCCAGATTCTCCAGCTCATTGCCAACAGGTACAGTCCCCCATTTGAAATGACTACACTGCCTGGCCAAAAAAAAAGTCACCGTTGCACCTGTCATGCATAGTGCCCACTGTACAAGCCTCTGGAGGCAGTGTTATGATCTGGGGTTGCTTCAATTGGTCAGGTCTAGGATCAGCAACGTTATGCAGCAATAAAATGAAGTCAGCTGAGTACCTGAATGTACTGAATGATCAGGTTATCCCATCAATGGGCATATCCAGGACGACAATGCCAAGATTCATCGGGCTCAAATTGTGAAAAAGTGGTTCAGGGAGCATGAGGAATCATTTTCACACATGAATTGGCCACCAGAGTCCTGACCTTAACCCCATCGAAAGTCTTTGGGATGTGCTGGAGAACACTTTACGTGTTCTCCAGCACATGGTTTTTACGTGGTTCGACTCTCCCGTCGTCAATACAAGATCTCGGCCAAAAATGAATGCAACTCTGGACGGAAATAAATGTGACGTTGCATAAGGTTGTCGAAACAATGCCACGACGAATGCACGCCGTAATCAAAGCTAAAGGCGGTCCAACAAAATATTAGAGTGTGCGACTTTTTTTTTGGCCAGGCAGCGTGTATGGCACAGTAATGGCAAAGATACTGGGTTTGTGAAAGAAGCTTTGAGACACACTGTACAGCTAAATTACTCTTGACTGAGCTGATTAAACTAACCTAAACTGAACTGGTATTGACCAATTTACCAATATAAACCACTGGGTAAGAGTGCCTACTGATAGACAACCCTGCTAAATTTATAATAATAAGCACATTATGCATAATATGATGTTTAGTAAGGTTTGCTTATACTGCGAGAACAGGAGTATGCTCTAATTGTAAGAAGGGTGAACTGTCGACCTGAAGGTCATTGCTCCAGTTTGGATCTTTGGGATTACAGAAAATGTACAACGTTGGCTTATAAGCTCCTTAAAGCTGTCCGTAAAATGAAAAGGCACTTTAATAGTTCTTCCTGTTCTGTCTGTCTGTCTGTCTGTTTGTCTGTCTGTTTGTCTGTCTCCAGCACGCAGATGAAGAAGGTGATGCTGACAGTATTCAAACACAATCATGGTGCTTACCAGTTCTTCAGAGAAGCCTTACAGTAAGTCTGATTTGACGGCGTTAACTGGGTGGATGAGATGTTTTGAGTTTGCCATATTTTCATTTAACCAAACAGTTAAATAAAATTCAAAGTACATTATATGTGCATTGAATGAACAGTGGATATGAGGGGATGCCAGAAGTTTTGTTGTTGCTTTTTGCCAAACGCATATAGAGTACAACAGAAAAATATAGTATTTTGAAATAAATCTGTGTACTTTTGTGCTCCTGCATGCATACCATAATTATTTATACAATTAAAGCTTATAGACGTTCCTTTTTATACTGGGCAGACTTTCCTTTTATACTGTTCTCCCCTGCCCTGATGCTAATTAACACACACTCCCTCTCTCCCTCAGGTTTGAAATTGATGACAACTCACCCAGCATGTCCGGTTGCTGTGGGGACGACTGCTCCTATGAGATTCTGAGCCGGCGGACAAAATTCGGGGAGGCTGGAGGTCACGGGCATGGCGGGGGACATTGTGGGGGTTGCTGCCATTGAGGCAGGGAGGACAGGGCTCAATGAAACATCCCCCTCCCTGGCCCTGTACCCATTACCACAACCCCTAACAACCTGATCCTGATGCAGTCCATGGAAATATTCAAACTCCCCTTAACTCCTCATCCCCATTTTTCCTATTGTCAAACAGTCCTTGATTTTGATCCCTCCTTCCCAACTGCTTAGAATTGCATACAATCCCTTGAGTGTGTTGATATTGTTTTTCTTACCAGTTTCGTATGAAAAGGATAGCAATAAGGCTCCTATTGCACACCAGTCAAGAGTTCCTCCTGCTACTCACAGACCACTTTGTGTAAATATTGGACCCACGATAAAACCCCAAGGATTTTCTGAGCTTTTTTCCTATTGAGAATTTTTTAATTCTTTGCAGTGACTGCATCTGGAGATTCATCAAATAGAAGCTATAGGAGGTTTATTGCTATTTCTGTTAACGGTTCATTCAGACTATACAGGTTGGCTGATTATTATGTGGAAATATTTATAAGGATATCTTGATGTACAATTTTTGCATTCTTTACAACTAGACGTCACAGTGGTCTGTTGTCTCAGGTTATCAAACTACAAAACATTTTCTGTTTCAGAAGAGATCAATGTACAATTGTTGTGGGTTTGAATTTGGTGGGTTGGATGGTAGGGGAAGGGTATTAGAGGGGTAACATTTAAATAGGAATCCTTAGTTTAAGATCTTTAATATTTTATTTTTAATCGTACCATGCTTTTGTCATAACAGGTCAAATTTCTTTTGCATCCCTCTTCATATTTTATATCTAAATCTATCAAGTCTTTTGGTCCTCATGTATATAATCTGTTTTCCTGTTCACTTGATTTGCCTTTGCAAGTGAGACTTATGGAAGAGTCGTAATAAAAAGCTTGTTTAAGTCTTGAGTTCACTAGATTCTTGCTCAGAGGAAGGGAACCAGTGACATTTCTGCCTTGTCTGTGTTTTATTTCTGTTCTGAAATAAACTTGTTCAACTTCTAATTTGCTCACTTAACCTTTCCCCTCCACATATACATGAATTATAGTGCACACATGCATACATACAAGGGATAAGTCACAACACCCTGTGCAGTTCTCACGATACATGTACACACCAGAGGAAATACAGCACAAGGCTGAAATCCTCTCCTATTTACATGCATTTTTATACTCTAATGAAACAGGCAGAGATACGAGGCAGTTACCCAACTAATTGTGCTTTAATAATTGACACAATTTTGAAAAGGAAAGTTTAAATAATTTTCTCTGAGCCATTATATTTGTGTAAAATAATTTCCCAATTGCTTTGGGTGAACAATATTGCTCATTACATGGATTATTTAATACAGCCTTTGTTCGTCTTCAAGGGTGTGAATCGTTTGTGTGTGTGTAGCAGTTTGTAACCACCGGGATATATTGTCCTAATATTTTAAGTGTTCTCAAAACTCAAAAAGAAGACCACTGTGTATGAAAGCGGAACCTTTGCGATTCACGGTTGTGTACTAGGAGCAGTTATTGGGTGGCTCAAAGAAGGCGGAAATTGTTGGTATGCGTTTTAAAGATGTGAAGTATGAATCGAGATGTTCTGTCCCTGTAACTTATGGAAGCGATGTAAACATGTGTACGTCATTGCCATGACTGAACGTTTACTTGGAAAATGGTTATCCTTGGATTTTTCGTCCTGGATTTCGTAATGTTGGTAAAGACTGGGTATCAAGCAGTGGGCAAAGTAAACGTCGCTAGCTAGCTAGCTAAAGCGGTTCATGTTATGGTTGGCTATCGCTTGCTGCCACAATATGGTTATGTAGCTAGCTAGCTAACTGGTGCTGTTCAACGACACATTTAATCAGCTGCTGCAGCTACTGTCTGCAAGCCCACCTAATAGAAATCGACAAGGTAGGTTGCAGACTGACCCCCTTTGTGAAGACATGAAAATAATGTTTCATGCATAGCTGTGGGATTAGGATTCAGATTGTCATTCTTTAAAAAAAAAAAAAAAAATACATTAAAGTTTCCAGCTATGAGACTGACAGTCACATAATGTTACACGTATTAACCTTAAGGCATCTTTTGTTGTGGGGTGGGGTGTGGATTAATTCAATTATCAATTAAATTAATTGCAGAGCTAGTTGTTTTTACATATTAATCTTTTATCTTTGAATACCATTGCCTGTTTACAACCACATTTACGTATGCAATGTGTTCTTTTCTAGCAGCAGAGGAGACGAAGTATGTGGCAGTGAGGACAGGATATATTGAATTCTTTCTGCCTGTTGAGCCACAATGAGACTAAAGCTGAAGACCGTGTTTGTCCTTTACTTCATGGTGTCCTTGTTGGGCTTGATCTATGCATTGATGCAGCTTGGTAAGGTGTTATCACTTTCACTCAAGTCATGTCTGTAGTAATTTGTTACCTGTGTCGTGCCAGTGTGCGCTTGCTGTATAAACATAAGATGCGGTCATGCGTCCGCTATTTGATGGGATGATTTGACTTCAGTACACTTATCCAGTTGTCTGTCTGTCTGTCTGTCTCTATTTCAGGTCAGAGATGTGACTGTACTGATCATGACATGTCCAGGGACCGCATAATTTCTCGCCTGCGTGGAGAACTGCACAGTTTAAGAGAACAAATGAAGAAAGCAGAGCCTACCAAGCCACCAAAACCCCTTCTGTCCACCATCTATGTGATCACTCCCACTTATTCCAGGTACACATCTGACTGCTTTTATTATTCATTTTATTATCAGATGAATGATATCATCATCCAGTCATCCAGCAAATTTAATTTACATAAAGTGTTAAAAATTAACATAGCCCATCTGGCTGAGGGAGGTATTTGTCCCCAACCAGGATACAAGTCCTGCTGCTGCTGAACTTTAATACAGTAATGTAATTCTTCTCTCTCCCTCTCCCTCTCCCTCTCCCTCTCCCTCTCCATCTCCATCTCCATCTCCCAGGCTTGTCCAGAAGGCAGAGCTGACCCGCATTTCACAGACCTTTCTACACGTGCCGCAGCTCCACTGGATTCTAGTGGAGGACTCCCCCGACAAGACGGCCCTGGTGTCGGAGTTCCTGGCGCACTCGGGCCTGACCTACACCCATCTGCATGTGCCCACTCCACGCGACCGCAAGCTGCAGGAGGGCGACCCCAGCTGGCTGAAGCCTCGCGGCGCTGAGCAGAGGAACGAGGGCCTGCGCTGGCTGCGGGACTCCACCAGGGCGCGGCAGGGAGAACAGGGCGTGGTGTACTTTGCGGACGACGATAACACATACAGCACGCAGCTGTTCGAGGAGGTGAGTGAGCCAGCCTTACAGCTGTCAGTCTTATTCCTTCTCTCTGTCTCTCTGTCTCTTTTTCTTTCAGTCTTTTCCTCCTGTCTGCACTTTCTCTTTATCAATTTCCCATAATATCTTTTGCTGCATCTTTGCCTGTATGTATGTTCTTAAAGGAAAGGTTTGGTAGTTTTTGGCTCTGTATTTCGATAATCTTGGATGATCATGAATAGTAGAGACCAAAATTTTGCTTATCGTTTAAAGATTTAGTTTGATACCTCTTTGCTGCATCCTCAGACACCGCTCAAAAAAAATTCATATTTTCAAAGATGGGAAGCTCACAGTATATTCATACATGTCTTGCCATGAAAAAACGATTGCAAACAAAGGATTGTATCAAAACCTATGGGCTTGGGAAGTTCATCTGGCTCTTATTCCGGCTACATCCACACAGTTAGCCACCTACCATTACATACCCCAACTCCGGTGTCTGGTGGTGCTGCAGCAGGGGTCCGTCCGACACAAGGAACAGCTGAGTAGTTCAGGAAGAAATGTTTACGTGTTTCTTTGATGGTTGCAAATAATTATGCCTGTCAATATGATCACCTCACACCCGATGATTAGCCAAACAAAGATCACGGATAGGATTGTTGATATCCACCTGTATAACAAGCAACCAGTGCCTCACAGTCGTAGAGTGGAAGCTTGTGAGTTTAGAGCCAGCATTCATTCTATACCCACAATTGGGAACAGCGCACTTGTGACCCATTTTCTAATGTGTGCTAGTTAGCTAGGCAGCTAAAACTCTTAGCTGGTTTGAAACTGTTCGGCTTGAGAAAAAGAAGTCCTAACTGAAATAGAACATTGCTCTTGTTCAAAACCATTTCTGAAACTATGAAAAGTAAATCAAGACTGCTATAAATATATTGTGAGTTTCCGTTTTCACAAAATAAATTTATCATGGTTTTTGAAGGCTGCAAAATGCCCCAATGTGTTCCTATTGGAGCCGTGTGTGAGGATGAAGGCAACGGGGTATCAGACTAAATTTTTAAGCAATCAGCAAAATGTTGGTCTCTACTATTGACGATGATCCAAGACTATCTGAAAAATAGGGCCTGGGTTCAAACCTAGCAAACCTATCCTTTAATTCTTTCCTTCCCCCATTGTTCATAAGCAGTGGTATAGTGTGTTAAGTCTGCTTCTGGTGGTCTAAAGAGTGTCCCCCGCTCCTTCAGATGCGCGGGACCCAGATGGTGTCGGTGTGGCCCGTGGGGCTGGTGGGGGGCATGCGCTACGAGCGTCCCGTGGTGGAGGGGGGCCTGGTGGTCCGCTTTCACACGGGCTGGCGTCCCGGCCGGCCCTTCCCCATCGACATGGCCGGCTTTGCCGTGTCGCTGCGCCTGGTGCTGGCCAACCCCGAGTCCCGCTTCGACGGCAACGCGCCAATGGGCTTCCTGGAGAGCAGCTTCCTGCAGGGCCTGGTCACTATGGAGGAGCTGGAGCCCAAAGCCGATATGTGCACCAAGGTGAGGTGGTGCGTGAGGGCTGTCACGTACGCACTCTGACTGCATTCCAAACCGCTCTCTCCTTTCACTGATTCAATGCGTGAGCTTCCAAGCGCTTGCTCATTATCGATGTGGGATTTGTAGGGCGCAGCTTGCTAGCTTTGAATGCAGTATCTTGCTTCTACTTAGCAGCCAAAGCAGATGCAGGTTTATTAATGATATCGAACATCTGGTACTTGGCGAGGACAAAGAGTACTCACCGTCACAGCTTGTTCACACTAAGCTTTTCAGGGTATTTTCACATTGGAGTCCATGTTCTAGCACTCTGACAAATTGGTCCAGAGCAGAAAATCCAACTGTAGTAGAACTTTGGCACAAGCTGTGCAATTGAAATGACTTTTATATCAGTGCAGTGCTACACGATTTCGAAAGCATGGTCAGCTCGTTTATGTTATTAGACCCTAATTTCATTCCTTTTGCATGGCTCTGAGTCCCTTATGAAACCACACACTCAGAAAACGCTCTTCCTGCAGGACTCATGAACAGAGATATTGTTTGCTGTAATCCCCTCCTGAATTTATAATTGAGGCATATTCGCGGACGCTTTTAGCATACAGGAGCTTACAGTAGGTGCATTTAGCATGGGTAGAAAACCACAACTAGGTTCTACCACATGATGAGGACATAATTAAGGTGGAACATTCAATGGTCTGCATTTAGAAAGCAAGGGTTATTTTGAAACAAATAATCCACGTTTCACTTTAATGTTTTTTTGTTTTTTTAAACAAATGCCTGATTTCTTATTTAAAATTGTCTGTGCAGGTGTTGCATGAGACCCAAATATCCCGATTCATTCACAGAAACCAACTCCCACATCCAGCACTATCGCTTATCCAGAGCGACTTACATACACAAATTACTTTCTTAAACCATTCATAAGCTGTATATTTTACTAAAGTAATTCAGGTTAAGTAGCTCAAGAATACAACGGCAATGCCCCAGTTGGAAATTGAACCCACAAACTTAGCCTACAACATTATAAAGGGTCACGTGGATATTAACTAACATAGCATCTGCCACAGGTTGATTAGTCTTGTTATTTTAGCTAAACCATTTTGAAACTTTTGTTTCTTTAGTAAAACAGCCAAGGTGGCTGTATTGTATGATATAGCTATTGGGTGGCTGTATGGTGTGATGCAGTGATTGGGTGGTTACGTTGTGTGATGCAGCGATTGGGTGGCTATATTGTATGATAAAGTGATTGGGCGGCTGTATTTTATGATAAAATTATTGGGCGGCTGTATTATGATTGGGCGGCTGTATCATGATTGGGTGGCTGTATTAACTGACGCAGTGTTTACGTGACTGTGTTGTATAATAAAGTGATTGAGCGGCTGTATTAACTGACGCAGTGTTTACGTGACTGTGTTGTATAATAAAGTGATTGAGCGGCTGTATTAACTGACGCAGTGTTTACGTGACTGTGTTGTATAATAAAGTGATTGAGCGGCTGTATTAACTGACGCAGTGTTTACGTGACTGTGTTGTATAATAAAGTGATTGGGCGGCTGTATTAACTGACGCAGTGTTTACGTGACTGTGTTGGGCAGGTGCTGGTGTGGCACACTCGGACAGAGAAGCCGAAGATGAAACGGGAGGATGCCTTACAGAAGCAGGGTCTAGGCTCCGATCCCGGGGTGGAGGTGTGAAGTCCAGGGCTCTGACAGGAGCACAGCTGGACCGTCTGCCTAGCGCCCCAAAGGAGAGACCAGCCCAGACCGCCCAACATTGCCCAGAGGAGACCCCAACCCTGGAATAGCCAATCCTCTTAGAGCAAAAAACAGGGGCACTTCTGGCGCACACAGACTTAATGCCTTACCAGGATCAGAGTAGACAGAACCTCCATTTTAAAATGATTCAATCTCCTCTCTTATTCGTCATCCTTGCACTCACACACCTCATGACCACAGACCTACACAAGGGGACGTGCCTAGACAAACTGAGGGTGTAAAATTGAGGGGGAGAGATGGAGAGCAAAATAGGTGCAGAAGTGGAGAGGGAGGGAGCGTATTTATTTGAAGAGAGTCTATAACGGGGTGTAAAACGCATCACTTTATCCTCTCACTCTCTATACGCCTCACTCCTGTGAGACTTGGGTGTGAGTGTCCCTGGAGACCACCGCACCTTTACTGTACTGGAGCCCGGGCCTCTCCTGTCCGTACTGACACATGGGAACATGTGAAAAGCAAAGCCGTGTTTACTAGTTAAGTGTATATATCTGTGTGCATGACGTCTCCATCTTAACATCCGTCCGCCTGTGTGTGTGCTTCTTTGTGCATGTCAGTATGCTGCTTAGGCTCCTTAGTGTCTGTCTGTTTAAATGTGTGTATATAAGGCATGGTGCGTTGTTCTGCAGTCTCACTGTATCTGACTTCCTTATGCTGAGGAATTAAGGAAGAATTGTGAGAAATAATCATACTGTATTTATATTGAGGACTGTATTTAATTTTGATCGCGCACAGTTTACATGTGTGCAGTTGCATTGCCTCTGCCAGTGCTATACTGTGAATTAAATATATAGTAACCATGTTTAGGCACTAGATGGTGCAAACTTGTGTGGTCCTGTTCATCTACTTTATTATTGCATTTTTCGACAGTCTGACTCAATAGTTATAGCTGGGTTCTTGTGTTTTGGTTTTTATGGAAAGAAACCCATCTGATCGGGACCAACAACATTTTTGCTAGTTGTAAAGATCTTGACGCCTGTAAGAAAACAGTAATTGTATAATCAAAGATAACAATTGGATTCTTGGGAGAAGTGTTTATTTTAAAAGTTACAATTAAGATTTTATTCAGACGACACATCACACTGATCAGATCTTTTTTTTGGCATTCCACAGTGGTTTTCTGTCTAGCTGTTCAACTTTATGTGATCAGCCAGTAGAAGCCCAACCTGTGAGGACTGAATGTTGTATCAACCCTGCATTTTCACAAGCCTTGTGTTTGATTTTATCTGTTGATTTAATGTTTGCATATTTGCTGCTATATCCACCTGATCCCTGAATAGCTTGGGTTCAGGCACTGAGAGTGATAATTCATAGCTTCCCAAACTCAGTCCTGGGCCCTCCAGTGTATGTTGGCTTTTGTCACAGCCAATAAATGTCTATCAATCCAAGTTGTTGAAAATGTTTGCTCTTCCATAGTGTTTACCTTATCACCTTATCACCTTATTTGAACACAATGCAAATGTTTAATTGTTGCCATTTTATTAATTTTAGAACTTAGTTTAGAACTGGGAATTTTCCTCACATGGTTTAGTTGCAATGATTAAGTGTCCATACCTTTAGTAATTAGGACCAGCTGATTTATCAGTCTAATTTAAATAATAATAATAATAATAATAATAATAATAATAAATACATCCCTTTCTAAATGAATCATTTGTTCTATAATCATTTGCAGAAAACGAAAGCATTAGTTGATCTGACTGGTTAATAGTCCTGGGATGTGGACGAGGCGTGTTATGCAGTCCAAAGGGCGGCTGACACTTCAGCCATATGTGAGCGCCCCCATGTGGCCCGGGGGTTCGATCCCCCAACACCTTTCTCAACTGTGGTACCCTCTCCGCTTTGTACCTGCCTTAATAAAGCAAAAATAATATGAAAGAAGGGTGGACTGTCCTGCTCTCTTTCAAAAAAGAGTAATGGGCTATGAATGTGTTGTATTGTATCCTATGTGGAATGTGTAGCTATTTTGGACATAGGGCCTGATTTACTAAGACCTTTAGCACATGCAAAATAATAATAAAAAAAACTGATTGGTGCAATACAAATACCATGACCAATCATTGGTCATGTTATTGGCTAAAATCAGGCCCATAATGTAGCCTTAAAAGATCGTAAATTGTCTCATCCCACAGTAGAGAATAAAAGTCTCTAGACCTTTTCAGTTCAGAATTTTTTTTTTATATAAAAAATGTGGCATTTCCATTCTCACCTGAATTTGGAAAGTACCAATTTGTGAACTATGTAGAAGCGTGCTCATATACGCCCCTGCTACCGGCTCGGGAGTGAAGACGACTCTCTGTGAACTATGTAGAAGCGTGCTCATATACGCCCCTGCTGCCGCTCCGGAGTGAAGACGACTCTCTGTGAACTATGTAGAAGCGTGCTCATATACGCCCCTGCTGCCGCTCGGGAGTGAAGACGACTCTCTGTGAACTATGTAGAACCGTGCTCACATACGCCCCTGCTGCCGCTCGGGAGTGAAGACGACTCTCTGTGAACTATGTAGAAGCGTGCTCACATACGCCCCTGCTGCCGCTCCGGAGTGAAGACGACTCTCTGTGAACTATGTAGAAGCGTGCTCATATACGCCCCTGCTGCCGGCTCGGGAGTGAAGACGACTCTGTGAACTATGTAGAAGCGTGCTCATATACGCCCCTGCTGCCGCTCGGGAGTGAAGACGACTCTCTGTGAACTAGTGTTGTCACGATACCAAAATTTTGACGTCGATACCGATACCAGGTTTAGTATCATGATACTCGATACTGAAACGGTACTTGAAACTGAAACGATACTGATTCGGTACCTCTACTGAAATGACCTTAACCCTATTTACTTTGGCCCTTCAGAGGCAATTTCCTCCTGGTTTCTACTAGTTTTATTTAAATGTCAATATCTAAAAAAATATTCCCTGCACATCCATGGTTTTAAGTTTGAACTGAAGAAGAAGCTGTATCATTCAGAAATGTGCTACAGAATACATTTATTTCAGAATAGTCACATACAGTATACAGGTGCAGCTCAAAAAATTAGAATATCGTGAAAAAGTTCAATATTTTTTGTCACTCATTTCAGAAAGTGAAACTCATATATTATATAGATTCATTACACAGAGTGAAATATTTCAAGCCTTTATTTCTTGTAATTTTGATGATTAATGGCTTACAGCTAATGAAAACCCAAAATTCAGTGTCTCAGAAAATTAGAATATTACATACGATCAATAAAAAAGGATATTTTAAACAGAAATGTCAGCCTTCTGAAAAGTATGTTAATTTCTATGCACTCAATACTTGGTTGGGGCTCCATTTGCATGAATTACTGCATCAATGCGGCGTGGCATGGAGGCGATCAGCCTGTGGCACTGCTGAGGTGTAATGGAAGCCCAGGTTGCTTTGATAGCGGCCTTCAGGTCGTCTGCATTGTTGGGTCTGGTGTCCCTCATCTTCCTCTTGTCAATACCCCATAGATTCTCTATGGGGTTCAGGTCAGGTGAGTTTGCTGGCCAATCAAGCACAGTAATACCATGGTCATTGAACCAGCTTTTGGTACTTTTGGCAGTGTGGGCAGGTGCCAAGTCCTGCTGGAAAATGAAATCAGCATCTCCATAAAGCTTGTCAGCAGAAGGAAGCATGAAGTGCTCTAAAATTTCCTGGTAGATGGCTGCGTTGACTGTGGACTTCAAAAAACACAGTGGACCAACACCAGCAGATGACATGGCACCCCAAATCATCACTGACTGTGGAAACTTCACACTGGACTTCAAGCAACGTGGATTCTGTGCCTCTCCACTCTTCCTCTGGGACCTTGATTTCCAAATGAAATGCAAAATTTACTTTCATCTGAAAAGTGGACTTTGGACCACTGAGCAACAGTCCAGTTCTTTTTCTCCTTAGCCCAGGTAAAACGCTTCTGACGTCGTCTCTGGTTCAGGAGTGGCTTGACACGAGGAATGCGACATTTGTAGCCCATGTCCTGGATTCGTCTGTGCGTGGTGGCTCTTGATGCACTGACTCCAGCCTCAGTCCACTCCTTGTGAAGCTCCCCCAAATTCTTGAATGGATTTTGCTTGCTCTCAAGGCTGCGGTTATCCCTGTTGCTTGTGCACCTTTTCCTACCACACTTTTTCCTTCCACTCAACTTTCTATGAATATGCTTGGATACAGCACTCTGTGAACAACCAGCTTCTTTAGCAATGACCTTTTGTGGCTTACCCTCCTTGTGGAGGGTGTCAATGACTGTCTTCTGGACATCTGTCAAGTCAGCAGTCTTCCCCATGATTGTGTAGCCTACTGAACCAGACTGAGAGACCATTTAAAGGCTCAGGAAACCTTTGCAGGTGTTTTGAGTTAATTAGCTGATTAGAGTGTGACACCATGAGTTTCCAATATTGAACTTTTTCACAATATTCTAATTTTCTGAGACACTGAATTTTGGGTTTTCATTAGCTGTAAGCCATTAATCATCAAAATTACAAGAAATAAAGGCTTGAAATATTTCACTCTGTGTAATGAATCTATATAATATATGAGTTTCACTTTCTGAAATGAGTGACAAAAAATATTGAACTTTTTCACGATATTCTAATTTTTTGAGCTGCACCTGTATATATAATAACCATAACATATGTCGCCTAATGTATTTAAATACGTTTAAAAAAGAACGTACGAAAGCGCGTGTGTATTCACACAAGTACAGCAACGTATTTCAGCCCTAAGTGAGAGGGGTGGTCACTGCGGAAATGTCGACTGTACGGGACTTTGGCGAAATATAACAAGATAAACTCTTCAGGGTTCATCAGAAAACAGCTGTAGCTGAATATACTGGTAAGTACTTGGTTTCTTAAACATATTTATATGAGAGATTTTGGAGAAAAAAAATTAGGTGTCTTCTAAACCGAAAGTGCATCAATGTATATAGTACAGTAAGCAAAGGAAAACGGCGAATACTCATTTGTACAACGTTTTAAAAAAATATTATTGTTTCTATACGTGACATGAATGATAAAATACGACGACAGTCTATCGGGGTTATTTTCAGTTATTATACCATCATTTTTCAAGTCAAACTATCGTTAAATCATTTACTTTGTGCTCACCTAAATTCTCCGTGGAAGTAAGGCGTTAGTTTAGTAGGTAACGTAAAGTAGCCTATAGCTCTGCCGACCAAAAACAATATCGCGCGTGTGAAAGAATCAGACTCGTAGTATTGTTAGCTAACGTTCACCTTTCATCCTCTCAATCAGTAATGCAGACAGATAACAGCAGAGCACACATTTGACCTAAAAGTACCGCACGTCTGAAAATTCTAATACCGAACCGTTTTGTTTTTTTAAGTATCGAAAAAGTACCGAAGTTTCGGTGTACCGTGCAACACTACTGTGAACTATGTAGAAGCGTGCTCATATACGCCCCTGCTGCCGGCTCGGGAGTGAAGACGACTCGCAGTTCTGCGAAACACGTGGTGCCAGCCCCCTGCTTCTTTTCACACTGCAGCCACAAGCCGTGCATGCGCAGAGTGGGGGCAGGAGGAGACCCAATCATACGCGCGTGCGGAAAGCAAGCCACGGGCGCCTGGACGGCCAACAGGGGTCGATCACGCAATGAGCACTGCTTTCCGCGGTGACTGAATCCCTCTCATATGTCCCTGGGGCGATGCAAAGCCAATTGTGCACCGCCCCTGCAGGGCTGCCGGCCACAGTCGGCACTGGCACGGGCCAGATTCGAACCGAGACCGTGGTGCTCACTCATGTACCACAAGCGGCGCTTTCAGAATCTTCTATTTCGGTTGGAAGAAAAAAGCATACACTGACATACCCCAGGACTAAGTTTTGGGAAGCCCTACTGTAATTGACTCTTCATTGGCCATACACCACCAACAGCGACCTGAAAGACTGCAGGATCTGCTGATCCCATCCCAGCTGTGTTCTGGCTGGAGCTCAAGTTTCGCTCTACTAAAAAAAGTTCACCAGCAGGAAACTGAAAGGCTGTGTTTGAAGTCCTCGCCCCTTGAGAATCCAGGGGGCCCACACTTGTACAAACACTCTCAGCCACAACACACGGTTGCCAGGTGGGTAATGGGACCACAGCTGGATGAAGCAGACGGTGTGCACGCCCACAAGAGCGGTGAGTCACACGCAATTGGAAGCAGCCCGGACGCATGTGGGCATGCACAGCTATAACAGGGCGACAAGCAGTCACATGCATAACAACTTGGCTCCCACATGATGTCTTCCACCTAAGGAGATGTTCCACTGTGATACTGACTGCACGTCATGTGCTGTCATTGTCTCTGTTATGCAATGTCAAGTTCTTCTTTAGGCAAAGGTCTCTTTCTCTTGCCATTGTTCTCCCATCTGACCCCTGCTCCCGCACACACTCTATATCCTAATGTCTACACATAGATTTCTATACAATTCTGTGGGAGTTTACACATGAATTTGTTGGTTGGATGCTCAGTTATCTACGTACTATCTTGTGCATGGTTTTTACTTGTTTAACATACAAATACTATGCACATTCCTCTGCAAGTGAAATTATTCTCTCCTTAAAGCACTGAGGAAAGAAATGTTAAAAGTGAGCTAACCTCTTGGGAAAGATGGGTCAGTGGTCTGGAGCTAAAGAAGAAGGTTTGTATATGTCTGACAAACAATTTTACTTAAGTACCTAAAAATAATTAGATCTGGCTTAAATACTGTAAGGAAATATATCAATTAATTATGGCCAATACAGCTAGCAATAGCTTTCATTTTTGAATGCAATTTAGTGGGTAGATTCTAGAGGTCAATAATTTTGGAATTTAGAGTGTATCCCTCTGGTGTGTAGATTTTAACAGTTGTCTACCCATATCTGTATGAGCATGTGTTAACTTCCTCTTTGTCCGTGTGCGTGTGTGCGTGTGTGCGTGTGTGTGTGTGTGTGTGTGTGTGTGTGCGTTTGCTTTGGTGACGGCAGGTCCAGGCAGGGCGTGTGCCAGTACGGTGTAAGGTTGTTCAGAGTGGAGAACAGTGCAAAGACAGACTGACACATACCAGGTAGGTTTGTTACCTCTTTGTTACTCTCTCCATTTCTTTCTCTATTGAATCATATTTCAGACTTTGTTTTTCCTGCCCATTTCCACAAAAACTGATTTTGAATTTGGACTTACCTGTAAGTAAAGTTTATTTTTTATTTTAATGAGCAAATGATATGTAAGAGTAATACATATACGCAGTGCGATATACTTGGAAGGTATTTTATCTGTCTTATCAGCATAATAATTTCAGATATTTGCAGCACATACAGCCAAAATGTGATGATTTGGTTCTATTCAAGTCAGTCTCTAGTCCACCTGTTAGACCACATTTTAACAGGTGGATTTACTGCAGATTAATTTGACTGGCTTGCTTCATCAATACTGTAAAAAGTGTCAATGTTTAATCTAATTGTAAATGATATTATATTCACATAGCTATGGGAATAATGAGATGATGAATATATTTTACTGGAGTAGCTTTTCTGGTTAGTTTCGATTGCCTTTTTGTGTGAAAAGGTTAATGAATTACAAGCGGAATACTTTTTTTACTAGAAATATTATTAACACGATTTATCCAAAGGTAATGATAATAATAAAGATTAGTCAAACAAAAATCCTGTCAGAGTTTATTTTGTAATGTTCACTCCAAAAAAAAATCATTATCCATTGAGAATGCTGTTCAGCCTTATAAAAGGGCTAGCTAACTTATTGCTGTAATTCACCATTTCTGTTCAACATAATTATTTACAATATACAATTATATATTTACAATATACAAAATAATTACAATGAATAACTATTATATGATTTTAGGATTAAATGATTAGTACAATGGGAAATGTGAATTATATAAGCTTTTATCTATATCTAATCTTTTATCTATATTGCATTGTTGTCATTTTTTCACATGACGTGTTGCATGTAGTAATATTTAAAACAACTTGCGTTTATTGCTGATAAAATTAGTTATTTATAATAACCATACTTAATACTTGTTTCATTCTGTCATAATGTTATATTCTTGTCACTATGTATTTATAAGAATGCCGTTGCTGTATGTCTGAATTTTCCAAATATGCAAACTTCTGAAAAGCAGTATCATGTATCCTTTATAGTTAAAAAAGAAAACATAGAGTTTGGACTGAAAACAGAATTTGAGTTCCAGCTGGTGTCATTGAGTCATGAGTGATGCTGGAAGGTCTCTTATCTGAGTCATAAATGGAAGATGGGAGAAGCTTTCAGTGCTGGAAACACAAAGACACCGTGTACTCTTTCATATACTGTACAGTGAACTTTGCACAGTCTCTGTACACGTTAACTACTGTTAAACAAACTAATGCCCAGAGACAGTGAGAGAGAGGGGGGCCCAGTGACAGTGAGAGAGAGGGGGGCCCAGAGACAGTGAGAGAGAGGGGGGCCCAGTGACAGTGAGAGAGAGGGGGGCCCAGAGACAGTGAGAGAGAGGGGGGCCCAGTGACAGTGAGAGAGAGGGGGGCCCAGAGACAGTGAGAGAGAGGGGGGCCCAGAGACAGTGAGAGAGAGGGGGGCCCAGTGACATCCAGGAGATTTCTTTGCAGCAGAGCACTCACTCATAAATATTTCACAATTACATTAAAAATCAGAAAACATGTATCGGAGGATCAAGGCTAAAGCTCAGACATATATTCACGTTAAAACACTACTCTTTCATGTATGTACACCTTCACAGGATGTCTTGGACCTGTGGGGGTTGTTGACTTTCCATAGGAATTTCAAGATAATACTTTTTAACCAAACCATTACATGTACACACATGGCAATTAGAGGATGCATGCACTGATGACTTACTTGAGGTTTCTTTTCTCAGAACCCAAAGACTTACAAGGAGAACAGGGAAAAATAGAATATGACAATCGGCAAGAGCTCAAAGAAGTCTCCCAAATCCCCCAAATACCTGGACCTAGCCGACGCGTTCTACGGACGCCTGGACGAGACGGGGGCGGAGAGGGGGACTGACGGGGAGGTGGAAGAGCAGGGCCGAGGGGACGGGAGGACGGTAGAGCTGCAGTCGCAGGCCGAGCAGAGGGACGGCAAGCGGGAGTCGGGAGTTTTCGACTTCAACCAGGGGATGCTGGAGGACGACGGGACCGCCACGCTGCTGAGGAGGAGTCCGGGCCGCCGCAGCAGCCGCTGGAGGAGGAAGAGCGGCTCCAAGAAGAAGCGCGTGGAGACCGAGCCGGAGGACTCCACTCCGGCAGGGGAGAGCGCGGCTCCGGCCAAGGCTGCCGAGACCATGACGGTGCTGGATCTGACCGCAGTACAGTCCCAAGAGGCCGGGCACGTTCTGGTCCACTTCTCGGTCAGGGAAGAGGCAGACGACCAGGTCCTGATCTGTAAGAAGGCAGAGACAGAGGCTGAGGGCCAGCGAGGAGAGGAGGAGATGAAAGTGGCCAAGAGCGGCAAACTAAAGAATTACCGAAAGGTAAGGCTTTGATTTTATAGTCCGTGTATTTTATTCAGACTTACAAAGCTTACTATTGTACAAGTTATATGCTCTTAAAATCCACTTCAGAGTTCTTTACCTTCGACTGGACCAAGTTCCTCACGACAATCACCCTACGATTAAGCATCTGCAGATCAAACCTCTACTCAGAATGTTACAGGAAAGGTGTCGGGTGGCTTATACTGTTTATACATTTTACCCTCTTTGAAGGTTTACCAGTTGTTACTGGCTTTCACTGACACAAGGCATAGCTCTGAAAGGCTGGAAAATTTGAAAGACTTTCCAAATACTTTTATTGAGGTTCCAAGCTCTATCCAGTCTCGGAAAGCAAGGGTTCATCTCACACATAAGTTTCTCAACAGTGTTGCTGTGACCTTGTTTGGTCACAACAACATTGCGATAGAGTGTTAGGTGGGCAGAAACTAAGCTGCTCCCACAATAATAGGTCACCCTGCTGCGCTGCATGGCGACCTTGGAGATGATTCAGCCATTTTGTTGGGATGGCATGAACACACGCCCTGTTCAGCGGAGGCTTCAGTGTGAGGTCACTCGGTTTCCCTCTGTGAGTTTGCTTAGTGCCTCTTGGATTAATAATCACCCTGCTTTTTCAAGCACTGAAACACCTGAGTGTTGAGCAATGAGATCAGGAGAACTTCTCCTACCCTTTGTTTACCAAGCTGTTGGGAAATCTCTAATCTGTCTTCCCATAGTCCTCCTCTGCATTTCACCTGTCGTTTCTTCTGCCTTCCTCTTTTTACTCTTTGGTTCCATAAGTTTCTTCCAACTGTTGTTATCTTCCTTTCTGTTTGCAGTGGCTCTGTATTATGGGATACGTGGTGGAATAATCACACACGCAATCTCTTACCCTATATGCATATGTTTGGAAACCTTGAAGTGAAGGTCTTTGAAGCCAGGTTCTACAAACAGCCTTAAAAACCAGTCCTCTGCATTCTGGCTTTTATCAGTTTGGTGATCAGTGTTAGCAATAGCAGAGAATTTACAACTCTGCTGACAGAAACCACTTTTCTTTCCTTTTTTTACCTTCCACTGCATAAAAAACCAGTCTACTACATTCCAGTTTTTATCAGTTTTGTGATCAGTGTTAGCAGAGTTTAGAAGTCAGCCAACAGAACCAACGTATTTAGTTTCACCGCAATCTTTACCCAGAATCCTCCTTCCTGGGCCTAGGAACGTAGGGTCAAAGCAAGGAATGAAGGAGCAAATCACACACTCCTATCAGGTGTGTAGACTGGTACAGCGCCAATCACTTTTGTGTTTACCTCACCCATAGGCCCTTGACCGAGCTCTCCGCAGAGGCTGGGAGACCTTCGTCACCAACCTGTACAGTGTGACCCTCACGCCCATCTCATCTTCAAAAACATCACCATCATCTTCCTCACTAGCAGAAATGCATCGGACCTCTGCCATAGCCGAATACAGATGAAAGATCAAAGGGCCTAAGCCCAATCAACCTGTAGATTCTAAGATTTATTTAATTATAGCACTAATTAAATTATTAAAGATAAATGTGTTTTGTTTTGCACATGGTTCAAGGGGGAGTTCAATGTGATGACGTGAAATTGATGATACAGGGTACAAAGTAACATTTCATTCATACAGAGCTAATTCAGAGTTATCGCATGTTTAGTGGATGTTATAAATTCCTATCCTTCTACATAGTTCAAGGTTCAACTTCTATGACTATTCTTAGAGATTATTTTACATAACCTGAGAACTGAGCGGTTAACGTTGAACGTCATTCAGTAACTGGAATCAGCTTGGGCTGCACTGGTGTAGACTGGACTGTGTTTTTTGCTGTCTGACAGCAAAAATGACCAGTAGAAATAAAATAGGTGCTGTGTAATGATGCACCATATGATGTAACATCAGGTAGAAAAATACTTGGAGTTGATACTGAAAGCTGTATATGAGCTCAGGTGTGAGAGCTTAAAGCATTTATGCAGGTCTGCATAGATAAATTTGTATTTAAAATGATGCGCAAAATCTAATTTTCTACATTTCCTGGGTTTTTTTCAGCATTGAAGTCTGTTTTTGATGGATTATTTATGTAGGACTGAGCTGAGAGAAGGGATATGGAATGTGTGTTTACCTAAAAACTACCAGCTCATTTCTCTCTAACGTCTGTAACAGAGAAGTGAATCTAGTGTGAATAAATCAAGACCAAATATTTCCAAGGTTTCATTGTCAATGTTTGCAAAACTGTGATTTAAGCCCAGAGAGGAAGATTCCATGATTTCTCAAGGACACCCAGGTAATTCATTATATAAGTTTGGGTTAATGTATACTTAGAAACCAAATAAACCAGAATGAATGAGGCATAGGGGTCTTTTTTTTGGTGTAAATGTTACATTTGTGAATTTACATATACAGTTGAAGTCGGAAGTTTACATACACTTAGGTTGAAGTCATTAAAACTCATTTTTAATCACTCCACAGATTTCATGTTAGCAAACTGACCTCATACTTTCTGAAACAGTTGTTACAGAAATAAATACAACATGGAATCAAAAGCATCAGATACAGAATTGTTTTACTGCCCATGAGTTAGTTACAAAGCAGCGGAGACTCACCACCTTCACTTCCAAGGTCCTAAAGAAGAAAGGGAGGCAGACACTCACTTTATAAAATTGAACAGAAATTAGAGGTAAGAGTTGAGTGAAACTTTCCACTGTGCTTAATGGGCCGTCTCTTACCACGAGGGGATGTGCCTGTGAGAGGCTCAGCAGCAGAGCTAGGATGGTGGAGATGAGTCTGTGGTCCATCTTCTGTCAGAATTTGGAGATTTCCCTCCACGATGACTTGATGTCTGAGATCTGTCAGGCCGTGCAGCTTGTAGGTGTACCTACAACGGAATCAAGGATCATTGTCATTTCTCTACACCCAAAATGAGCTTTTACAAGGAAGTGTATAACAATACATTTACAACTCATTTCAACAATACATTTAAACATTAATGATGTGGTGACCAATACCCCAGGAACAGACTCCAGGAAATCCAAAAATGAGACAGCAACAGTGGGGCCAATGAGTGACCAATTATTCACCAATAAGCATAGGGCGAGCACCCCAAGGGCAGTCCAATAGAACTCCTGATACATCTGATACATTCACCTTTATGGGCAACAGTTAGCTGAAACCCAATATGCGAGGTCACACCCATAGAACATAACAACCAATTATCGCCCTCAACATCTCCCCACTCCCTGGGCAGTGCTCCCAGCTGATGACCTCATCAGGATGCCCACTATCATGCCATGAGTTATCTTGCTGTCATGGCCTTGAAGTAGTGATGCCTGACACAGACATTAGTAAACATTAGTAAGACGGTGGAAAACAAGTGAGATTATAAACGCACAGGAGAGATAATTTAGATGATACAACCGAACAAAACATGCACCCAAGGCATTCTAATTACCTCCCATACTATTCCATCAGACCCATTTCCCTTACTAGACCTGTCGGCACTCACACCGAAAGGCCTGAACCGGTCCAGCAGTGTGAGTTCCAGCATGCCACATCAATAACTAAACTGTTTGGTTACTTTACATTGTTAATCTGGGTGGATCAAGGTAAACAAACCCTCTCCTATAAAACACAGGCTTTGTTTATGGAAGGTTTGTCATATGCTTCTTACTGTATATACTGTATATTTGTTATCTTTAGATCTAAGACTATTCACTGTCAAACATTTTCATTTTTACTAATAAAAAAAATCTAATAAAAGACATGCAATGAAAAAGATCAATTCTACAAAAAAAAAAGATCTCATCTCTTCTGTCAAGACTGTTACATTCATATCTGTGGGCCACACAAGATACACAGTACACTACCTATGAAGAAAATGGGCTGAGAGAAGGAATAAAATATAAATTATGGTAACAGTTTACATTAAGTTGCACCTATACCTGTGTAGTTAAATTGTAACTAAATTCTAAGAAGAGGTTATTACTGAGTAATTGCAATGTAGCTAACATGGAACCACAGTTAGTGGTATTCTTAATTACACATGTAATTATTTTGAAATGTTTTGTTTACACTCATAGGCCTCCTATTCATGATACCCAACAAATAAAACTTGCCTGTTAATTTTGCATTATGTCTTTAACGATGAGTGTTACCCTTGCAAATTGTGGTAGCACAATGTACTGAAAACAGGGAAGTGAATAACTTTGACAGATATCTTTTAGGCAAAAGATGTAAATTTTTTGTTAAGAAATCCTTGGTATAAATGGTTAAATGATTATAATGGTCCTCAATACTTTATACTAATACAATTGATCAGGGAAAAGGATTCAAAAGAATCATTGTAATTTTTTCCCTGATCAATTGTATTAGTATAAAAGATTATAATGGTCCAAATGTTGAGAATACAATATACAGTGAGCACCATAATTCATTGGACAGTGACACATTTTTTGTTATTTTGATTCTGTACTCTAGCACTTTGAGTTTGGAAGGATACAATGACAATGACTTGAAGGGTTTGTTCTCCTGACTTATTTTTCATATAGTGTTCAAGAGGAAAATGTCTCAGGAGAAACAACCCTTCAAGTGATCCATCCATATCTACTGCATATCTGGCAGCAGAGTGATGGTTTGAGGCTCCCTTGATTACTTACAGCCATTTCACCAACCATGTATTCCATGCTGTTCCAGCATAATTTACAGCTAAGTCTAGTCCCACCCCCCAATTCCCATAGAGATCCATTAAAATGCAGAGAAGTTATAGTATCGCTTGTCAGAGTACCAGAAAATAAGATATCAAGAGTCTTTTGATATTGTTGGGTCACAGACATCAGGAAGTCATGGCATGCAAAGGATATGCGACCAAATATTAAAAAATATTACTTTATTCTACATTATGTTAAACTGTCCACTATTTTTTGATGCCCGAAAATGGGGGGGACTATGTACAAAATATACAAAATAACTTTGTAAACTTATAATAATTGGGTTTGGATAATTTGACTTATCTCCTGTTTTATGAATCACATAAAACAGGTTGGTTTGTAGTCACACAGTGTCTGTCTGGTTGGACTGACGCATCACTGAGCCTGCGTTGTCATGAACAGCTTCACAACCATATATCATGTACTGTTCCAGCCTCCAGGATTCCTTGAACAAATCTGTCACATGCACCATACACACACACACGCGCGTGCGAGCACACACACGCACACGCACACACACACACACACACACATACACACAAACATGCACACACCTATTTTTATACAGTCTATGACACACACACACACACACACGCGCGCGCGCACACGCACACGCACACAGCAGTTTTGCTTTCTGACTCACTGAAACTGGCATTGCTGTTCTTCAAAGGCACCACCAGGGGGGGACATTATGTTGTCTAAAACTGTTCTCGATACAACTGTTCATCAATACTCTCAGTATTGAATTACAGTTTTTTACGATTGCTTTGACTCATTTTGCACAGCAGAATTTCAATGTACAAAACTCAAAATGCAAAGTGCCAAACTGACTTTCAAAATTCATACTCTAAGACACTACATCCTATGCTAGCATACAAAGTGTAAAACTTAACGCAAAGTGCTAAACTGACTTGCAGAATTCTTACCTTAAGACACTACATCCTATGATGACATACAAAGTGTAAAACTGTTAACGCAAAGTGCTAAACTGACTTTCAGAATTATTACCTTAGGACACTACATCCTATGCTGACATACAAAGTGCAAAACTGTTAATACAAAGTGCCAAACTCTAAATCATATGCTCCATTCTCAGAATACAGCCACCTAATATTACAACAATGTTCAAATGTTTATTACTACAAATGCAGATCACTAAATCAATTCAACAGGTGTTTGTAGTCATGTCTCAGTACTTCCAACAACCTTGCCCAGATGAGTAGCATTGCAACACAATTGATAATATCTTCACCACTACATAAAAGGCTGCTTAGAAACCTGCATGGCAGTTTCTGACAACATGGAGCAGGTCAGTGAGGTTGAGGTTGGTAACGAAGGACAGGGTCATGGTCGTGGTCGTGGTCATGGTCGTGGACCATGTACAGTAAATATACAGTATATAGGTAATAGGTACTGTACATGCCTAGTTTGCCTAGACCCAGCCCTGAGACCATTGGGCAGGCCCACACACATCCATCCCTGATTGGTCAGCCTGACCCTCTGCTGGGGGCATAGAACTCCGTGCGCCTCATACATTTTCTGGATGGGCTGTACAACCGTCTCATACAGCCAAATGCTCAGATGGTGTTCATCATTGTCTGGGACAATGTAAACTTCTATTGTGCATTGGCTGTGCAAGACTGGTTTACAGCCCATCCATTGTTCTGTTTCCAATTCCTTCCACCTTACTCCCCCTTTCTGAACCCCATCAAGGAGTTTTTCTTGGCCTGGAGGCGGACGGTATATGATAGGTGTCCATATGAGCAGGAAATTCTCCTTCAGGCCATGGATGAGGCATGCGATGACATTACAGCCCAGCAGTGTCAGGGTGGATAAGACACTCTAAAAGATTTTTACCAGCGCTGTCTTGCCAACGAAGACATCAGATGCGACGTCGACAAGATTTTATGGCCAAATACAGCGGAGAAGCAAAATGCTGGTTAAGCACAGAGAAGCAGTTTCTTTTACTTTACAGTAAAGTTTGTTGTTACTGTAACTGTTTTTGCTTTTACTGTTGTTTTTGTTTTTACTGTACAATACAGTTGAGTTTACAGAACTGCATTATTGTATGATTTTTCTTTAATGATTAAACTTCATATAATCTAATCTAATATTTTTGTTTGTCTTTCATAAAAACATAAGCGCAAAACTGAAGTCTATCACAGGGGATGATTGCTGTACATAATTTCAAGTATTTATGAGGAAATGACCATTGCATAGTCTTTTTTGGTAACAAGTATTTTGTGTTTGACCGCATTATTTGATAATGGCCGTTGTATTTGAAAATGCACCAATAATTAAACTTCAACGATGAACATATCCACTGTTCTGACACTATGATAAACTTTAGCATGAAATACAATCTAATTTGGTTCAGTTGTTTTTATTGTGCATGCTATATATGATTTTGAGCACAAGATTAGGAGTATAGCATTTTGCGTTATGACCAAAAAACACTTTAAAACTCTTTTTTTATCAGAAGGATTTTGTGTTTGGCAGCATTATTTCATGAGGACTGTTGTATATTGCAAATGCAGCAATGATTTAACTTCATTGTTTGAAATATCTAATGTTCTGGTGCTGTGATAAACTTTTGCATATAATATTCTCTGATTTGACACTGGTATTTTTATTTTGCATGCTATATTACATTTTGAACCCAAAATGAGCAGTATAGCATTCTGTGTTAAGAGTTTTGCACATTGAAACTCTGTTGTGCAAAATGAGTCAAAGCAATCTTAAAAAACTGTAAAAGCAATACAGATACTAAATAAGCAGTAAATTCTGAATAAATTCACATTGGGCATGCTTTTATTTCATTCATCTTCTCTTTGTACAGATTCAGTTTGGTAAAAACTACATCGTTTTATCTTGGGTAATGAGAATAGACAGAAGTGGGTTTCCTGTCAGAAAAAATAGGAATGACAAGTTTTGCGAGGCAACATGACCTCATTTATTACCTGACAGAGGCTCATATAAGAGCAAATATTTACATGGAAAAAAACTGACAACAATAAACAAAAATCCATTCTTTTCTAAACAAGAGAGTGACAACGGCGGGACAATTCCAATTACTTGTCAACCAAGAAGGGAGTATTTAGTGTGCATTGCTGATGTGTACAAAAAAATCTCAAACAGCACATCAAAAAATATGACAGTATATCTGCGGCTATAGATAGTCGAGAGATGCCAAATACCAGTAATCTATGTTCTGCACATTTTTCAAAGATTAAGAACAATTGACAGCTATATTGGCAGACACTGTATCCACACATTCTATGAATTACTCCAGGACAGCATATGCTATGGAGAAAAGGTTGAATGCCTGTATTGAACAATGTCATTGGATTTGTGTTACGTTATGTGAGCTACATAATCAAGACCTTGAACAACATTCTGCTGGGATTATTGCCAAATTAATTTGATTTATCCATTGAAATTAATATATGGCAGATTATTTCCCAAAGGGTGACAAGCTTGTTATGACCATGAGAAAGGTTTTCAAACACAGCCCAAGTGGGAAACTCGAGTATATAGAACATCTTCGAAACATAAATTAAGCTATACGGCTGCCACTTGAGCTGCAAATGTGATGGGCCACTTGGGATACTGACATCGTGTCGCATTCTAAATCATCGGTATTTGCACTTTACTTAGCGGAGCACAAAATGGATATCTCATTGAATACAACTGCAATGTCAAAGTTCTTTATACATTTTTTTTTTAAATCTAAGAAAAAGACATAGACAATACAATGGTTGAGACATTCACTACAAAGAAAAATAATGCAAATATAAAGTAGAAGGACAAAGCTAATTTTAAAAAACAATAATACATAACTAACATAATAGAATAATAAAGTCAGGATGTAATAGGGGTCAAAATACTACTGGATCTATAATTATTATAAAGAGATAAATAAGGACAATGTATCATAATTCAAAAAATGTGACATTCTTTTTGTTTTTGATTAATCAAACAGAAAAATATTACATTTTGGGAGACTTTTTTTGTTGCATATAAAAACTGCATATTAAGAGTAAATTAACAACAATTTCAACACCAATTTGTTTTGGTATTGTGGGTAGTAGCAGACAATGTCCTTCATTTAAAAATCATACAGTAGTTAATGGTCCAAAATGCATGAACACAAGTCTTTCCAGAAAGATCTGATAATTTCATTCAAAGAAAAGATGAATGAGAGTCAATTATTTCGTGTCACAAAAGTCACTATCCACATTCATATATTTGCAGATATTGAATTACTGGGGTATATCTTATGTAAAATCTTAAAATGAATTTCTTCCCTTGTATCTACCATAGACTGTATAAAAATAGGTATCTACCTATTTTTATACAGTCTATGGTATCTACACAGAACCCAAATGTCTGTGCGCGTCTGCGCGATTTATTTCGGGCGCTCAAAGGAAGTGACGTCATGAACAAACGTCTTGAAAACTATTTTTTTACACGTACAAAAGGCATTTAAATAATATTTTCATCATATATATCATATACATATGTATATTGCTTAAAACGGCTATCGTCACAAGTTTATATTAATACTGCAAATTAAATTAAATTAAATTAAATTAAAGTGGGAGGAGTTCTGTCTCTGAGCGATTGACTGAATAAAAGGCGCCACCGCCCGACTTTCGTTCATTTTGTGGCTCGGTCTGAGGTGAGTTTGTTACTGCACTGTGTATAACAGATAAGTTAAAGTTGTGGTATGAACGCTTGATTTAATACATTAACATCGCGTTTTGAATGACTTGTATCCGTAAATAACCATAGTTTAATGTGAACCTACAATATATTACGCTGAAATGGTTGGCGAGTTACTGCTGCCGAACCATGTTCAGACGTAGCCGATGTGAATCCATTTCCATCTGTTCATAAATATTTGTAGTTTTACCCTTTTATTTTCATGATGTTAAAGTTTGAAGCTGGTTTATTTCAGAAGTAGTTTTTTTATTTTTATTTTTTTTACTTCTAGTCACATCTAGGCCCAAACGGTAAATTAGTATTCCGTGGTTGCAAGGACAATGCATTGCTGACGTTACTTATAACTGCGTTGCTGCTAGTCAAAGTAGTTTCTCGATGATGATAACTTCACAGACCTGTACTGAAATACTGTGATTGCAATTTTATTTTCTGAGGAGAAACTACAACTTTAGTTTGCAAACCTATTAACTTGCTAAGGCACAACGGCTTAAAAATATTGCTTGGTCAGTAGACCGATGAGGTTGTTTCCACGTGTTTGGAAGCACGTGTCATTGGGTGTGTTCTTCTCCACACAGGTCTAGTCGGAAATGGACATGCATGAGAAAAGGTAAATTAATGGAATATACATTAGTCAATTCATTTCTCGAGGATGTTTCTATTGCTCGCAGCCTCACACATGTACATCTGCACTTAGAAGTTAATGGAACTGCGTGACGAGCCACCGGCGTCAGTGCTACTATGATGATCCCTGAACTCTCTCTTACTGAATCTACGTTTTGAAGAAACTACTTTACCAGATTCTGAGTAGCATTGCGCATTAACCTGCACTGCACATGTGCCACGGATTTGCGATGGGACCCACGTTTAATCGTTCTTTCCCTTTCAGATTTAGGCAAAGTGGCATCCCTATGAAGGATGGAAAGCATTTGCTTATCGGTAACTAACTTATTTACATTATCTATCATGGCTATAATGATGCGGGGGTATTTTATGATGATTTTTAAATTTGACAAGCATATGCCTGAATTCTTTGATGCTAACTTTTAATCTGAAACCCCTTTTGGCCAAAAATGATTTGCTTTGTATAATGTTGCCCTGCTAAATAGTGTTTTTGTATTTAGATCTCCGCTGATTAAACTGACTTGTTGACATAATCAACGTCTAATGGTAAGCTGAAGACTCATTTCTTTCATGCTATTGCTGTTTATAGAGCCTAAAAGGATGAACTGGGTTTTCACCCTAAACTTTTTGGACGACAAATGTCGCATGGCAATCTAGTCACCAAAGCACTGATTGGACTCTCCCTTGGAGAGGGCAGACCTTGTTTGATGTGATTACACCCTAAAATGATTCCCTTTCATCCTCAGCCAGGTGTGGTGACCCAAATATGGACTCATTAGCCTGACTTGTCTCTTGGTAAGATTCTTCTACTGTAGCCTCTGCCAGTTTCATTCTTTACCCAATTCGCACTGACTTAAAATGGCGACTCCAATTGTACTTAAGCCAGGGGTGTCAAGATCCGGTCATGGAGGGCCGCAGTGTCTGCTGGTTTTTGGTGCGTTTAAGCACAAGTGATTAATTTAAGTCACTAATTGGCTAAGAAGTCCACACACCTTGTTCTCAATGCTTTAACTGGGTGCTGATTGAAAGGAAACCACAAATACCTGTGACACTGTGGCCCTCCAGGACTGGAGTTTGACACCCCTGACTTAAGCAATGCTATTCCATTTACTTTTTCTTGATGCCTTTTTGAATATAACATTACACTTTGTAGTCAAGTTCTGATTCAAGATAAATGGTGCTTTCATCTCCTATTGATTGATCTTGTTATAGGCAGTGCAAGCTGTTTAATTGCTGGCTTTGTCTACAGTCAATGATGAGGATAACTAGCTCACTTTGAACCAATGTGAAACTGTTTCCACTTCTGAGCGACTGTACTGCCTATCTCAGTTCTGCCAACCTGAACCTGTTGTATTTGCTAAAGAACCGTTTGTCCTTCAGGTGTCTACTGGTGGTTACTCCTGCTGCGGTGACCCGAAGGCTCTGCTGGATGGTAAGTGTTTGGGGGTGGTCTGGGTTAAGTCTAAGGGTTGGAAAGGCCAGCATATAATGTAAATTACTTAATGGGCAGACCTGGACTGTCTCAGATCAAAAGGCTACAAAGTATACACTTGCTGGCCACAATGGTATATCTAGCCAAGTGACAAACGTTCAGTACATTTGTCTGATCTTTGTGAGCAAAGTGACCACTTCCTCTGCTTCAAATGATGATTTTCACTTTGGAATCTCGTTCGTCTGATTTCCTGTTGAGAAATTGAATTTCTGACTGCAGAGAAGTTGCTATAGCAATCGTTTAAGTTTGTCTCCTATGAGTCCTGACCTCTCCCCTATTTTACAGGTGGAAAATCCAGGTTGATTCTTACACTCCTGGAATGGCTGGTAAGTTTCATATTTGTATTCATCTAAGTACCATGTAGTGACCGGCAGTTGTAGCTTCTCCAGTGTAATGGGAGAAATCCCCATGTTAATTAATTTGACTGGATTTTGGTTGCATAGCTTGGGGTTGAAACTTGAAGGTGGGTGGCAATTTGCTTGCTGTATATTCTAGCATTTTGGCATGTACACATGCTGAAATTGACTACTCGTATGGAGTGTTGTCATTCAAGTGGATGTGCATTGTGATTAGTTTAGTCAGTTTCAACTGTGGAATGAGGATTCCTATTACCGCCCCAGTCTGATTTCTGTGAGTGACTGGTACCTCTCTGACCACAGTAATGTGGTGGAGAGCTGGTCTCCATACCACCTTTGATTTCTAATCAAATTGAACTCTTCCAGGAGGATTTCCACCATGTTCTTCTGATGTCAACTGCCTGCTGTTGTGGCCAGGTGAGTCCACAATTTATCGGTCAATTGACCACACTTGGCACTTCACGGCAGACTGGTGCGGTGGCTAATCGGACCTGTAATGTTGAAAGGTCATGTGCTGAACATGCCACAAAGCAGACTTGGCTGGTGCCATGGCAGTGCACCAATGTGACCCTTTCCCAAAATCCCAGTCTGTCCCTATGATGAAACCCGCACGCGTCTTACGCCCTGTGTTGGCACCAGAACCTGAAAAGGTGAACCCACTGGTGCTGCCAGGGCGACAAGGGGATGAACTGTTGGGGTGTCCAACTGTCTGATGGGACAGGCATTCTAAGTAGCGAGATGTTGCTGGGTTAAAGTAGCCACATGTATGCAGCTGCAGTTTCTTGATCACCTGTGTAATGGTTTACTTTACTTGCAGTGTGACCCCCCCAAGGATCTGCAGACTGGAACCTGCGTTTGAAGGTATGTTTATTTTAATTTTAAAAAATTGCTTTTAGAACAAGGCCTTGGATATTGTCTGTGATGAACTGTGATTACCGCCCCAGTCTGATGTATAGTGACTGAGTGGTACCCCTCTGATGTACGTGTCCAAAGTTGCACACTAACTTCAGTCATTCTACTTGTTCAGGTTTTAAATGTTCTCCATTTCTCCATGCAGGGGTTTCCAAGATGACTGGAGTTGAGGATGAGATGCATCAAGTCGATCTCTTGCCAACTTGTGAACTGGACAATAAGTGCTTATTAATGCTTAAATAAAGGTGTGCAGAACTGGATTGCTTGTTCATTGGCTTAAATCAAGAGTGTGGTGAGGGAAATGTGGGCAGTTATCAGAATGCTGATCTTAAGATTTGTGTTAATGTAAAACTTCATGATTCATATACAATTTTGGTGTTCTCTGCTGCAAATAAGGGAATCTTGATTTTTAAGCTTGTTTTAACATACAAGATAATTGGTGCTTGTCTAGTAAAATCATCCAAAATCCAGATGGGTATTTTGGCAGTTTGCATGAGGCACAGCTTGCATGGTGAATCTTCAGGGAATAGGTCTTTCCCCCCCTCCCCTCTGAGCCACTAACTTATTTCTGTTACGAAGACTACCAATTGAAGCCGAAACATTCAACCTGGGTGGTACAATACACCTTCCTATGTAATGACTGAATAAAAAGGTATATTCATTGACTGGCATTTGCCTGATCTGTGTCTGTCTACAACTTCAATCCAAGTTGTGCCTCGGTTAAAGCTTGAATTTCATGACCTTAAAGATGGGTGCCATTTCATGAAAGTTCTGAAAAAGGTGAACCATTTGTATGCAAAGGCTACTTGAGGCTTGTGTGTGTATATTTCTTTGCAAGTGTGGACTGTCCACTACAAATGTCTCCATTCACGGTTTCAAGCTTTGAGGGATGAGACTTCATGAGTATGACACTGCAGCAGTGCTTGTGGGAATATGGCTGGAAATCATGGTATCACTGACCATTCTGAAAATATTTTTTAAAAAGCTGACCTTAGTTTTAATCATAATTTAGTAAGCAAATTCAAATGTGTCAAGTTGTCATTTTATCAGATTGCTTTGGGTTGACTGGATAATTGTCAAGTGAGTAAAAGGTCTCAAAAGCCTAAGTATTACACAAACCTGTCACAATGCAGCCCTTTTTTATGGTTTATTGTATGTACAGTATATTACAGCAAACATACACCATGCCTGATGTACCAAAGCTTTTACCTGCCCTCAGTACAAAAGTTATGGAACGACTAGTTAATATCTGTTTTTAGAGGAGACTGCAACATGCTACTCTTGCCATAGTGGTATTTGGCTCTGCATATTCCTTGGGATTAATACTGTAGATTCACTAATTTTTATAGTACATTAATCAGATGCACAAGACTAGTGATAATGAATCTGCAGAGAATTGATCTGAAAGTTTAATCAGTGGTCCCATTGCTTTTGAGTCCATGGTTTGGTCCTTTTCAATACTCATTTTCATCTGCATCAGATTTTGCTGGATTGAAGCTGATTAAGGGCCAGCCACAGTATGTGGCTCTAAGGCTGTGCCCGAATACGACCCCTACACCCTTTTGAGGGTGCATATTTGGGTCCGCTTTTTGAGTGGGTGACTTTTTCTCACAAATGGGGGCACTTAAAATACCAGGACAAGCCCCTTATTTCTGAGGTTTTGTTGAGGGAATGCAGGCGCACACATCTGCAGGATGGAAATTTCAGTAAGTAAGCCAGAAGTACAAATGTAAAAGACCGCGTATATGCATATCTATGGTACAAGATAGGTTCATATTACAAATTACTTTTTGTTAATTCTATCTTCATTCATAATCTATACTTTGTAACAATTGTTAACTGATTGATATTCTCAATAAAAATATCACGAACTACTTCCTAACTAGTTTGGAAAGAGTTTTGCGGGATTTCTTTCGCACACTGTGAGGCGACAGGGCACATAGTAGACGGGTCGTATTCAGACACAGCCCAAGTGAGTATATCACAAATTCGCCAGTAGGAGGTGCTTGGCCAGAAACAATCAAAAGCCAAAAGTTCTGTCATCTTAGAATACACCAGGGGTAGGCAACCATGGTCCTAGAGTGCCTGAGATGGTCCTGGTTTTTGCTCTATCCAAGCCTATAACTACATAGCTGGATTCATTTTAATTAATCAGGTTTAATGAATGTAGGTGACCATGTGCTGGAGGCACTCAGCATGTCAGAATATTCCAGCTCAGACTTTTAATCATCCACAGAGGTGGAAATCCAGGGGACAAAGTAAAAGTCCTACCATGTGTTTCTTCCACCCATAGATTCAGCCAGCTGATTTCACTAATTAGTTCTACCTCCTTGCAGAAGAAATATGTTAATTAGCAAATCCAGATGATTGGAACAAAATACTGGGGAGGACTTTTACTTTATGTCCCCTGGAATTCCACCTCTGAATCCATCAAACTCTTGTGATCAAGCTCAGATGGAACAAAAACCAGAAAAGTTACTGGCACTCCAGGACCAGGGTTGCATACTCATAGAATAGGCCTACACATTTTTCTCGAGGTGTCTTAAATTTTTTGGCTTTAATCTGGCCCAGTGGACTGTGGTAGGGGGGCGTGGTTTTAGGCGCTGCCGGCAAGAGAGAGAGTGAACTCTGGTTTGTGGAGCCGGCACAGCTGTCGGAAATCATGCAATTGGTGATGAATGATTGTTTATTGATTGTGTAATTAACCAATTGCCTTGATTGTTCGACAGTGAGCCTGGGAGCATAAAAGGAGGCTGCTGGGAGTTTGAGGGAAGAAAACAAACTTTCGTGTTTTTTTTCGGTTTGTGTGTCTGGAAAGCGCCGAATAAAAGGCGAGCCTAAAATAAACGGAGTGATCTCCAAAATGAACTGGTCGTCTGGCCTCTTGAACACGAGTGGTGGCACTCACATCGCCACAGTGGTGGCCCGTACGGGGAACAAGCAAGAAAGTTCAAGAGACAGCATGGACAACATCCAGGAACAGCCGGGGCAGTCACCATCAATGGTAGCGCTGGGTAAAATGCTGGAGGGAGTAGCTGCCATGCAGGAGCGACAGACGGCTGCTCATGCCGAGCAGATGGAAGCCCTGTGTGCGCAGTCTACCCTCCGGATCCAGGCGCTACTACAGCTGGCTGCTTCCGGCGAGTCCAGGGGAAGGCAGAGCGTCGCATCCCCAAAATTCCATATCCCAAAGATGACCGCAGACGACGACGCTCAAGCCTTCCTCGAGGCATTTGAGGTGGCAGGGGGGGCGTGCATAATAGCATAGTTTATAATAGTATTTGGAATGGTTTATAATATAGTTTATAATAGTATTTGGAATGAAAGTGTGGTGTTGCTGATTTGCCCACAGCTTACTGTGAACTACATTCAACGTTCATTGCTAGGGATAGCTGCTACATTATGCAAAAGATGTGCTTTGCCTTGTCTGTTCTGTAATGATGATGATGTCTCTGTACGCACTTACTGTACGTCGCTTTGGATAAAAGCGTCTGCTAAATAAATGTAATGTAATGTAATGTAATGTGCAGGTGGCCACTCGAGGAGTGGTCAGTACGTCTTCTGCCCCTCTTGTCGGGTGAAGCGCAGAAGGCTGCGCATAGCCTGCCGGCAGCCGCTCGGGCGGACTTCCGAAACCTAAAGAAGGCGGTCCTCGACCGAACGGGATTCAGCCCGGAAGCCACAGACGTCGGTTCCGGGAGACCTCCCTGACGGAAGAGGACCGGCCGTTCGCCTATGCCCAGCGGCTGACGGACATGGCGAGGCGCTGGCTCCGGCCGGAAATATGATCAGCTGCGGGAATAGTGGAGCAGGTGGTCCTGGAGATTCATCGCGGGGTTGCGGGCAGATACAGACAGCTGGGTCCAGTGCCATCGGCCCACCAACCTGGATATGACCGTCACCCTGGTGGAGGACCACCTGGCACAACATCCCCTCACCCAGCAGCAGAAACCGGAGCTAGCGCCCCGGAAAATTTTTTCCCCCCGTTCTATTCCCCTTCCCGTTTCCCGTCCCCAAAACCCCTCCTTCCCTCATGTTAATTTCCCTGGTTTTTCTTCCCCTTCTCCCCACTCAGGCTCAGTGGCGGTGCAGTCCGGCCCACAGGGAGCTCCTCAGACACCTGGACCGGGGTGTTGGTGGTGCGGACAGCCGGGCCACCTGCGCCGCGATTGTCCGCTCATGGAGGTGGGGCAGGTCCGTGTTGTCGGCCCGCCCACCTCCGCTCCCGATCCAGACGGGGCGTACTGCATTCCGGTAAGGGTGCAAGGGAGTGAACACCGGGCGCTGTTGGACTCAGGGGCTATGCAGACCATGATCCAACAGAGCTTGGCTCGACCAGAGGCTTTGGTACCGGCACATTGGGTGACGATTAAGTGTGTGCATGGGGATATACACAAGTATCCTATAGTACCAGTGGAAATTCGCATCAAAAATAAAAAGCATATTCTGGAGGCTGCGGTTAGGTCCCGCCTCTCGCACCCTCTGATTTTGGGCACCGATTGGACGGGGTTTAAACTGGTAGCAGAGAAATTGATGGGGGTGCGATCACGATCACTAGGGAAGTGTGAGGTGTGTGCAGCGGACAGTGGTGACGCGGGGTCGTCCGACACTGCCGAGGGGGGGGCGGCATCGGGAGAGCCTCCGGTGGAGACTCCCCAGGTGCCGGTGTTCCACCCCGTGGAGGATTTCCCACTCGCTCAGTCTCGTGACGATACCCTACGCTTTGCTTTTGACCAGGTGATGTCTGTTGATGGTCAGCTGGTGCGCCCAGATGCTGCTATTATTAGAGACAGATTGTACAGAGTGAGTCGTGACACTCAGGTAGGTGAGGAAATAACCCAGTTGTTGGTACCTAAAAGCCGCCGGGAAATGATTTTCCAGGCGGCTCACTACAACCCCATGTCTGGTCATTTGGGATATGAAAAAACACTAAACCGGATAATGGCCCGTTTCTACTGGCCGGGCATTTGGGCGGACGTACGTCGGTGGTGTGCGGCCTGTCCAGATTGTCAGCTAGTGAATTCCCCGGCTATCCCAAAAGCGCCATTGCACCCTCTACCGTTATTTGAGGTCCCTTTTGATAGAGTGGGCATGGACCTCATCGGGCCATTTGACAGGAGCACCCAGGGATACCGATTTGTATTAGTTCTGGTGGATTATGCAACCCGGTATCCCGAAGCAGTGCCGTTGCGCAATATCTCGGCCAAGAGTGTTGCGCAGGCATTGTTTCAGAATCTCCCGCGTCGGAATCCCAAAAGAGATTCTGACGGATCAAGGCACCTCGTTTATGTCACGCACATTACACAAACTGTATGAATTATTGGGAGTTCAGTCCATTAAAACCAGCGTATACCATCCGCAAACGGATGGGCTCGTTGAGCGTTTTAATAGGACTTTAAAATCTATGATTCGGAAGTTTGTACACGATGATAGCCGAAATTGGGATAAGTGATTAGTTCCTCTATTGTTCGCAGTGCGAGAGGTTCCCAGGCCTCTACGGGATTTTCTCCATTTGAATTACTGTTCGGTAGAAAACCACAGGGCATCTTGGACCTAGTTAAAGAAAGCTGGGAGGAGGGTCCAAGTCCCAGTAAAAACGAGATCCAATACATTATGGACCTGCGAGCAAAACTCCATACACTGGGTAGGTTGTCACAGGAGAATTTGCTCGAGGCTCAGGAATGTCAACAGAGGCACTACAATAAAGGAACTAAGCTAAGGCAATTTTCACCGGGAGATAAGGTCCTAGTATTGCTCCCGACTTCCAGCACAAAATTACTCACCAAGTGGCAAGGACCCTTCGTGGTCACACGACGAGTGGGGGAAGTCGATTATGAGGTGGAGCGATCTGATAGAGAGGGGGCGAAACAGATTTATCATCTCAATCTATTAAAAGCATGGAAAGAGGTGGTGCCCGTCTCCCTGGTTACGGTAGATCAGGAGAGAGATGAGCTGGGTCCAGAGGTACCAAATTCTACCAATCAAACCTCACCCCTTTCAGATAGCCATCTCTTACCGAATCAGAGAGCGTATCTTGCCTTGTTGCAGAAGCGGTTTGCTGATGTATTTTCCCCCCTACCAGGTCGCACTCACCTCATAAACCACCACGTTGAGACAGCCCCGGGGGTGACGGTGCGTTCACGGCCCTATAGACTGCCTGAACATAAAAAGAAATTAGTTCAAGCAGAAATAAAGGCCATGCTGGAATTAGGAGTAATAGAGGAGTCTAACAGTGCGTGGAGTAGCCCCATCGTGCTAGTAGGTAAGCCTGATGGATCTATTCGGTTCTGTGTAGATTATCGCAAGGTGAATGAAGTGTCACGGTTCGATGCCTATCCAATGCCTCGGGTCGATGAGCTCTTGGATCGGTTGGGCACAGCTCGTATCTAACCAAGGGCTACTGGCAGATTCCCTTGTCTACAGAGTCCAAGGAAAAAACGGCTTTCTCCGCTCCGGACGGCTTATACTAATTTCGGACACTTCTGTTTGGGTTATTCGGGGGCCCTGCCACTTTTCAACGTCTGATGGACAGGGTGCTGCGTCCGCGTGCTGCTTTCGCTGCAGCCTATCTGGATGACATCATCATCCACAGCAGCAGCTGGGCTCAGCATGTGCGGCATGTGGGGGCGGTGCTCGAGTCCGAGACAGGCGGGACTCACGGCTAACCCAAAGAAGTGTGCAATTGGCCGAGCGGAGGTACGGTATTTGGGGTACCACTTGGGAAGGGGACAGGTGCGGCCTCTCGTGGATAAAACCGCAGTGATTGCGACCTGTCCCCGACCCAAGACAAAAAAGGAGGTGAGAAGGTTTTTGGGACTGGCCGGCTACTACAGAAGGTTTATTCCTGCTTACTCAGAGCTGACCAGTCCCTTAACCGACTTGACTCGGAAAGGGGCCTCAGATCCGGTCCAGTGGACGGAATTGTGCCGACAGGCGTTTGAGCGAGTGAAGGAAGCTCTTTGTGGGAAACCGCTCTTGTTCACCCCTAATTTCTCTCTCCCTTTTAATTTGCAGACAGACGCATCGGACAGAGGGCTGGGGGCCGTTTTGACTCAGTAGGTGGAGGGGGTCGACCGACCAGTGCTGTACATTAGCAGAAAACTCTCACAACGGGAAGCTAAGTACAACACGGTCGAGAAAGAATGTCTGGCCATTCGGTGTGCGGTCGGGTCCCTCCGTTATTACCTACTGGGTCGCCCATTCACCCTCTGCTCAGACCATGCTCCCCTCCAATGGCTCCACCGCATGAAGGATACCAACGCCCGAATCACTCGTTGGTATCTGGCTTTACAGCCTTTTAACTTCAAGGTGGTTCATAGGCCGGGAGCGCAGATGGTGGTGGCTGACTTTCTCTCTCGCCCGGTGGGGGAGGAGGGGGGGGGTTGGTCATCGGCCGGATGGCTTCCCGGCCTAAGTCGGGCGGTGGGGATATGTGGTAGGGGGGCGTGGTTTTAGGCGCTGCCGGCAAGAGAGAGAGTGAACTCGTGTGATTTGTGGAGCCGGCACAGCTGTCGGAAATCATGCAATTGGTGATGAATGATTGTTTATTGATTGTGTAATTAACCAATTGCCTCGATTGTTCGACAGTGAGCCTGGGAGCATAAAAGGAGGCTGCTGGGAGTTTGAGGGAAGAAAACAAACTTTCGTGTGTGTTTGTGTGTCTGGAAAGCGCCGAATAAAAGGCGAGCCAAAGTGATCTCCAAAACGAACTGGTTGTCTGGCCTCTTGAACACGAGTGGTGGCACTCACATCGCCACATGGACATAACTAATGAGTTTGATTTTTGTGCAGATGATTTAGAAAATTTGCCACAAAGTTTTAAAATTTGCAGATGCTAAAAATACATTTCATAGTTTTTTCTAAAGTTTATTTTTTATTTCTTAAAACACAATTTAAGTAATACCACAAATGGTAACTTTGTGGTAATCGCACACAAAAATGACAACAAATAATGATATGTGAGGTTCTAAATATGTTAGGATCCCTTGACTCCAGTCTTATGACAAACACTGCAAGATACAATGACGAGTCTTCTGGAGTGATGACCATTTAATCGGTTAAACTTTATTTAAACTGCAGTAGATCATGGTCCTTTACTGCCTGTATGGATTAATGAGTGGAGCAGTGTATGTATCTGTGTTAGGCAGCATCAGGGCGCGTGCGTACTGCCTCAGTCTGCTGTGAATATCCGCGCGCCGATGTCGTCCAGTAGCCAGTCTACACCAGGTAGCAGGTTCTCCCCAGTCACTGCACTGCACCCAATGATACACCAGTGATGAGTCTTTATACTGTCCAGAGCCAGCGCCTACAGACAGATACAGACGCACACACCGAGAATGAGAGAGAAATGGCAAGCTGACAAAAACAGTTAAGTAAAAAACGGTTTGCGAAGAAGCAGCCACTGGCAATTCTGTAGTGTGTGTGCGTGTGTGCGTGTGTGCGTGTGTGCGTGTGTGCGTGTGTGCGTGCACTCACCTCCCTTATGCCATCTTTGGAGAGTGCCCCTGGCAGGTCCTGCTTATTGGCAAACACCAGGAGAGTAGCTCCTGCTAGGCGCTGTGAGAGACAGTCGCACATACTCATGCTTAGAAACAGTTAAGAGCCGAGCACCCAATGCCCTGAAGCATCCTGATCTTTACATGTTCATATTTACACGGCTTTCTAAAAATACCACAGCACCTCTCAACAGTGTGAAATCATGTGACACTGTGCTGCCTTCAGAGCCCAGGTTCTGGAAATGGTCTCATTAATTGCGCTACAATAATGTACTGTATGGATTTCCCCCTTTTCACAAATGCTTCAATATGACATTTTCAGTGCACCATTTACTACATACTATTTACTTTTCTATATACTTTATACCATGTAAAATGGTCAGTTTCCGCCATGCATTAATGTGGCCATTGAATGAAGCATAATACGATCCCTTATCTAGCCACTTAGCTAACAAGATATGCACATTTGTTCAGGTTAATTGTATATATTATAGAAATAAAATACAATTAGGTCAATTACAGTATTTGTAGAGAAACGGAAACTCAATGCAGTGGTCTCTTTGAGACTTTTTTTTTTTTGTCCTTGCCTAAGGATTGTTTCCTGGCTTTACATTCAGGGTGGACTGCTGTACTGTGTCCAAAATTGTAAAAAAAAAAGAAAAAATTGAATAAGATGTAGGAACCTTATTGGATATTTTACTGAATAACTACAAGCCAAAAAAGTGGGCAACAATACAATAACAAGAAAAGCTAACCTTGACTCCTCTCTCCTTTTTAATTCAACCCCATGATGTGGGTTCTGATTGTATAATGGATGATTTTAGAAAATCACAAGAAATTGATTGGACCCATCAGCAATTTTATTTTATACTAAATATTAACATAGTTCATAAAAAGCAAATTTCAGCAGATTAAATATCATAAATGACAGATTTAATTCAATTCAGCCCAGTAGTTAATTTTAAATTATTTTTATAACATCAAAAGTATAGAAAATGATAATGCTTTTGGTGATTGTGCTATTTAAAATATTACACTATAATTTCACATACATTCTGGTGTATCCATGTGATCCTTTGAGTGCCATATTTGCATTGTACTGGCAGGTATCCATAGTCTTCATGATTAACACTGTGGAATGTAAGTTAGACCATGCACACTGTCTAAATAAACCAGATTTTACAGAAGCAGAACAGTTAAAGCAAGTCTTTCATCTGTGACAGTCATAATGACATTATGTCGTGTCCTACTCCGCCGAGAAAATGTATTAAACCTTGTTTTAGCACAGTAGCTCTCAGGTTCCCTACTGTATAAATGTTCTACTATGAACCAATATCAATCCTCTTTCCTTCAATACCCACCTGCATCTTTCCATGTCTCACTTAAAGAAGTTACCTTAGTGTTCACTCTACTGCATCTCTGACTCTTTTATAAGGACTGTAGGATTTACATTTATTGCCATGAATTCTGAATAGATAAGGCTTTGTACTTAAAATAATGAGGGAATGCATCCAATTTTACAATTTCCGATATGCACAGTGATTTGTGGAATGTGAACAGTACATTTAAAATCTACATGACCTGGTTTAATTGCCATGGCATCCATTTTGCAGTATGGTTTGTCTTATGGATGGATTCAGATCTATATTGAAAAAAGAATAACAATATTCTTTTTTCATTCTCCACCCCCCCCCCCTTTTTCCCCCCAGAAAATGTGTTCACTTAAAATAACATTTCTGAAGAACATATATACAATGCTCCTGGATAAGAACCATGTTTTAAATACACTAAAGCGTGCTTCTAAATGCTGCCTTGTATTTTTTTTCCTTCATACTTTTGCGCCCAACTCGGGGCTGTGAACTCTACATTGCATTGTTTGCAGTGCTTCGCCCATCCACAGCCTTCACAACAACAAAGCGCACAATTTTCAGGGAGAGACAATCAACCCCCACTATACCAACAAATCCAAGTTCCCGCACACACTCGATCATCTCATATCACTCAGATCATCTCATATCACTCAGATCATCTCATATCACTCAGATCATCTCATATCACTCAGATCATCTCATATCACTCAGATCATCTCATATCACTCAGATCATCTCATATCACTCGATCATCTCATATCACTCAGATCATCTCATATCACTCAGATCATCTCATATCACTCAGATCATCTCATATCACTCAGATCATCTCATATCACTAGTTCTTGAGACCTCACCACCTGTGACACACCCATCATCCTAAGGTACACCCATTTTCAAGTAAATTAAGGCAAAGGGCCAGCACGATTATGAGAATGTTCTGAGAAAGCGTTCTGGATCTACGCTGAAACTCAACAACCGAGTTGACTAAATCCGATTTGAAGCCAAAAAGCATGATCAAAATGCTAAGATGTTGCCTTTGAATTTGAGAGCCATCCTGGTCTGTCTGTTAGTCTGTAGACAATGATGGTAAAGTAAAACCGTACCTCTTCTAGCAGCAGAGAGCTTAGCTCTTGCCTGCAGTCCTCCAGTCTCAGTCTGTCAGCGCTGTCCACTACCCACACGAGCCCATCTGTGCTCTCAAAGTAATTCCTCCAGTAGGAACGTAGAGACTTCTGGCCTCCCACATCCCAGATGTTCAGTTTAAACCTATAATGGTAAAGAGGGAAGACAAGTTATGGAGAAAAAAAAAAAAACAGGTCAATTCAGCCTTAGCTGGGAAAACTTTCACATTCTAATATTACTAAGCTCCAGCCGTAGAGATGTAAGAGGACCATATTTGAGAACCACAAGTTCACATAATGTTGCTGACATTTAGGAGACAGAATAACACCGTTTAGATTTCCCTCCCACTATATAACCTAGTTCACTCTCTTACCCTCTGTGTTCCAGCGTTTTTATATTGAATCCTAGTGTAGGGGAGATGGTGCTGACATCCTCTCCATTGAATTTTTTCAAAATGGTCGTTTTCCCAGCATTATCCAGCCCACTAAGCATGCGTTTTTTGTTAAGAAATAACTTGGTGACAACATATTTTTAATTACCATTATTGCCAGAAGCATAGTCATGTAACTAGCTTGCTGTACGAAATGAACAAGTTTCTACGCTGTTTTATTCATTCCATGCAGAGTTACTGTTTAACGTTAACATTAAAATATTCAAGGAGACGTTATTTGACAGATAAAAGCTGAATACAGTTCGTACCATTAACGTTACTTCAGTCTAATCGAATGGAGCACAACTTTATAGGCATGCAATACTCTCTAACAGAACGACAACCATTATGAATAACCGTTAACGTTACATCGCATCATGAATCTCAGTGCACTTGTTTCTTGTAGTCGTAGTTTCACCCGCAGCTCAGGCTCTTCACATTTTCAACATTTATCTTGTTCAATGAGCATCAACTTAGAGGTAAAAGGATACAGCATCAGTAGTCTCATCTCTCGTTCCTTGTGCTTCATTTTCTTTAGTATCGTGAGTAAACCCATTGGAAACTTTAGCTAACGTTACTGATGTGTAGTAAATAGCTAGATGAAAAGGAATGATACAAATAGACTATATATATATATATATATATAGTATTGGTTATTGTACGTTACTCTTTTACTAGCTCCCTTTGTTCTGATTGCCCCTTCTGTACAATAATAAACCTGACATACACACAGCAGTTTCTTGCTTCCGACAGCACCAGGAAGTGAACCGCTTACTAAATCCCACCCACTGTAATATCCGATTGGTTCATATTTTGAAGAACGGCTTGAATCAGAGAATTGATTGAACATTGGTAGGATCATTCAAAATAACACAATGTTTCTATTCGTCCATGACTGCCCTAGCAGGGGTGTGTCCGTGTGTGGACGCCGAAAAAGAGGTTCCAAAATCCTAGCATCTGTGTGTGACTGGATTGTATAGCGCCACCCAATGTAGTAGCCTATAGTTGAAATATGTAACGAAGATAAAATACGAAAAGGAAGATAGCTCCGGTAAGAATATTGTTAGAACCACAACGGGCATGCTTGTGAAGACATCTACAATAGTATTATCCATGACTTGCTTCAGTGTTTCGGCTAAATGTCCTAGCTGAAGCAAGGTTATTGAAGCAACTATGAAGGTAACAAAAATTAGACAAAGTTAGCTAGCCATGAGAGACACTGACAAGAACGCATCACAAGGAATTATAATAGGGCTAACCCATTTACACACTTTAGTGCTATTTCACATTAGCTAGGTGGGCTACAATCTATGTAGGCCCATTGAATGAAAGCTATTTATAGTTTTATATGTTATTTATAAAGTTATTTTAAATCAACGCTACTTTTCTAGCAGTCCAGATCTGGTAGAATGAAACACAAACTATATAAATACCCTCCCAAATAAATAATAAAAAGTTCTGTGTGAGAACAGGAGGAGGACATTTAATTTTTAATTAATATAAGAATCTGTACGCCTAATTTGTTATTGCAACCTCTAGAGATACATTTTCCCGGTGGACGGAGTGTTTGTGTTTCATTTACAGTAGCCTATATGATTGTTGATATTTATTGAACTTATACCCTCGGGTAAACAAGCACTATAATTGCTATGAATACCAATCTCTTAAATGTAACAAATAATAATTGCATGGTGTTGAGTGTTCAGTAACTGGATACAGCATGTGGACTAAAGTTGTTTCTGTTGTTAGCAGTAGGCTAATAGTGATACTTTTTTAGAATGATTCCCATTGATAGAAAAACAGAACACAGTTCAGTCAGAAAGCCACGCTCATTTATTTAGCATCAAGTTCATATCAATCTTATTTGACCTATCAAAGGTCAGTTTTTGTTGCCTGATGACTTGAGAGTGGGACCGGAGTGCTTAGGTGACTCCAAGTCAAATCAGTTAATATAAACAGTCATAGTAGCCTACACACATTTAATTTAAACTAGTATGCAGGCAATTTACATTTGTGTTAATATGATTTGCATAGTGTTTGTTGAATGAAACGCATTGTGGTTTTTAAAGCCTTTTCTAATCCTGAAGGAAGATTATGAGCTCAAACTGTACCACTTCATGTTGTCATCATTGTGATTCTTCCATCAACAGAAAGATTTTTTTGGGTTTGTTTGTACCAGCTTTGCATAACTGCAATTATTTAAAAATAATAGCGGCTGAAACAGTCATTGCTGTAGGGGTTATAATTTGTATTTGCGTCACTTATGTATGTATGCAGTTGTTTTATAGGTCATGCCATTATTCACTTACTGGATTGCATTATTAATGATCAATCTTGTCCTTTAGACACATAGGGAGGCATTGTACTGTGTGTACTGATATTAAACCGATTCTTATTCATAAAAGTCTCTCTTGCTATAGGGATTGTTAGCAGTGAGAAAAGCACAATCCCCACCCTTCACAAAGTCTTGGGCATACTGGAGGAGAACTGATTGCACCATTAAACTGCTCAAACAAAAGTACAAATTAAAGCTAACTTCTTTCATTTTTGTCCCGTCTCCAGTTTCCTTCTGTTTATATTGAGTGGGACCATGGATTCCATGGTGTTTGCACTCTCATAGAGAAGCTGTGTAGGACTGTGGCAACCCAAAGCACTGCAGGACTTCACAATAGCAAATGAACACTTGTGCAACTCCTAAAGATGGAGTTTACCACGCCCTCCACTTGCACACTAGGAGCACAGTACCTGTGAGGGTCGTAGGCACTGCCACTGACGCCCACTCTTTTTTATGCACTAGCCTGCCAGGGACCCCTAGGGGTAGTACCAGGGTGTTACGTATTGAACTCAACCATATCCGCCTAGCCACTCCCCCAAGTTTAGCAAGTCGGAGTCATTTATTTAAAATGGTTTACATCAGAATAAAAATAACCAAAATAACTGCCAGGCTAAAAACAGAAACGTAATAGTCATTATTAGCCTATGAACACGGACGGTACCAGCGCTTCTTCAGGAGAGGAGCCTACCTCCCGCATCAGCTCAGCCAAAAACCCTCATCATCAGACGGCGTGACCGCATGATTACACACCGGGCAGTGTTCAGTACAGTTTGAGTCCTGCAAGCAATTATAATAGAAAACTATAACTCACGCTAACTTTTGAGCCAAATAAAACATGAAAATGACTTGCCGTTTGCAAAAAAAACAGGTGTATTTGTTGAGGTTTACTTTTGTTTCACTTATTACGTAACAATTCATTTGAAGAATTTCATTAGTGTAATGTGACAGTTCTGTCTGATATGACACTCATAAAAACAGGTGGGATCCTTTCAACAAAAATACCATTCATGAAAAGAATCCTGAATGCCCAAGAAGATAGATGTGTATTTACAGACTCTCACCACATCCTTTGCAGACGCATACCTGCATAGCCTTTATCGGCGCAATGCAGACGCATACCTGCATAGCCTTTATCGGCGCAATGCAGACGCATACCTGCATAGCCTTTATCGGCGCAATGCAGATGCATACCTGCATAGCCTTTATCGGCGCAATGCAGACGCATGCCTGCATAGCCTTTATCGGCGCAATGCAGACGCATACCTGCATAGCCTTTATCGGCGCAATGCAGACGCATACCTGCATAGCCTTTATCGGCGCAATGCAGACGCATACCTGCATAGCCTTTATCGGCGCAAGTGAACTGATTAACATTCAGTAATTCGCTCCCACACACATGCAATCGATCACTTACAAATGAAATGGTTGACTACAATCGATTATTAATATCTTGGTAAATTACTTGGAATTGAGGATCCTTTAAACATTTCAGACAGACTTAATTACCATTCATTACAATTAAAATAGGTTTTACATTAACACAATATTTCACAATCAATGTATCCACGGCGAGGTCAACCATTTTAAAGTTAGGTAAAAGCTCATCCTGCACAGATATCACCAGACATAATTACCATTTCCCATTCCCATGTCACATAATTTGTTTTATTATATGTAAAAATGTTATTTACATTTATAAATTGTGTTTAATTATTCTAATGAATTTGACTACATAAAATGAACTTGGTTGACAACTTTGTTTCCTTTCAAATTGTTATATATTATTCTTATTATTGTGTTATTATAAGGAAGTATAATATAATGGAAATGTGTTGCTACCCCATTGGTTATAACATTAGGCTTAGGCATGTAGCAGGTGCTCTTATTCAGCAACTCAGAGAGCTTACATTCTTTATGCACAATCCATTTTTACAGTTGGATATTTATTGAAGCAATTCATGTTAATTACCTTGCTTCAGGATACAGTTGTAGAGGCCTACCTGAGAACCAAGCCTACAATCTCAGTTATCAACCGTTATCAACAGTTTGCACACACCCCACTTCTAGGGCACCCTTGCTACCTCCTCCCACACACCCATTTTCTTGAAATAAACCTTGTTTAGAGGAATAACAAGCACAAATACTTCACAGTCTCACATACTCAGAGGGAGGGTTTGAAAAGGGGTGGGGAAAGGAAGAAAAGCAGGGTGTGTATAGGCGACGCAAAGGCAGTTTGAGAAGCTGTGAGTCACGTTGGCTTCCTCCTGTTTGGATTTCATCAGTGTGATAAATTTCACATCATGTTATGGAAGACTGCAAAAACCCAAGTGAGAGATCAAGAAAATTAGCTGAAGAAAACTTCCATTTACATTCATTTCTATATCACCGTCCCTCACTGTACACCAACCCAAAGCCCCCAGGGCAAAACAAACATAGGCCTATATGAAACATTGTATTTGACTTTGTTAGAGTGCCAGTGAGAATTAGTTCCAGTGAATGTTCGTGACTTTAGCAAAGAAACACTCAATTAGCTTCAGGTTCAGTGAAGAAAGCGCTAATTAGCTTAATGGGAACTGGTATAGGTCACGTTTAAAAGCCACAACAAGAGAAACAGCATTAGTCACTGTGTAAAATTAGAGGCCTAAAGAGCAGTAAACATCACTTAGCTAATTGCAATACATAGTATATTCATATTTAACTATAACGGACCAAGCTACACTGTTATACCAATAAAATGAGTTAAACAATTTAATAACATTATTATAGCAAGTTATTTTATAACTTGCTATTTTAACCAAAGTTAGTTATCCAGCTAATTCAGAACAGTAGCTTAATGCACAGTGGCTTGCAAAAGTAATAAATAATAATATTCAAAACCACTTCTATGGAAAACCTAAAGTATTTCCAAAATATTCGAAACATAAAAAATCCAAAAAAAATCAAAGTGGCACAAGTTGGGGAACATAATTTCAGAACAATAAATTAAACTAAATACATGTTTTTTTTAAGGTCCAACAGAGTCAGGTAGTCAAGATTCAACCATGAAGACCAAGAAGCTTCCAAAATACCTCTGGGACAAAATAGTGTTAAGAAAAAGGCCAGAAGAATGCTAAAAGTATGCAGGACTGAATGTCTTTGATCATGGTCAAGTCAATTAGAAGTGGCTATTTGATTCTTGCCACTCAGACACTGCCTATGTCTGGAATTCACTCAAAACTGAGCAGGTGGAGATCAAATATATCACATTTCAGTGCAATTATCTCCATAATAAACATTCAAGAGAACTCAGCGGTCAGTAGCCTAGACCATAAGCCTAGTTTGCGTGGGGCCTCATTCATAGGTGGGTGTGCCAAGAGAAACTCCCTACACGTGGGAGGGGTAGACCGTTGACCTGAGAACTTACTCCTCTGCTCATCAGAGCAGTGGTTTAAAAGAAACAGAAACTGAAAGTTGGACCCCCGCCTCCGCTTTCCGCCGCCGACATGTCGGGAATGTTACATAAGAAGAGAGTTAGGAATCCACGCGTTCAGAGATTCGTTGGTTTCGTAGAGGTAGGTAAAAGGATTATCCGAGAATATATCCAACAGATCACATCGGTCCTGCGGTTCGAACTAACGGAACGCGATACAAGCAGTTTTCCGTTTGTTTTACGCGTGCCAATTTTAATGCATTTGCGGGGATAATGATGTTAATGGAACCAAAACCTGAAGGCAGTTTAACATCTATGTCTAGTGATGATAGTTCATCAGACACGGTAAGTCATTTTTGTTATTGTATATTATTTCCATTTTAAATAACAGTAACATTAGCCTATTATAATTATTCCTGATTAGCCAACTTATTGGATGTGATGTTATAGGAATATCATACATGCCCACTGCATTGAAATTCTTGCGTTACATATAGGATTACTATCAATGACAATAGATATGTGCTTCAGTTAGTCAGTGTTATATTGTTTACAATTATGAATTCTGTCCTGAGCAGGGGAAGTTCTTGCACCCAGAAAGAAAATGCAAGCGCAGGGAGAAGAACAGAGTTGCTGCCCAGAAGAGCAGAAAAAAACAGACAGAGAGAGCAGACACACTACACCAGGTCTGTGTGATTACATTACATTACATTACATTCATTTAGCAGACGCTTTTATCCAAAGGGATGTACAATAAGTGCTTACCGAAGGTCATTGAAGCAACTACAAACAGGTTGGATACATTTACATTTCTGTCATAACGTAAAGCTATCCATAGACATGACCATTAAGTCTAGTAAGTAAGTACACACTGTAAGCTATGGCTACAGTGCATCCGGAAAGTATTCACAGCACTTCACTTTTTTCCACATTTTGTTCTGTTACAGCCTTATTCCAAAATTGATTAAATTCATTTTTTCCCTCAAAATTCTACACACAACACCCCATAATGACAATGTGAAAAAGGTTTTTTGAGATTTAGGCAAATTTATTAAAAATAAAAAAATAAAATTTCTCATTTACATAAGTATTCATACCCTTTGCTTTAACGTATTTTTAAAGTATCATATTTCATATTTGGTCACATATCCTTTACATGCTGTTACTTCCTGAAGTCTGACCATCAACATCAAAAAAACTGTCGATATCTTATTTTCAGGTACTGTTACAAGCGATACTATAACCTCTCTGCATTTGAATGGATCTCTATGGAAATTGGGGGGTGAGACTAGATTCAGCTGTAAATTACACTGGTACAGTATGGAACACATGGCTGGCTAAATGGCTGTAAGTTATCAAGGGTCTGAGCTATCAAACGAGCCCCAAACCATCACTCTGTTGCCAGACATGGAGTAGATATGGATGGATCACTTTAAGGGTTGTTTCTCCTGACTTTTTTCCCCATAGAGTTCTATAGGAAAATGAGTCCGGAGAAATAACCCTTGCAGTGATCCATCCACATCTACTCCATATCTGGCAACAGAGTGATGGTTTGGGGCTCGTTTGATAGCTCAGACCCTTGATAACTTACAGCCATTTAGCCAGCCATGTGTTCCATACTGTACCAGAGTAATTTACAGCTGAATCTAGTCTCACCCCCCAATTTCCATAGAGATCCATTCAAATGCAGAGAGGTTATAGTATCGCTTGTAACAGCACCTGAAAATAAGATATCGACAGTTTTTTTGATGTTGATGGTCACAGACTTCAGGAAGTAACAGCATGTAAAGGATATGCGACCAAATATGAAATATGATACTTTAAAAATACGTTAAAGCAAAGGGTATGAATACTTATGTAAATGAGAAATTTTCTTTTTTTATTTTTAATAAATTTGCCAAAATCTCAAAAAACCTTTTTTCACATTGTCATTATGGGGTGTTGTGTGTAGAATTTTGAGGGAAAAAATGAATTTAATCAATTTTGGAATAAGGCTGTAACAGAACAAAATGTGGAAAAAGTGAAGCGCTGTGAATACTTTCCGGATGCACTGTATATCTTTAGGTTAAGTCAGTATAACATGATAAACCATGTCACAAAAAGAAGAATTAAGGTACAGGAAACAAGCAAAAAACAAGAAACAAGTGGTATATGATAATGCTACTAGATTGGTGGGTCTTCAGACCACGACGGAAAGCAGGCAGTGATTGAGCAGCTCATAGAGGAATGGAGAGTTTGTTCCACCAGGAACAGGATGAGCGAGTCATTGACACTCAGGGCAGTGATCACTGATCCCACATTTATCATGCTCTCTAATACTGTATTCCCTTCAAAAATATTCTCACATGTAGTCTCTCACATGGCAGGGCTTACATTACCTGGTGAATGTGATATTATACAAATTCGTCCAAAGATTAGGGTCTCTTATACTGTTTAATTATCAACATCAGATATTCGAGAGCCATCCTTGCTGACAATCTCTCTCTAGATGTGTATGAGTATCTTTTCTCTTTAAATGCAACTGTAGAGGTTAGTGAGGGGGTTGTGCCTATGTGTGTTGTGCAATCTGTCTGTGTGTTTGCAGGCATTTCTGAGAAAGGGTGTCTCTGAGTGGAAAGGTCCTTTCTGTTCTCTAGCTTCATATGCCGCTAGGATTCAACTGTTCTTTCAAAAAAAAGAAAGAAAAAAAAAACTTTAAAAGGATAGTTCACTTTCTGGGTTTTAAAAATATACATTATTTCAGTTTTAGTGTATGTTTTTGATTTGCCTGGATAGTATTTGTGTGTGATGAAGGATATTTTAGCTCTTTGCAGAACTTTCTGATGACTGGCTAGCTTTACAGTGGCTGGTATAAGAGCATTGATGGCTCAAGGTCTAAAATAAGAACATACACTTAAAGTTGCTCAAAAGCAGCTTATACAATTAACTTATACCCCCAGGGGTTTTATATGTGTACATTACTCTTTAAAACTGTTCTTCAAATAATTATGTTTATTCTTATATTTGGTTGGAACTATTACGCATATAGCGCAATCTGAGCCCACAGTGCTCAAGGAAAAAGTTTCATTAAATTCACCTCAATTTTATTTGTATAGTGCTTTTTACAGAGACACTGTCACAAATATGCTTCATACAGAGGAAACAGAAACAAAAACAACGCTATACTGCAGGGGTTTTTTGATCCACGGCCCCCCATCTAGGCTCAAAGGCATCCAGGGGACCCCATCCTAAGTTAAAAAGGCCTATATTTAGGGCTATGCGTTTTATATTTTGAAATATTTCCCCAAATCTACTGTATATATAGTCCTAGCATGTCAAGTCTGGCGAGGGACCCCCTACAGTACCTTCAAGAGCCCCATGGGGTCTACGAACCACGTGTTCAAAACCCATTTTTTATAGCATTACCTTTATTGTAATACTATAAAAATTGTTATAAATTTTTTAAATTTTGATTCAATTATATAGAATTACTCTGTTCATAGATACAGCCCCTGGAAACATGATGTTACTGTACAATCTGTTTGGGAGTTACTGGAAGCGTATTGGCTTTTTAGACACAATCCCCCAAATGCCCTCATTACCAGCCATAGTAAATCAGAAACTTCTGTAAGCATCTAAAATATCACTCACTGCATTTTAAAAACACAAAAAGGGACCTGTCCCTTTAAAGGTTAAACTGCAACGTATGATATTCTTGGTAAGATATCTTTATGAGTGTTACCTCCTGTGCATCTGGAATTACACTGAATTACTTTTTCTAAACTTTATCATGTTGAGCTATCTCACAGCGCTTAACTTACTGTGCTGGATTTATTTTCCTGTAATGGTTTTTGAATAGAATTACAAACGGGGACTTCCTGAATAGAATTACAAACTGGAAAATCCAGAGCCTTGCTCTAAGGTACCAAAGCAGTGCTAAGCCTGTTTGAACCAACAGACATCAAAGCCATAGTCTAGCATTTTGATTACCCATAACGATGGCCTCAGTTGTAGCACGGTTTCTATATGAAATTAAGGTTTTGCTTTCTATTTATGCTCTCTCATCTATGCTCTCACCTTGTTCGTCAGTTGTCTCTCATAAAAGTCCTTTCCCACTTTTTAAGTAATTTTTTTTCAGGGGCATGCAGGGGAACAGGGTTGTGGGAAGTAGAGGAATCAGTTGCTAGAGAAGTGGTTTCCAAGTTTTGGGTCTGGATCCAATTATGGGTAATGAATGGGGTTGGAGTCACAACATAGAAAAAATAACTTGCTGTATGTTATTGTTATGTTTCCGTGAACATTAAAATTCATACCAGCAGAATACCTAATGTAGCATGCACGGCAGAATGTTTTTCCGTATGCACGTATATTGAAATTATATTCGCTCGAAAAGTGGGCTATAGGATTGGTAAGATTGGGAACCACTGTTGTGTGCAGAAGGCCTTCGACTCCCTTTCCTCTAATATCTCATTAGGGACTATCTTTTCCTTAGTGTCGTACAAATGTGGGCCAGCGGTCATACCACCATGCACTCTATTCCTGCTGAATGGCCTAAGCTAAGCAGGTGTATGCTTGGTTATTACTTCCCCCTGGGAAAACTAAGTTGCCGCTGGAAGCGCTGTAGGTGGGCCCGTAGGGGGCAATCCCCCCCCTGGTCAAGCAAACCACAATGCCCCTGTGTAGTGATGGGGACACCGTGCTGTGACTGCTGTAGGAGATGCTGTCCTTTGGATGAGATGCTAAACCAAGGTCCTGACTTACTATGGTGACTTACTAATGATCACCATGACACTTATCATAAAGAGTAGGGGTTTCCCCGGTATCCTGGCTAAATTCCCGACCTGGGTCTTTCAATCTGCCACTGAATCATCCCCCAGTTTCGCAAAAAAAAATGTTCTCCCTCTCCACCTCAGCTGATGTGTGTTGAGCATTCTGGCACAAAATGGCTACCGTTGCATCACCCAGGTGGGTGCTACACATTGGTGGTGGTAGAGGCGAGTTTCCCCCTCATCATTGTAAAGCGCTTTGAGTCGCCAGCTGGTGAGAAAGGTGCTATATTAATGCAAGGCATTTATTATTATGATTATGATTATTATTATTATTATTACCTCTAATCAAGTCACTTTCTTCAGCCAGACAACTTTCCACCTTGATGACTATGAGGCATTACGGTAATCCATCCAAAGGAATGTCTGCTTAACCCTGAGGATGACGACTTTATGTATTTCATGTTTCATGTGGCTCTGTGTTCTCTTCTTTCTGTACAGGAACTCCAGTCGCTGGAGCACTCAAACGCAGCGTATGAAAAGGAAATAGCCCAGCTTCGGCTGGAGGTCGAACGCTACAGCTCCGCCCTGAAACAGCACGAGCCCCACTGCTCCGTCTTTAGCTTCTCCAGTCCAGAGACTCCAGTCCTGAGTGCCCCTTCCCATGCCCCTGTCCCCACCCCCACCCCTGCAGAGCTCTCCCTCTCACATCTCCTGGGCTCTACTGAATGGCCTCCATTTTGGGAATCCGTTTTTGTAGAGAGAGATAAAGCGTTGGGGGGGAGTGAATTATTTATAAAACATTGAGCCCAGTGTCATGCCCAATGTGTGACATAGATCCATGTGGGTTAATAAACAGAAAAGTAATATGCTTAGGCTTCTTGTGAAATAAACACACATTTTGTGTGCATTACACTTGACACAGAAATGCTCGGATGTCCGATGCAGTATCTAGTTTTCAAAATAAATAAGCATGGGAACTTTGTAAGCTCAAACTAATTAAATAAGCTTTTTAAAACCTAGTATCACCTTCATCTAAAATGGGAATCACCGTTCTCTAAGCTTACCTTTGTACAGCACAATGTCTCACAAATGCTGATCAGTTATTTAAGGTAATATGTAACGTACAATATTTTTTTATTTATTATTTTTAAAAATAAATTTGGCTATATGCATGAACCCCACTGTCGATTTTGGGAGCGTATAGACATCCACGATTCTCTACAATCCACAGTGTGTATATTTTTTATGTAACAGTTTTATAACAGTTTTCAGTTTGGCCCCAATGGATCTATGTCACACTCGAGCATGATACTGGGTTGGACAGTATTGCACGCACACTAAATGTATATTCTACACTGGCTGGCCCAGTGTAGATCCCAAAATGACCCTGGCTTGGGGTTTGGGGTGTGAGGAATCTTGGAGACAGCGAGAAAAATAAGCTTCCATACAAGTTAAAAACATGCATTGCCTGTTTGTATTAATTTTATTCATGTAATATTGTGTTAAATAGTATTGTGTATATACTTGGACATTATGACATAAATACCTGTATATAAAACTATTGAATATTTCGCAATGTTTATTACTTTTGATTTGCACATTGTGGTAAATTTTTGAAGAAACCATGCAACCAATGAGAGGTCACATGTTGGCAATAAGTACCAGTTTATATTTTTTCACATAAAACACAACATATTCCACTATGAATAAATAGGGCCCATTGCTTTGTGATGTTGCAAATGTTTGACTGAAATTTAGATATCTTTTAAAACCACTATTTCTCAAACTCAATTATACATGTTTAGCAGTTATTATTATGTGTTAAATATGCAACGCAAATCAGATATGTTTGCCATGTTTGGGCATGCTTTGTGCTGCTGACTGACTGAAAATATTACTTTTACTGAAAATATGTTTTGAATGTTCTCTCAAATACTTCTACCTCAGCAGCTTTCCCTTCCCTTCAACAATTTATGGCAGGAAAAGCAGCGCACAAAAACTCAGCCACACATCTTAGTGTCGTCTTTCCTATCAGCTAGAAGACTTACTCAAAAACTCAGCCACACATCTTAGTGTCTTCTATCCTATCAGCTAGAAGACTTACTCGAAAACTCAGCCACACATCTTAGTGTCTTCTATCCTATCAGCTAGAAGACTTACTCAAAAACTCAGCCACACATCTTAGTGTCGTCTTTCCTATCAGCTAGAAGACTTACTCAAAAACTCAGCCACACATCTTAGTGTCGTCTTTCCTATCAGCTAGAAGACTTACTCAAAAACTCAGCCACACATCTTAGTGTCTTCTTTCCTATCAGCTAGAAGACTTACACAAAAACTCAGCCACACATCTTAGTGTCTTCTATTCTATCAGCTAGAAGACTTACTCAAAAACTCAGCCACACATCTTAGTGTCTTCTTTCGTATCAGCTAGAAGACTTACTCAAAAACTCAGCCACACATCTTAGTGTCTTCTTTCCTATCAGCTAGAAGACTTACTCAAAAACTCAGCCACACATCTTTGTGTCTTCTTTCGTATCAGCTAGAAGACTTACTCAAAAACTCAGCCACACATCTTAGTGTCGTCTTTCCTATCAGCTAGAAGACTTACTCAAAAACTCAGCCACACATCTTTGTGTCTTCTTTCCTATCAGCTAGAAGACTTACTCAAAAACTCAGCCACACATCTTAGTGTCTTCTATTCTATCAGCTAGAAGACTTACTCAAAAACTCAGCCACACATCTTAGTGTCTTCTATCCTATCAGCTAGAAGACTTACACAAAAACTCAGCCACACATCTTAGTGTCTTCTATTCTATCAGCTAGAAGACTTACTCAAAAACTCAGCCACACATCTTTGTGTCTTCTTTCGTATCAGCTAGAAGACTTACTCAAAAACTCAGCCACACATCTTAGTGTCGTCTTTCCTATCAGCTAGAAGACTTACTCAAAAACTCAGCCACACATCTTAGTGTCTTCTATTCTATCAGCTAGAAGACTTACTCAAAAACTCAGCCACACATCTTAGTGTCTTCTATCCTATCAGCTAGAAGACTTACACAAAAACTCAGCCACACATCTTAGTGTTTTCTATTCTATCAGCTAGAAGACTTACTCAAAAACTCAGCCACACATCTTAGTGTCTTCTATCCTATCAGCTAGAAGACTTACACAAAAACTCAGCCACACATCTTAGTGTCTTCTATTCTATCAGCTAGAAGACTTACTCGAAAACTCAGCCACACATCTTAGTGTCTTCTATCCTATCAGCTAGAAGACTTACTCAGAAACTCAGCCACATATCTCAGTGTCTTCTATCCTATCTGCTAGAAGACTTATACAAAAACAGCTAGAAGACTTACTCGAAAACTCAGCCACACATCTTAGTGTCTTCTATCCTATCAGCTAGAAGACTTACTCAAAAACTCAGCCACACATCTTAGTGTCTTCTATTCTATCAGCTAGAAGACTTACTCAAAACTCAGCCACACATCTTAGTGTCTTCTATCCTATCAGCTAGAAGACTTACAAAGACTCTGCCACACATCTTAGTGTCTTCTATCCTATCAGCTAGAAGACTTACTCAAAAACTCAGCCACACATCTTAGTGTCTTCTATCCTATCAGCTAGAAGACTTACTCGAAAACTCAGCCACACATCTTAGTGTCTTCTATCCTATCAGCTAGAAGACTTGATACTTTTTGAACAGAATAAATTATCACCACCTACATGTATTGAATGGAAAAGGAACATGATACATTTCATAAATTTAGAAAAATTTAACTTCACAGTGGGTTGCTCAACAGGTTTATGTATGGAATAACGTGTGAAGGATAATGGCTTTTGAGCAATTCCACAATGGTTATTAAAAAAATGACATGGGGAATAACCCCATAATTGTTATTGAGTTCTGCAAAGGGCCTATACTCCCCCTAGCATGCATCTTAATATGGAATTTGCTCTCATATGTGCTTGATCATGTGATCTGCTGGAGTTCATTATCATTCACTTAATTGGTCAACCACATGTCATTGCTACAATTGACACTGGACCTTCTGTCAGTACATAAATACACTGCCCGGCCAAAAAAAATATTTTGTTGGACCGCCTTTAGCTTAGATTACGGCACACATTTGTTGTGGCATTGTTTCGACAACCTTATGCAATGTCACAACATTTATTTCCATCCAGAGTAGCATAAGTTTTTGGCTGAGATCTTATATTGACGACGGGGAGAGTCGAACCACTCCGTAAAGTGTTCTCCAGCACATCCCAAAGACTTTCAATGGGGTTAAGGTCAGGAATCTGGTGGCTAATTCATGTGTGAAAATGATTCCTCATGCTCCCTGAACCACTCTTTCACAATTTGAGCCCGATGAATCTTGGCATTGTCATCCTGGCATATGCCCATTGATGGGATAACCTGGTCATTCAGTACATTCAGGTACTTCGCTGACTTAATTTTATTGCTGCATAATGTTGCTGAGCCTAGACCTGACCAACTGAAGCAACCCCAGATCATAACACTGCCTCCAGAGGCTTGTGCAGTGGGCACTATGCATGACAGGTGCAATGGCGACTTTTTTTTTGGCCGGGCAGTGTATGTTGTATATACATTCAGTTCATTCATACATACATAATAGAACACAATGGTAATAAACTTGTAATGGCAATGGGCCTTTTTACAACTGTTTTTCTATTTAACAGTCAGAATACTTTTATTTTCTCACTCAAAGTTATTTATATATTTTTATTCCTTTTGATTCATTATTAGTTTCGTTTATTTTTTCTGTACAGTGTATTTTTGTCAATGTGCAAAAGTACAATTAAATGTTTTTACATACAAATCATTCAGGTCGTGTCTTCCAAATTCCGACTTGTCAGTTTGTGATTTGTGATTATACGGTAATCACACATTTTGCTGTCATCAGAAACTGGCACTTCCATTCTATTTATGCAAAATAATGAAATTATGGAGTAGCATTTTTATACCATTTATATCTCTGCCATGGAATGGTGTTATAACCAAAGTCCATGCAATATCTAGGTAATATCCATCTCCATGTTTGGACTCATTTAGCTAAGAGCCACTGAAATAGCACTATGCACTTTCAGGTTAGTTATTAGTGCAAGGCACATGACTTTGATTACATGATTGCTAACTACAGGTATATGACAATGCTTTTCTGCATTTTATATCACAATGACATCACAATCAATACATTTCCAATGGAAAAATAATGAAATAATAATTGTGCATATACAGTGCAGTGCAAAAGTATTTTGACAGTGACACATGTTTTGTTGTTTTTGGTCTGTATTGCATTTGAAATTGAACAGTGACTATGATGTTAAAGTGCAGACTTTCAGCTTTAATTTGAGGTTGTTTACATCCATATGGGACCAAAAGTAATTGGACGATTGGCTGCTCAGCTGTTTCTTGGGCAGGTGTGCTTCGTTCCATTGTTACTGCATGCACAAGAGAGCTAACAAAGGTCTAGAGTTGATTCTAGGTGTGACATGTGCATTTGGAGTCTGTTGTTGTCTCTCAACATGAGGACCAAAGAAGTGTCAATGCCAGTAAAGCAGGCCATCATGAGGCCGAATAATCTGAATAAATCAATCAGACACATTAGTTGTGTTGAAATCAACTGTTTGGTACATTATTAAGAAGCAAGAATGCACTGGTGAGCTCAGGAATTACAAACGACCTGGCAGACCACAGAAGACCAGTGTAGTGGATGACAGAATAATACTTGGAATGGTGTAGAAAAACCCATTTTCAACCGTTGAACAGATCAAGAACACTCTCTAGGATGTAGGCGTAGGCGTGTCAAAGACGACCATCAAGAGAAAACTACACCAGCATAACCTCAGAGGGTTCACCGCAAGATGCAAGAATAGCCAGGTTACAGTTTGCAAAAAAAGTATGTTAAAAAAAAAACTTGTAGAGTTCTGGAACAAAGTGTTATGGACAGATGAGACAATGATCAACCTGTTCCAGAGTGATGGAAAGAGGAAAGTGTGGAGAAAAAAGGAACAGCTCATGATCCTTGTAACTGGCCTTGTAACCAAAAACAGGTTGCAGGTTCGATTCCCAGGTAGGACACTGCCATTGTACCCTTGAGCAAGGTACTTAACCTGAATCGCTTCAGTATATATCCAGCTGTATAAATGGATAATATGTAAAAAAAAAAAAAAGCTAAAATAAGTTGTGTAAGTCACTCTTGATAAGAGTGTCTGCTAAATGCCTGTAATGTAGTGTAATGTAATGATCCAAAGCATACCACCTCATCTGTCAAACATGGTGGAGGTGGTGTTATGGCTTGGGCATGTATGGCTGCCACTGGAACTGGTTCACTTGTGTTCATTGATGATGTCATGATGTCACTGCTGACTGCAGCAGCAAGATGAATGCCGAAGTATACAGAAACATCTTGTCTGCTCTGATCCAAGCATAAAAACGCATTGGATGGTGCTTCGCCATGCAGCAGGATAATGATCCCAAACAGCCAAAGCAACCAAGGAGTTTTTTAGGGCCAAAAAGTGGAATGTTCTTGACTGGCCAAGACAATCATCCCACCTTAATCCAATTGAGCATGCATTTCACTTGCTGAAGAACAGACTGTAGGCAAAAAGGCCCAGAAACAAGCAAGAACTGAAGATGGCTGTCGTACAGGCCTGGCAGAGCATCACCAGGGAAGATACCAAGCACCTGGTGCTGTCTATGGGTCGCAGACTTCAGACAGTCACTGATTGCAAAGGATTTACCAAATATTAATTTGTCCAATTACCTTTCGTCCCCTAAAATGGGGGCTATCCTATATGGATGTAAACATCCTCAAAATAAAGCTGAAAGTCTGCACTTTCATAGTCACTGTTTCAAATCCAATGTGCTGGAGTACAGAGCCAAAAAAACAAAAATTGCGTCACTGTCCAAATACTTTTGACTGCACTGTAGAAACAATAATTTTCGGGTGCCCTTTCATGTACGCACATGTGTGAGATTGGTTTAATTGCACTCTTACGCACGTCTCAGTTTATAAGATACCAGGTCTCGCTGCCTGTGGGCTTGGAGGTTTAAAACCCCTGTAAGTCGCTTTCTTCTCCGCTGCCCGTTTTCTTCAAATTACAGATAAGTCGCTACCTAGCGGATACCTTTATACCTTTATCATCACTTCTCAAAAATATCACCTAATGCACAAAACAGAAGGAATTCAATGCGTGAAATAGGACTGTTATTGAACATGTTTAATCCTAGATTTGTATTTAAGTTAATTCTACACAATTCTCTTAATTATCGACGGACAACTGTAGCTCGTCTTTCTGGAACAATTGTGCACTGTAGGTAATTATTGGACCCTTTAACTAGCCTACAGTAGTATTCAATGTGGCTATTTTCGAGTGCGTTGCCATTGTAGCCTACGATACTGTATTGCTATTGTTAAACACATATGGGGAACGTAATAACAATTCCACCGTCCGTCCACCAATTATTTGAGCTAGTTTGTGCAGTGGGGATCAGTAGATATGATAAGCGCACGCGAGATCTGTACACTTAGTGAAATAATTTTTTTTTTTTTAAAACATCGATACACACGGCAGAAACAAGGAAATGATGAGATATAGGGCTTAAAGGGAATATTTTTTTACAGTGGAATACAGAGGGCACGTCGGAAGTTTAACTGATTCAAGCAGCTCTGAATGTAGCTACTATTAGTACGACTATTTTTGTTGATACTTTGAAATAAAATTATACTGTCCTTTTAAGTAGTTAGAATATTCTGTTTAACCGTTTTATAATCAAAGCAGCAGTCGCGCACATAATATGCTAGCATGCAACACAAACGACCACAATATATGTTTAAGATTAGCCTAATATTGTTAAAAAATAAAAGCCAGGTAAATCTATTAAATTAATAGAATTCCCTGCCGTGGCTACAATTGATCCTCAACTGCATACTGTAACTACCCCGGTCTATTTGATCAAGCGGTAGGCTAAATCGAAACTGCCAGTATAGGTCGATAACGCGTTACTCGCCCCTGAATGGCATATCCTATACCCTTTTTTGTTTACCAGACTAAACCTACTACACCATTCAGGCGAACTGACCTCGGAGAGGATGGTAGAGAAAAGGGAGGGGGCATAGCCTAGAGTCAGCATTACAACATCCTTGTAGCTGCGTCAACATCATTATTATTTAGAATGACTGCATCTAGGGAAAGCTGCTAAATGTAATTGCGCGAGAAAAATAGAGAAAGAAAATAGAGGTAAGAAGCAACATACAAGAACAATGGTGTACCTGGTGTGTGCGACTGAATAAGAGCCCGTAAAAAAAAAAAAAAAAACGTCTAACGGGAGACGTTTTCACACAGGGAGGAGGGAATGGTTGAAGGAGGAAGGGGGATAGAAAGAAGGGAACACAGGAACACCATACAAACAGTGAATATACAAAATTAGGAGACAGTTGGCGGCAAGAGAAGTGCTCCAGTTACGAAGACCTTCATGAAAATTTAAGAAACAATCGAACAAGCACATCGGAAATAAGTAATTAAATAAATAAAACGAAGCGACAGTCATCCGCAGGGAATTTCCTTGCACCACCTGAACGCAACCGGGTCGGAGACTGGCACAGTGAGGGAGCGAGTGGCACAGGGAAGGAGAGAAAGGACGGGAGGGAGTTTACCTAACTGTCTGTTTTGTGTCACTGCGAGATTTCTGTCTGGGAGGAACTGGAAGGGAGAGCGCGGGGGTGACAGTGCAGCAGCGGCCGCTTTGAAGATTCGCACATGTCGGCACGTTTGAAACCGCCATCCCCACCCTGTGTGGACCACTACTCGTGCTGAAACAGCAGAGCAGACGGAATTTTATAATAAAAAATAAATTAAAATAAAAAGAAGAAGCGTGGAAAGCTACAAAGAAGAACTCGAAAAGACGATGACGGTGAATTAGGCTAGTTTATTCATATTTTTGATGAAATAAACAATTTGCTAGATTTTTATGGGATTACATTGATTTTCCAACATGGAATAGCTGTAGGCCAGTGAACATTTGCTACACGTCCATTTAATCTATGCGAGGAACCGTTTATTTATATCATATATATTTAAATAAATACCAAATTTAGGCCGGTGACTGTCTGATGACGCCAATACGACAAAGCCTATAGCCTAATAGTAATAATACATGTGTACCATTATCTCAGTAAGGAGATTTAGATATATAAACTTATGTCTCTGTCTGTGGGATGTTTCTATTTTAAAATGCGCCCCGTTTTTCGGGTTTATTGAAACGCACACACAGATTGAAACGTATTTGACATCATCTCTATCCCTCTCTAATTTTTTAACCTACACATCTTCCGACCTCCCTCTGTTGCTTTCTTCCATTCCGATTCCAATCCCCATATTCATATTAATATCTCTTGGATTATCCATTCGGACCAAAAGTGTTTATTAGCGAAATAAAAACCGTATCGACAGCCAGCCTGCTTCCACCCTTCACGGAACACCCTTCTGCTGAATACCACCACCGTAGCGATGGAGACCACGAAACTGCCTCCATCCAGCCCCTCATCCCCAACCACCGGCTTCTCGGTGCCGAGTGCGGAGAAAGTGGACGGTTTCCCGCGGCGGTCGATGCGCCGAGCCCGGCAGCGTCGCTCACACAGCTCCTCTCAGTTCCGTTATCAAAGCTCACAGGTCGAGCTGACGCCACTGCCGCTGCTCAAAGGTATGTCAGCCCTGATCCTGCCAGTTTAAATGCCCGAATTTCAGGGCAACAATGATTTCTATACACAGTAAAATGTACAGTGTTAATTAAACTGTAACAGAGTACATATGAGCCTAATCTGGCCAGAGTAAGCTCATATGTACACTGCTCGAGTTGATTTAACACTGTTAGAGTTGAATTAACACTGGTCATTTTACTGTGAATTTACTGTGTATGATTTCAGATGCATCTGTTTATTGGCAGGCTATCATATCCATATCAGCAGCATGTTATTTCAATAGAACTCACGTTTAATTGCAACACTTTTGCTATTTCTCAAAAATAGGAAAGTATCTTGTTAAAGAGGTGCTCGTAATGCTTGTAACTTATTCATGCCATGGGTAGATGCATTATCAGTCATAGTGCGGACTCGTAGTAAATATTAAAGCCATAGTATATTATCAGAAAAAAAGGTAAGATGTAGTGCCAAAAAAGGTAAAACGCATGCCACTGGCAGAAAAGGTGGTAAAAGGAACTTATTAATATCCAAATTGAACATTATTGTACTTTCAGGGTACATTTGGGAAATGTATTCCTTAAAGAACAAAAATGTACCTCCACTGCACCTTTATTTCTGATAAATAAAGGTACAGTGTTATTTCTGATAAATAAAGGTGCAGTGTAACTCATCGGTGTTCCTATAATGATGGCAAGGAGGGCTGGATATGGAGGAACCTATGGATATTTGACAAGTCTTGTTTATAGCACAGAGAACTAACTACTTGGCATGCATTTTTACACAAACAGGGCCTCAGCTGGAGCTGAGGCAGGAGAATGTGACCAAACACACACCTGTTCTGCTTCAGTCATAGTGCAAAAAAAAAAATTCTTGCTCCTGGAGGCTGCATCTAAAACCTGGTGCTTTGATCTGAAGCATTGTCTAGGGTTAAAATTTGAGCAATGAATGTGTTTGTTTATGCTCTTACTCGGAGCCAAAGCACACAGAGAGGTGTATATTTATGCTTTCTGCTTTTGATCAGATCTGGTCAGCCTGGGCCATATGTCTTTGTAAGAGAATGAAAACAGGTTTCTAGAGTCTCCCGCGGACAGTGTAGACACCTGAGTTCTCCCTTCCCTTCCTATCCTCAATTGAGGTCAAATGTCACATTATATTTCTCACTGCTCAGGCAACTACCCAATGAGGGTCAACAACCCGATCCTGGGTGAAAACACTCAAAAGGTGGGAGCTATCATGTGCTGACAATAATCATCTTATTTTGCTCAGTCAGAATGCTTCGCTCGAAACGACAAAATGCTTTAAATTGGTTGGAATCAGTTCGTCATTGGTGCCACCCATTGACTTGAGTTGGTCCAAAACACTTATGTTCCTATCACTACTTACAAACAAGCTTTGCGCTGGGGTAATGATTGAGAAATGGGACGGTGAAAGCCTCCATCCAGTCAGTGCCTGCATTTTCAGGGTTCAACATGAGGTTTAAAACAAGAACCCTCTGTGGATTTTCAAGACCTTCCACGTGCTCCCCTGATTTTGGAAGTGGTTTCATATGTCCTGTATAAGAGAGCCAATCATTCCTCTCTGCCACCAGTTTTCAACACCATATACTTCCCACATTTTCTTAACGGGCAGCATCGTATATCGGATAGTACAGATCACAGATTCCCTTGGATTACATACAATCAGCATTCATTGCCTTGTCGTTCACAGTGTTTGCCCTTGACACCAGATCAATTTGAAGTTTAACTAAAAACATGGCTACCATCACCCAAAATTGGTTGGAGTAAGTCCCCAGATGGACATCTGGCAACATATCAGGGGTATGATTTTTTTTAGGATTAACTATGACATGACTCCTTATTACTTTTTTTAGGGATTGATATTTGGTGAAATATGGCCCTTGCTCACATTAGTATTAAATCTGGACCATAGCCACATTAGTACTATGCAGACTTAAGTGCTTCCTGTACTTGTCTCTGGACACATTTGGATTACATTATTGTATAACCTTTATTAGCTAAGCAGATCCTGTTTATAATGCTGATGTTAAAATGGCAGATTTTGTACTAATACAGCCCAGGCTGTATTAGAGAAGTCTTTTTGTGGCCCTGTTTTGGGGATGTGACAATGAAGTTGTATTCTACAGTATGGGAAACAGTAGAAAGGTGCCAGATTGTCTGCAGCTTATTACGTCAAGCTCTCATATGAACTGGTAGTCAAATCACATAAAGTTTGAGAGAGCTTTTAAGATTAGGAGTCACTGTAATATATGCGGCAAATAATATATAAATAACATATCTAGCTATTATTTATTCCCAAAACTTCAGGTTCACTCCCTTATGAAGTACTGGATAAGAGGAACCCATTGTGACCAGTAAAATGTTACATTTAAGCTGAGAATCCATCTGGCAGCAACTGTTATATGCTCTGTCAAGAATGTGTCCTGCTGTAGAATCTTGGCCTTGGAGAGTTTTTGGAGTCTTGAATTTGTCCAAACTGTGGATGCAAAAAGAATAATGTACCATGACTACCATCTCTTAAAAAACAAAGATTATCTCCTTCCAGTTAAACTTTAGATTTAAGCCGAGATTCCATTTGGCAGCAACAGGTTCACTCCCTTATGAAATACTGGATAAGAGGAACCCATTCTGACCAGTAAAACGTTACATTTAAGCTGAGAATCCATCTGGCAGCAACTTCTATACACTGTCAAGAATTTGTCCTGCTGTAGAATCTTGGCCTTTGGAGCCTTGGAGTCTTTGCAGTCTTGAATTTGTCCGAACTGTGGATGCAAAATAATAATGTAGGCCTACGATCTGTTAAAAGAACAATGATCATCTCCTTCACTTAACAGAAGCAAATATTTATGACTGTGTGCAAGCATATCAAGGCAGAGCAACCTCTGCTTTAAAAAAAAAAGAAAGAAAGTACAAAAAGGCTTATTATGGGACTTACAGGTGCATCAACCTCAAAAGTGCTTAATACAAGAAGTCTTCACTCTTTACAGCGATTCTGCAGGTTCATTCCACAGCATGTGAACAGAGCACCATAAATGCACGAAGAGAGAGGCCTTCACCAATGTAATCTTAGCAAGGAATAGAACATGCCAACACACACTGTTAGTGTTACATTTACATTTCATGCATTTAGTAGACGCATTTAGTCGGAGGCACAGCCTAAGTTCACGTTACTATTCACGTTACGATTATCCGTAGTAAATTCCCTTGATAAAAGTAGTAAGTACCTCTTGCTCAGTAGTCCAACAGCCACACTCTAGCTGGAATCAAACCTGCTACCTCCGGGTAGCAAGCCCAGTGCCATAATCAACACAGCTGCCCTGAGCTGTACTGTCATAGCAGTGAGAGGGCGGGCTATACAGCTCATTAGCTGTTTGCTTTCAATGAACACATTTGTAGATTACTGGGTGCTGTTCATGTTCTGGTTCAGTATACAGTATAAACTCATGCTTTGAAGCTGTTTGAGCAGTTCTGGGCCCTTTACATGTAGCTTATATATATATATAGCTTTACATATAGCTATATTAACTTTAACTCACAAGGTAAGCTTAGGGAATTCTACATTAAGACAAATAAAAAATGACCAAGTCTTGTCATACTATAATGCAGCATATCCTTTCGACGAGCTGCGAATGTTTATTTGGTTGTCTGTGTATGTTTGTGTGTGTGTGTGTGTGTGTGTGTGTGTGTGAGAGAGAGAGAGAGAGAGAGAGAGAGAGAGAGAGAGGGGAAGAGTGAGAAAGAGACAGAGAAGTATTCCGTCCCAACTACAACACAAGATTTTCTTTACAGGACCTCGTGAGCGTGTCAGTATGACTCTCCTTAAATATCCATTTGCCCAAAGCCAAACTCTTTAAACACAACTAACAGTAATACACAGTGCCCTCAGTTGTTCACAGGCCCTTCACTGCTTGATTTCCCCTCATTTAATTGAGTCATAACTTTTGCTTTTATAACTTTAAGTTCTACCTTGACATGTCCTTGAGGCCATATATGATAAAGATTATGTTCTGCATGTGTCTGTGCAAGAGAGGGTGAATGAATGCTTTATGTTGGGCATCTGTGTTGCGTACTTAGAGTGTACGGTGCTATATGTCTCGGTTTCCATATGCAGTCTCATGTCCAAACTGTGTGACTGTGTGTGTTTGCACAATGCATGTTTTGTTACCAGTGTATTTCTTAGTATTATTATTTCATAACTGTATCTCTATATGTATGTGGTGTATCTGCATGTTTCCACGTACTTTCAAGGAGCATTTTCAGCTTGCTTCTGTGTGTTTGTCGCTAAAATAGTGTATTTACTGTGTGTATGTGTGTGTGTGAGAGACAGAGAGAGAGAGAGAGAGAGAGAGAGAGAGATATTGGGCTAGCACGTGTAAGCGTGTGTGAGGAGCTGAACAGTGGGAGACGGTTGGTGTTAGATTACAGTGGACACTGAACCTTTTCTCTTCCTCTTATTGAGAGATACTGCCATTTGACAGTCCCCTCCCAGATCAATAAAGTGTGTGAGAGAGAACGAGGAGACTTGGCATGGGAGAGAAGCAGGGAGGAAGACAGCGGAGAATCATAAGGAAAGAGAAGAGAAAGGAAGAGGAGAAATTAGAGGGCCAAAATAGGGAGGGATAGTGAAAGGGTTGCAGGAAAAGTGAAAATAATGGAGTAGCTAAGGAAGAGAGGAGAATGACAGGCTTCAATGTGTAATTCCACATGATGGGAGAGAGAGGGGGAGGGATGGAGGGATGGAGGGGGGGGGGGGGGGGGGGGTTATGATACTTGATGATGCACAAAAATCAATGGTTGGCAACTAAAGCCATTAAATCAGTTGAAGAACATAGCATCAGTTTTGTTCCCTGAATGATGAACCGTGGTTCAGTACACTGATGAAATATCACTGATACACTTACGTTGTGTAATATGGACCTTCTTTGATTGAAGAGCCACATTACTTAATAGGACTGTCTGATTTTGAGCACAGACACTCTACCTCCGTTCAAGTTTATCATCATTTCAATTTTAAATCCTAGTATCCATCCACCATTGCTTTTTCATTTCTTGCTGTCATTTTGTGGGCTGTTAGATGAGAGGATTGTTGAGGCAGGACCAAAAATAGAGCATCTCATTACTACCCAAACAAGAATTACCGTTATTTTAAGGATGTTCCTGTAGTTACTCATCTCTTTTTGGAAAAGTACAGCGAGCAACCAAGAAAAAAAAGGGGGTAAGAAACAGAGATGGAGAGAGACAGAGGAGATGAGGGGAGTAAAAGCAAAGGAGAGGGAGATGATGTCATCCCTTAACTCCCCTCCCCTCTCCCCCTTTGCTCTCTCACTCTCGCGCTCGCTCTCTCTCTCTCTCTCTCTCTCATTCGCTCTTTTTTGCTCTCTCCTTCTCCGGCAGCACTATATTTAGCAGTAGCAGTGAGTCAAAGATGTTGCAGTGTGTTTAATTCACTGATCACAATTAAGCGTCAAAGAAGGACCCAATCAGACCTGCAGCCATTTAAATGCCCAATCCATGGTTTCTCTCGCTGTCTATCCCTGATCTGTCTTTTCAGTTTCTGTCTCTGTTTCTCCCTCCAGCTCAATTTATCTCGCATGCTCCATGCTCAGAAGGCTATGTAAAACCCCACTCTCTTTTACACCCCTCCCTCCCGTATCCCCTCCCTCTACCTCTCTGTCTTTCTCCCCTCCCTCTGCAATTCATTTTCCCTATCCTTGATAAGCTGCGTCATGCTCCTTTGCTCTCTCCTCCTTCACGGACCCTCCATCCCCTGTCCCTTCCCTCCACTCTCCGTCTCTTTTCTGTCTCCGTCTCTCCATCGCAACACCCCACTTCTCCATACAATTACTCGCCATAAAAAATAGATTAGATTTAACCTTCACCGCTTCTTTGTATGTGTATGGAATGGTTAGATTTCCCTTAGAGGAAAAAGGCCCTTTATGCTGCAACACACAGGAATGTTACTGTTCACGTTTTTTTTTTTACAGTGTTTAACTTCACTGTTTTTTCCCAAGGTGGGCAGCATTAGACAACAGTTCACGGTGAGCCTCCATAGGACTTCAGCAGGAGAATGCTGATGAAATCAAGTCAGCATCCAGACAAATGTTCCAAAGCCCTGCCCTGCGTCTGTTATTGTGGTCACGGGGTGTTGATTCATCCCTGAATTGATCTGTTTGATATTCGGGGTTACGCGCTCCATTTGAGGTTGAAGCATTTGGAGCGGATGGAAAGGTGTGGCTTTTTTCTCCATAACTGTACCCAGACTACATCCAAAGCCAAAGTTATTTGTCCATGAATGCTGTTATCTGGGCTGGAAAATTTGTGAAAATGTATAAGTCCTGCCATGGTGAAAAAAGTAACATCACCTCTAAATTCTAGTCACTACAAGTCTAGCACTATTTTTTCCCCAGCCATTTACTTTATATCCTCTCAGTGAAACATATACATTTTTCTGAAGTGCCAGTAATGAGAAAAGTAACAAAAGCTACAGTATGATTGAGTGGAGATGGGAGATGGAGAGGACTGATCACAGATCCAGAAGTTTGAAATTCATATCCTGGGTGGGGCACTGTGGATGGTCTCAGGACTATGCTACTTATCAGAAACTTTCCAGGTGCGTGATAGACCCGGATCATAAAATGTAAACTACAATATGTAGGTCACCCCGCATAAGAACCTCTAGAAAATGGTTGAAGCTGCTACTCATATGCGGTCACTGACAGTACAGGCCCCAACAACTGGTCCACAATGTAATTGCTAGTCTCTGGGTAACTTGATGCCATGAGAACACTGAAGACGTTTTCAGTGTCAGTTTTGATTTCAAGCTCAGATAAAAGCAGATTTCAGTTGGAACGGCAAATTCTTTCATTTGTTTTCTGAATCTGTTCTGAACTGGGATTGTCTTTAGGTGTCAGATATCCATTGATGTTGATGCCTTCACATTGACTGATTGCTTTGGAAATACATTTGGCCACTTGGCTTTTATTTCCCTCCAAGATGCTAAGTTTCACAAATTATGACATTGAGATACAAGTTAGGCATTTATTTGGAGCTGTAATAGCATAACTTAGCATATTTCTGGTGGGACTTTGGCCTTTAATATCTGAGTTCACCTTTCAGCCTTGATAGTTTGAGCTTATTAAACCTTTAGGACTGTGGTCCTTGAATTGTAGGTTGCTGAAGCTGTGTGTGGGTGGTTCATTGTGTCTCTACAGGAGGTGTGTGAATACTTTGGGTGCACGTGTGTGTGTGTGTTTGTGTGTCTAACCTGTGTTGTGGGATTTGGCCACACTAAACCAGAAATAAAGATCAATAATACCAAATCATATACAATTTTATAAATGTAGTTATCAAATATTAAGTCAAAAATAGGGGTGTAGTTAGGAATAATACATTTTTTTCAAGTGTCTGCTGATGAAAAACATGTCTGTATGTTGCATGGAAATGATAACACTTTTGATTTGTTAAGTGATTCTCTTATGTGCTTCATAAAAGACTTGTTGTATATTGTTGGATATTGTTTTAGCAAAGGGAAAGTACAGCTCTGCACCTTGGTGCACCCAGTTGGAGATGCTATGTAACTGCCTGGCAACATCTGCACATCACAATTATGTAAGAAAGTAATGCTAACACAACAGGCTCTTCAACTAAGTATTATTTACTACTAGAATATTATGTTACACCAGAAATAATTGATTCTAACAATTTATTGCACATTATACAACAATGAATGTGCAAAACTGCAACGCCAATGTATGCTGTCACCCTATCGCTGTGGGAGAAATTTGAAAATTTTTCTTTACTGTGAAATTGGTTCCTGGGACAGCACACATACCGAGCACTAGTTGTGTTTGTTGACCAAAATCCAATGATGTTGCAGCTCTGAAATACCGTTCTGGCCAGTTCAAGTATCAGTTAACATGGTGACATTATTTCAGAATCAGATCCAATCATCTATAGCTGCGACTGATTTTATGGTGAGCTGAATGCACATCTCAAATGATCTTGTGGTGCAAAGGAGGTTTTGAGATAATTTTAGATGTGAATGCAGTGCAGTCATGTCCACCTGCCACTCTGGAATACTGCCACTTCCAGCTATTTTCATGTATTTTTAAAACACATTTTTACAATGCTGCAATTGACTGCAGCAGATAACAGCCAACATATAATAAAGAGGACTTGTGTTAGCTTTGGGCTCTCAGTAAACCCATGCAAAGGTCACAATTTCAACATTCGTAGAATCCTGATCATTTGGCCAGAAATGTCTAAAAAAAATTTTTTTTTAAAAACCCCGGAAGAATTAGGTCTGCTTTGTGGCTTGTCCTCCTAACACAATGGTGGCATGTGTTAGCAGGACAAGCCACACAGCAGACCGCAATTAGTTAATTAGTCGAATTGGGTCTGGTCGTGCTGGGTCAGCTCACCCTCTGTACCCCTCCTCACAGACGCCCCGGTGGCGGAGCTACATGACCTCTTCTGCAAGAAGCTGCAGCAGTGCTGCGTGCTTTTCGACTTCCTGGACTGTGTGGCTGACCTGAAGGGCAAGGAGATCAAGAGAGCGGCTCTCAATGAGCTGGTGGAGAGTGTGGCCACCAGCCGGGGCATCCTCATTGAGCCACTGTACCCCGAGGCCATCAAGATGGTGAGAACGAGGGCGCGGGGGGGGGGGGGGGGGGGGGGGGGGGGGGAGACAGACAAGAGATAAAAGAGATGGATGGAGAAGGGGGAAGGATTGATAGAAAGATGGCTGATGGAGAAAAAAAAAATGCTCAAAAAAATTTATGTATTTTTGAACGCCTTGATTCTGCCTGTTGTAATCCCTACCGCTACATGCTTCAGAGGAGTTTTGTGTGATTCCCTGGATTGTACCAATGTCTCTGTGATAGTGCAGTGCAGTGTACTGGAACACTGTTAAGACGGCCCCTCCCTCTACAGATCTCGGTGAACATCTTCCGCACACTCCCGCCCAGTGAGAACCCGGAGTTCGACCCAGAGGAGGATGAGCCCACACTGGAGGCCTCCTGGCCGCACCTCCAGGTACAGCTGTTTATCACTGCTCCTGCGGCCTCATACCTGTCCCTCACACACACACACACACACACACACGCACACACACATACATAGAAACCTGATCTTCAAGCATACACACTCATTACACCTGATACATTTACTTTATACACACAAACTGAGTACACCTGATACTTTCCCCTCACATACACATACGGCTATCCCCGATGCGCGTTCCTGAAACTCACCGCACCGGATGACTGGTTGGTTCTCACACGTCTGTCTGACTGTCTCTGTCAGTCGCCTCTTTGTATTTTTAGCCATCACTCCTGTCCTGACCTCCACAATGGTAGTGTGACTTTCCCGATATAGTCTAAACAGGCTGGTTTAAATATTATTGTAATCTGTGATCATTTTGGTGAGTCGTGTGGTGTAATCCTTTAGGGCCGTCAACTCTTAAATCATATACAAGTTCCCCCCACGCAGTGGGTGGTTTGACTTCCTGTACAAATAAAGGTCTTGCTTTCTTCTCTTCCTGTTACCCACTCTTCTTTCACCCTTTCTGACTAAAGGTATCAAATGATATAAACATCATGTTAGCATTTAGGTTAGAGAAATAATATAAAACATACAGTAATTATTTAGTTAGCAGAGAGGGATGATTATTAATACCATTTAGCAAGTCTCATGATAAGAGAACAAGTGCATTCTCTCTGTGTTTATCTCCCTGTCATGAGGTTCGCAGTGATCTCACAGTTTGAACAGAGCGTTCTGTTGCTCTTCCATCACCAAAATACCAGGTTTCCTGAGTGATTTCACAGTGTTGCTAGGCACTGGTTGCCACTGAGCTTCTACAGGAAGATTGAATGGGTTCAGATGGGAGGATTCACCCTTCAGATAATTAGGCTGATTGATCAAAGTTTTATTTGCCCGGCCTTGGTTTCTTTACGTAAAGTAGCCTAGTCTCGCCACATTAGTGTGCCAGTCAGTGTCCAGTAGGGGTGATTACAATGTGATAGATGCAATGGTGGACTGCTCTGACAAACCTTTAGAGTGCAGGGCTCGTTTATTCTGGTTTATAAAATATTAAAAAAACAGTTTTGAAAATGTTATGCACAGAATTCACAGACAAATCTTCCCCTATAACCTGTGTGTCACTCACCTGCGTGTCTGTTGTATTGCTTATAAGTTACATTTTTCTCACCTGTATCTTGTTGCATGTCGCCTGTGTGTTAAATGTCAACCTCTTTTAAAAAGAAATTTGGCATCTCCAATCCCACCCGAATTTGGAATGTCCAATTGGCAAACTATGTACAAGCGTGCTCGTATACGCCCCCTGCTGCCAGCATCGGGAGAGTAAAGATGACTCGCGGTTCTCCTCTGAAGCGTGCGGTGTCAGCCAGCTGCTTCTTTTCACACCGCAGCCACATGCTGCTCATGCGCAGAGCCAGGGTGGAGGAGACCCAATCATACGCGTGCACACAGAGAAAATCCCTACCACATGTCCCTGGGGCGACGCAAAGCCAATTGTGTGCTGCCCCTGCGGGGCTGCCGGGCCACAGTCGGCACTGGCACGGGCCGGATTCCATCTGAGACCACGGTGATGAGTCATGCGCTGATGCAAGCGGCGCTTTCGCCGAGTGAGCTACCCCACAGCCCTATGTGTCAATCTCACCTGTGCGCATTATGCATCTGTCTCACATGTATATCCCTCTCACCTATATCTTTTTTCACCTGTTTTTCTATGTCAGTCTCACCTGTGCACACCTGGGACTGTTTCCTTTGTGTGCCTCTTACCTTCCTGGTGCTCTCTGGTGTGTGTGTGTGTGTGTGTGTGTGTGTGTGTGTGTCTCACCTATGTGTATGTCTCTCTCTTCAGCTGGTCTATGAATTCTTCCTGCGCTTCCTGGAGAGCCCAGACTTCCAGCCTTCTATGGCCAAGCGTTACGTGGACCAGAAATTTGTTTTACAGGTGTGGTTATTGTGTGTGTGTCTATGTGTGTGTGTTTCTGTGCATGCCTATTGTGTTTGTTGTGAGATGGGGACTGTGAACTGTGAACAGAGAGAAGTAGTGGGCATTTTTGTGATTGTGTCTCTCAGAAAACTCAATTGCTGCTACATTGTATCGTCACTGTGGCCAAAATGTTAATGGACAAATATCAAACAACAACATAACAAGAATAACAAATTATTTTTTTTCTGTTAATGCATTCAAGGTTTGTAAATAGTGTTATCACTCAGATGAGCTCAGCAGCTCATTGTAGCAGATTCTCTCCTGTGGTTGGCTGCAAATGCCTGTCGTTGTATGCCTATCTGTGTCTCTCTGTGGTTGTGTCCGAATCAGTGCCCTTCCATGCTATGCTGTTGAGTACACTGGATAAGAAAGTTGTCAAGTAGGCAAAATGTTTTTTAAATGTAGTGTACTTAAAATCCCCCAATGATATACCTATTTCTGGGTTTTTGCTGATAATAGTATAGAAGATATTTTTGTATACTGCACATTATATACTAAACAATACATAGTATGCTAGTACACAGGACACAGGATGCAGTTGATAGGGCTCTGATTCGGACACAGCCCTCGCCTGTCTTATCTATCAGTGTGTGCTGTATGTTTGGGGTAGGTATTTCTGTGGCTGCATCTATCTGCTTATTTGTGCATATGTGTCTGACTGCATTTGCCTGCGTCTGCCGTTAGCTGCTGGAGCTCTTTGACAGTGAGGACCCACGAGAGAGAGAGTACCTGAAGACCATCCTGCACCGCGTCTACGGGAAACTGCTGGGGCTGCGGGCCTATATCCGCAAACAGATCAACAACATCTTCCTCAGGTGTGCTGCAGAGAAAGCCTCTTCCATGCCTCACACCCACTCTGAGGAAGATTATATTATACGGTTTCATAAAATAGTTCTGCTCTTCTAGCTTTTAATAATGCCTTAGATCTTTCAGATTATGGGATTCTTTCTGCATGTTCATAAAGTCAAGTTTTTTTCACCAGGAAAGACAGAATTGTGAAGTAAGAAAAAGTTTTCGTATGATAAAATGTATAAAATTGTGAGGTAAATATTTGAAGATTTTTATTTTAAGTTTGGTTTGGAATAGGTGGCTCATTCTGTTGGCACCCCACCGTGTGGTTGGTACTGAATTGTGGCTGTGCCATTGATGACTGTGGATCGCAGCACTGCATGGCATTGCATAATTAGCGGTAGCTTTGCCCATAAAGAGTCGTTCTCAGTTGAGAAGGTTTGTCCACATCTCATCCTGCACCAGCAACCTCCTCTGGCTTATCAGACCCCGGTGGTTTGCCTGCATCAGCTGTGCATGAACACACATGCTCAGTAGGAAGAACTGGTGGCCGGCAACACAGGCTTTGGAGAACAGCACATGCTTGCCTGTGGTTAGGGTTAGAGTGATGAGAGCGACATATATTACAAACATATATAAAATATATATTTATTTCATGTATGTGTGTGTATATATGTATATGTGTGTATGTATGTATGTATGTATGTATGTATGTATGTATGTATGTATGTATGTATGTGTGTGTATGTACTGTATATGCATGTGGCTTTCCAACAATTGTTTACAGACAGATTATTTCACTTTTAATTCACTATGTCACAATTCCAGTGGGTCAGAAGTTTACATACACTAAGTTGACTGTGCCTTTAAATGTCTGTGAACCAACAACATCAAAAGACTCTTGATATCTTATTTTCTGGTACTCTTACAAGCGATACTGTAATGTCTCTGCATTTGAATGGATCTCTATGGGAATTGGGGGGTGGGACTAGATTTAGCTGTAAATTATGCTTGAATAGTATGAAATACATGATTGATAAGATGACTGTAAGTCATCAAGGGTCTGACGTATCAAACGAGCCTCAAACCATCACTCTGCTGCCAGATATGCAGTAGATATGGATGGATCACATTAAGGGTTGTTTCTCCTGACAAATTTTCCTATTGAACTTTATGGAAAAATTTGTATGTATTTTTTTTGTTTGTTTTGTTTTGTGTGTGGTTGAATTTACATAGTAAATAGTTTATGTTATAATCTATTGGAGTATATTGGGTGACTTGGGATTGTCTTTGTTGAATGTGTTCTTATGTTTATTTGAGTCAAAAAAAAAGAAAAAAGAGTGAGAGCAGATCTTGTCCCAAGCACTGCTCTGGGAACAGCTTGGCCAGGGATGTCCCATCTTATTCGAAAAAGGATGACGTGGGCACAGGTTTCTGCTGTGGCCCAGAACTACAACACCTGATTCAACTAATTAACTAATCATGGTCTTTAGTCAAGACCTTGATAAGTGGATCCACGTGTCTTAGTGATGGGCTAGAACACAAACGTGCACCCACACCAACCCTTTTCAGATAAGATTGAACACCCCTGGGCTCGACAAACTCTGATCCTATGTTCTGTCACAGTTCTAAAGCCTAAAGAGCTTGGAGGTACTGTCTGAGAATGTCCTAAGCCAGGGGTGTCAAGATCCGGTCCTGGAGGGCCGCAGTGTCTGCTGGTTTTTGGTGCGTTTAAGCACAAGTGATTAATTTAAGTCACTAATTGGCTAAGAAGTCCACACACCTTGTTCTCAATGCTTTAACTGGGTGCTGATTGAAAGGAAACCACAAATACCTGTAGACACTGCAGCCCTCCAGGACTGGAGTTTGACACCCCTGTCCTAAGCAGTCAGATAAATTCAAATGCTGTACTTACAAAACCTAAGGCGACTGCCATCCTGGCATTGAGGTGCGCAGCTTGATTAAGATCCCTTGAATTGTATAGCTTATGCTTAATGTTCACGTACTTGTACATTTTTTACAGGTCTGCTTTTAAATATTGAAGCCACCTGCCATAGTTCAATCTGTGGTTCTTCATAATTGTTTCAAGTGCACCATGGGTCATTCTCTTAAACATTTAAGAATGTACATGACGCATCGCTCAATGAAATGTATAGTTCACTTCCCAGTGTGCCAGAAAGTGCTAGATGCTAGATTCAGGGACAATGTGGTAACAAGTTCCTTGTTTCAGGGGATAAGTCATGTTTTTGGGGAAAACCTAGCTGCTATTCAAGCCCTTTATAAAGTACATTTTAAAATATTATTTAAATACATTTTTATGGGCGCTCATTACTGAGATCAGCCGATGGCAATGTTGTTCTGTGCTCATTTGGCCCCCTTAAACAAATTAGTAATAAAAATAGTTATTCAGTGTAATTGATGAAGTGCAATTACTAGTTATTCAGGAGGGTCTAGAACAATTAATTGCATCTAATTAAAACTTGATTGAGACACAGCTGCCCAAAGTGTGTTCAAGGGACAGATATTACTTACGTAGCATAATAAACCTTTCTTCATCTTTACACCTGCACAAATACAATTTCTTCCAACGGTCTATAGCGGGAAATCTATAGCAGGTTAACTGTGAATATGTCAGGTAAAGGTCAGGATTTAATTAACAGCTCAATAAAAGTGTAATAATTGACAGCCGGGTTGGAAGGCGTACACTGTGGGTCCCCTGTGGCGCGGAGATGAGACGCATTGCCACAGATGTGGCTCTGTTGCAGTGACCCCGTAAATGGTCATATAGACTCAGACACTAAACACACGCTTAGCCCTTCACATACAGGCACACTGCCCTGGATTGAGACAGATAGGCTGCTCTACAGCAATACTATCATTAGTAGTACACGCGTGGTGAGATATATAATATATCTTCTCTTTATTCAAAAATACATCCACGTACGCACGCACTGTAAAGCATAAAGTGACAACAGTTAATTTGCCCCGAAATCCTGATACTTTTCAGGATGTTGCACAACAATCTGCCTGACAAGACCTCACAAACACGAGATACCAGAGAAATTTCTTCTCTCCCGAAAGAAATCTAGTATCAATTCAGAGTTTTTGAAGTGTGTAATCGGTTATTACAAAACAAAACAAAACAAAAAAACACCCAAACAAAACCAAAAAAAGCTGCTTTCTGATGTGAATCCAGCTGTCATATGTTTGATTGCTGTTGTGCTTGCCATTTCACTGGAGGACATACAGAGGCCTCTGTTTCAGTGATGTGATTTAAGGCCTCAGCACATTTGGGCCTCGTTCACTTTGCTTTGCTTTGGACCGTAGTACAGAGAGCTTATGTATACAGGGGCCTTTGTTAGAGCGTAACGCGGGGCAGAGCCGTCGTATTGTTCGTTTCACGTTTTAGTTGTGATTTGTGATTTGGCCGCGGTGTTTCGCTGTCTACGTCGTGAAGCTCAGGATTCAGTGGCAGGAGCCGTAAAGTTACCGCGGCTCGGCTCAGCTGCCCGTGTGTCGGCCGTCACGGAGCTGACCTTGCGGTCTTTGCGGGGTCTGTAAATCACCAATAAATTGGCACAGTTTCAAATGCTCAGGTTGCTCCTGGCCCCCGCCTCACATGTAGCGACACTCGGGCACATAATGGCCGACGTACACCGCCCTAGTGTGGTGATGTCTTACGTCAGTGTGCTTTAGTGAGCATTCACCCAAGAAAAACCAGCTTTGTTATACCAGTGCAAGTACACCATCGTGGTTACAATGGTGATGATTTTAATAGTAGCTATTATTAACAACCAATGGCAGTAATAATAGTAATAATAATAATAATAATATAATTGTTATCATAATCAGTATTATTTTTACTGTGAATAATAATAATACCAATAATAATAATTATTGCTATTATTGTTGTTGTTGTTATCATTGTCATAAAACATATACAAATAATAGATTTTTTAAACTTCATAAACCCCCTCCACCATTTGCCATTTTGTTCAGCAGAACGTGTCTGCTCTCTGTTCCAGGTTCATCTATGAGACTGAGCATTTCAATGGAGTGGCTGAACTGCTGGAGATATTGGGCAGGTAGGCACAGCATGGGCCACATCACCAACATCTATCTATCTATCTATCTATCTATCTATCTATCTATCTATCTATCTATCTATCTATCTATCTATCTATCTATCTATCTATCTATCTATCTATCTGTCTGGCTCTCTGTCTGTCTATCTATGTCTGTCTGTGTCTATCTATCTGTCTGTCTGTGTCTGTCTATCTATCTATCTATCTGTCTGTCTGTGTCTGTCTATCTATCTGTCTGTCTGTCTGTCTGTGTCTGTCTATCTATCTATCTATCTATCTATCTATCTATCTATCTATCTATCTATCTATCTATCTATCTATCTATCTATCTGTCTGTCTGTCTATCTGTCTATCTATCTGGCTGTCTGGCTGTCTGTCTGTCTGTGTCTGTCTATCTATGTCTGTCTGTGTCTGTCTATTTGTCTGTCTGTGTCTGTCTATCTATCTGTCTGTCTGTGTCTGTCTGTCTATCTATCTATCTGTCTGTCTGTCTGTGTCTGTCTATCTATCTATCTGTCTATCTAAATGTACTGTATATGCAAAGAAAAAAAATGTGTATGTAAAGATGACAATAAAGAAGAAAAAGCTCATAAGTGGGTGTCCAGTGGAGGCATTGGTGCTTTGTAAAATGGTGCATCTGGACCATGCCGGATATCTTCAGTCACCTGTCAGTCACCGCCCATCTTCCGTACAGTAGCTGTGGAGCTCAGCTGTTGGATTCCAGAGTGAAAATAATCGGTGGCTGATTGCATATTTTCCACATCATGCATATGCTAATGTGGAGGTCAGTGCAGACGATAGGGCATAAAATTATGATTGGGCATTCCAAATTCAGGATAAAATTGGGGAATATAAACAGCTAGTTATTCCCTTTTTATTAAAAAGAAAGGTGTGACACTTGAACTATTAAAAACAAAAAACATGCAGTTTGGCTGTTCTGGCTTTCATCAGATAATCATTGTTTTTTTGATGAAGGAGAGGATGGCCAAAAAGTCTTGTTTTTCAAATTAAGTAAATCTGTTACTTATCAAGAGTGAGTGTCTCACGTTTCTTTTTACCTTCATGGAGTATCATTTTTAAGAGTTGCACAAACTTTCCCACAAAAAATGTATTTTCCAAAAAGACACTATATCCTAATTCCGGAACACAGGACATTTTCACTATGGTCGTTGCACTATGGCCATTGTTGGACTATCATGCCAGCTGGCAGCAAAAAAAGGCAAAATGGCAGGTTGAAAAACAGAAAAAATATGTCTGTGAGATAGAGATGGAGAGAGGGGGGGAGAGCCAGTGAGTCAGTGTGCAGGAGAAGGTTTATATTCGGAAGGTATTTATAGTTCCACCCACATCTTCAGAACATAGAGATGTTACATGTTACATAGAGACGTGCGTCTTCTCCCCGGAGAGCGAGAGCGAGAGCGAGGAAGGGAGGGGATTTTGGGTGGAGGGCGGAGAGTAGATAAGGTGAGATAGGGAAAATATTGAACGAGGCAGGAGAAGGAGATGATGAGGGTCTTTGGAAGGCTAAGAGGGAAGGATTCTAGAAGGCAAACACAAAGGAAGTGAAGAGGAGGTGGACAGATGACAAACAGATTCAAAAGGAAGAGATGGATGGCAGGAACTGTGGTGCTTGGGGGAAGATGTTGGGGGGTTGGGGTGGGGGGGGGGGGGGGGGTTTAAATAGACCGATTCCTTTAATCTCTTCATGGAGAAGTGAGAATAAAGGCAGTTGGAAAGAGAAGGAGGGCAGATATAAAGCAGGAAGTTGGAAATGACAGGAGGGGGTGGCTGGATAAGGAAAAATGGGGCAATGTAAAAGTGAATGTCGTGTGTGTGTGTGTGTGTGTGTGTGTGTGTGTGTGTGTGTGTGTGTGTGTGTGTGTGTGAGAGAGAATACACATTATGTACATTGTTCACCAGATCACAGTCTACTTTATTATTTGCTCTTCTTCCTCTTCTTCTCCTGCCTGCTGCCTCACAGCATCATCAATGGATTTGCTCTGCCTCTGAAATCGGAGCACAAGCAGTTCCTGGTACGAGTGCTGATCCCTCTCCACACTGCCAAGTCTCTCTCCATCTTCCACGCACAGGTCAGTGCCACACACACACACACACACACAAAGACAAATAAGGCCCGGGGCGCTCTCAGACACGCATATAGAAACAGACAGGCACACATTTACAGAGGCACACATTTACAGAGCAACAGAAGGCAAAGGTTAGAAGCCCTGATTGTGGGTGTGCCATTCTTGGGGACTGGCACACCCACAATCAGGTACAACAACCGGTGGACAGACATATAGGTAGACATTTTTAATAAAGACTGGCACACCCACAATCAGGTACAACAACCGGTGGACAGACATATAGGTAGACATTTTTAATAAAAAAAAGTATTTTTATAACAATTTTTTTTTGTTCTAATGCAGTTAAGCGTCTTATCCCTGATATCCTGTAAAAATGGAGGCTCCTTAAAATATAAGCTGTACCAGTCTCAGAACAGTATAGTTATTGTTCCACACCCAGAGGTGGAAATCCAGGGGACATAAAGTAAAAGTCCTACCATGTGATTCTTCCACCCATAGACTCGGCCAGCTGATTTTACTAATTAGCTCTACTTCCTTGCTGAAGAATTACGTTAATTAGGAAATCCAGGTGATTGGAGCAAAATCCTGGGGAGGACTTTTACTTTATGTCCCCTTGGATTTCCACCTCTGCCCACACCTGCAGAGAGATAGTGTTGTGCCCCTTGAGTGGAACTAATGAGCGTTTTCAAGAAAAAGGGTAACGTTAGTCACAAAGGCAGCGTGGAGATCATAAGGTTCTGGAAAGAGTTCAAATTAATGTCATTGCGCAGATATGGAGAAACACGTAAAATGCATTTGAGCGATGTCCTGAAGACATTTATTTTGATCTAAACGGCTTACATTACAGATTGTCGTGTGTAAGAAAACCTGTCTATAAAATAATTGCTTTTTGAGAGTTTTCCAAAAAAAAAAAAAAAACCTCATACAGTACTCTAACTCCCACCTGGATTTAACCAAAATCTATCTTTTCATTTTGACTTCCAAATTATTTGACTCGTTTCACTTCCAAATATGAAGTTTAGATAAACTGGACTTGTTTGAGGTAAATTGAACCTGTATATAAATATGCCCCATTGGACTCTATTGTAAAACAGTGTGGAGCGGTTCTTTGGGTGAGCAAAGCTCGAAAAAGAAAGATATGACAACAATAATTATTATTATTACCGAACAGCGTGGTGGAAATAGTTTGTAAAAATAGAATTGTATTTTTCATCTTTATTATAAATACACAAAGCATTGTGTCATGCCAATACATGGCCACTAGAGGGCATGGATGAATTATATTTTACTGAAATTCATATTGGTAATGATAAATTCGTTTTTTTGTACCAACAGCTCTGTCCTGACACCATTCAGTCATATTTCAACAGTTTTATATAGACTAGTTGCCTGTATTGGGTTTGATTTTTATACAAAGAGAAAATAACAACAACAGGGAAAAAAACAAACTAAAGCAATACTCAAGCAGGGGGAAATGGGAAAAAGAATGAAGGAAGGAGAGAAGGCGAGGTAAGGAGGATGGGAAGACAGATCTTGAAGGAAAAAGGGACAGGCCGTAGAGGAAGATAAATGGCTTTCAAAGTGAAGGGAGATAAGATAGTAAGGCTTTTGTTTTTATAGATTAACATTCGGCGCTACAGTATTATTCTTTAAGATGCATTGCTTCTGTGAGAAAAGTCTATTAGGAGGAGAATCTTAAAGATCCAGACTGTGTTGTGACTCTGGGACAGCTCATTGGACCAACCATTTATCTCATTCCTGAGAAATACTGTACCCTCTCACATTAACAGAGCAGGTTGCTTACCTTTTGAAAAAGGTTTGTAATTATTTTGAGGAGAAAATAATCATGTTTTGAGTGGTAAATGCAACTCTTATAAGCTGTTGATTCTTGCAAGCAGTATAATTGTGTATGGGTCTCCATTTATTCAAGAGGTTTAAATCATAAGTGACTCATAATCCAAGGGGGCCCTGAGCCGTGATTGTTTTATCTGAGCTCTCAACACGCTTTTAAGTGCACTGCTTATGAATATCCAATCAGTCCATGTTGAAGATCTAATTGTAAAAAAAAAAACCAAGCCTGCTAACAATTATAAAGAGAATAAGTTCACTTCACCTTTGACCCCCATCCTCAACCCACCCCTCCCCCTGCATATCCTATAATAGAGCTTGTGCAGATGGCTGTTCGGGCTCCTCTGAGACTGATGCAATGCAGTGACGATAAAGGATTAATTGCTCTGTTCATTGCTGAAGTGCAGTATACCTTAGAATCCCAGGCTGCTCCAATACATATGTATGAATTGAGGTGTATGTGTGTGTACAAATTCAGGTGCGTGTGTATGAATTCAGGTGCGTGTGTATGAATTCAGGTGTGTGTGTATGAATTCAGGCGTGTGTATGAATTCAGGCGTGTGTGTGTATGAATTCAGGTGTGTGTGTGCACTTACTGTATGTTGCTTTGGATAAAAGCGTCTGCTAAATGACTGTAATGTAATGTAATGTATCTGTGTGTTTGTGTGCTTATACAGTATTGTGAGTGCCCTTTTGTGGATGTGGTCACTTTCGTATATGAGAGCGTACTCACCTGCGTGTGTTCATGTGTTAAATTATGAGCGCCAAATGTGTGTGTGTGTGTGTGTGTGTGTGTCTGGTGTGTGTGTGTGTCTCTGGTGTATGTGTGTCTGTGTGTGTGTGTGTGTGTGTGAGTGAATTCTCCACAGAAGAGCGCACAGTCGTCTTTGAAGCTGCAACCTGCCCTACATTTCCCCACTCAGCCCCCCGTGGCTACCCATCCATACATTATTCAGCCCTAAACCAGGAGTCCACAGGGAGGGGAGGAGGGGCCTGCACACTGCCTGTTAACTGTACTTATCCTGCACACTGCCTGTTAACTGTACTTATACTGCAACCATCAAAGTCATCCTATTACACTTAAACAACATAAACCCAGGGAAACTAGTTTGGACATTAATTTCAATAGCATTTAATACATGAGCCCGGTAAAGCATGCCCACTTTCTACCCCCCTCAGCCGTCCCACAATCTGCGTAATTAAACTTCATTGTGACTGTGGCCATTATGTAAAAAAAAAACTTGAATATGATCCAGGATTATTTGGCTTATTTGGCTCAACACAGAAAGCCACAGTACATTGAAGGGAAACTCATTTCCTCCTTGCACATCTGCAGAATGTGAATATGGTACAGAATATGAAACAGCCTGAAAATGACCTAGCTTGTGATGACGGTGACAAAAATGTCACCGAATGGTGTAAAACTGAGATATAGCTCCCTCGCTCAAATCGCTGGCTTGGTGAAGTCCAACAAGATGACGAAAACCCTGAAGTCTTACGATCTCTCATAAAACTGTAGCTTGCAAACAAATTAGCCAGATTTCTTTCTGAATTTAATGGCCATGACAGATTGCCATCTTCAACCATGCATGTTATTGATTAGTTTTGATTTTTCATAATTAGTCTTTGCATTACGGATCTAGTGATAAACCTGAAGAGACCTACTGTACCTCCCGGTGTCTCTCTCCATTTGACACACTCCATGAGTGGCTCTACGGAAGTGTGCTTATGAGGACAGCCAGGGCGTGTATCCCTCCAAGTTCCTGGGAATTTATTGTGTACCTGACAAGCTGAAGGAAAAAGTGTCTGGCAGTTCCAAACCATTTGTCTTGACAGTTCAGGATCAGGAAAAAAAACTGTTCCCTGACAAGAGCCTGGTACAGTACATGTGCCCGATACATTCGACCAAAAAACTTTTACCTAAAGTTTAAATTTCTTGTTGTATAACATATCTTAATAGCATGGCAATAATCATTTTGAAGAAAACACCCCTGGTTGTGATGTTGTAGTTGGTCATTTAGCTCCATGCAGACCTGGTATGAGTCTGGGTCCTGATCCCATTGGTGCCCTTGGCGATGCCTGCTGGTCAGCTGATCAGAGTGCAGGAATGTCAGAATGTCCATTCAGCATTCTTAGCTTGGGAAGGGTCTGGAGCCAGATGGAGACACTCAGTGGCTGGTTCAGTCGTCTAAACACAGAGAACACGCTGTCCAAGTCCATCTGAACTCCAGTATGGATGGGTCTCAGTGGGCTGTATTAATACTACTCACACCCTAGCACTTAAAATGGGTCAAGAAAGCTTTTCTTGATAAAAAAAGATTAACAGCTGAGGTGCAAAAGTGTAAAAAGGAGACCTTTTTTTTGCAACAGGACCAAACACATTTTGTCTTTTGCTGGCCCACTGGGAGAGACTTGTTCCCAGTTAAAAAAAATACCAGAAAATACCACAAAATGCTTTGTGATACTGTGGTCAAGAATGTGCATGAGCATTCATGTGTATAAGGTATGATGCTGAACTGAATCTTCGCCACTAGTCTGGCTTTAATCATACCTCAGTGCCCTAAACCTTTAAACTAAAACCATAAATTTTTTTTGTGCTCAGCTCAGCTCATCTAGTTTCTTATAAGGCGGCCCAAAACCTGACCCCCCTACCCCTCCCCCTCCCTGGCCCTCTTACTAAGTCACATGGAAAAACTGAGAGAAAAGAAAAGAGATTTAAGAGGTGTATAGCATTTTAAAGTCCCCCGAGGGGAGAGGGAAGCGGTGACATCAACCCTTCCGATGTAAACACACACACACGGTGTCGCCACGGTGCCGGCTTGCCATGGCAACGGGGCACAGGGGCCAACCTGCCAAGCACAACACGCAGCAACCTCCCTCGGAACTTCCTTTTCCAATCCCGTAATCCCACAGGGATCAGGGGCTCAGGAGATCTTTGCGGCTGTGCTTTAGGGATCACTCCGGAGGGAAGAGGCCTGATAGAAATCACACTTGCATATTACACACAGATCCACCATCGCAGAATATTCAGTCAACTAGCCTAGTCTAGACTGATATAATGGTCATATTTATGGTGACTGGATTGGTTCTAGATATTTTGAATAATAGATTAAACTGAAAAGGCAGGTATTAAATTGCAGTTTTCACAGAGTAACACATTCATTGAAATCAGCGCAGTGGTCATGGCTAATTGTACATGACTCAGCTCTCCAACCCAAATGAGCACCCAGGGTTGTATTCCTTTTTTTTTTTTTTAAAAGATGAGTATATTACTTTTATCATCCAAATGTATTTGCGACATTAGATAAGCTTTATATTGCATAATTGGAGCTTGTAACTTAATTAAATTTAAATGATTTTTAAATTACAGCCAAATACTGTTTTTGGGTGTACTGTCCCAACCACATAAGCAAGCTATAACAAGCTGCAGTCATGATGCAGCACTCGAGAGCATCATAGGACTCTCTGCAGATGAAATGCTTTGTGTGTCTGCTTGGGTTTCTTCTTTTCCCCTCAGAGTGAACAAACAAAATGCTTTTTTACCTCAGAGCAAATCCACCCAAGCACATTGATAGACATACTCTTCAGGCACATAACACCAAAGTCAGCGATCACATGCATCGCCCTGAGACTTGCGGTATGGGGCATCACAAGGGGATCTATGACTTTGACTTATGACTGCACTTTCCCGGCCAATGAATAAATGTCCCATACCCGTGCCACGTCTGTCTGTTTCCGAGCAGGGGAGCATTCGAGTCAAGTCAAGGAAATGCTTATTATCCCAGAGGGAAATATGTTGCACCAAAATGGGCAATAAAAGAAACCAACATAAAAGGCATAAAGGGACTTAAGACTGGACAAGATTTCGTACCCACACACTACATTAACGATTACAGTGATGAGTAGAGGAAATGAATAAGGGGACTAGGGGACTCATCCCGGAGTAGCCACTGAAGCCACGGACACTATTGACCGAATAGGTCTGCTTTGTTTCACCACAGAGAAATTAATAAATAAACATAGCACTAGTGATCTAGCTGTGTTAGAATTCATCTGCCGTTAAAGACCAAGCCTTGTGTTCCCTCTGCAGCTGGCGTACTGCGTGGTACAGTTTATGGAGAAGGATGCAACCGTCACAGAATATGTAAGTCCTCACGTCCTCAAGTCTGTGCTCATATGCCTACTGTGCTGTCACTTTCGCTTGCAAGCTAACTGCTAAAACTAATTTTCATACAATGATATGGAAGAAAAGGGCTTTTTGTTAAGGTATACTGGGCTGTGAATCACAGGCATTGATGCATTCAATCTTGGGATATGAGTCCGGAGGCGGGGTCACACCTGGCTGTGTAGATGTGTAAATGAATGATCGGGGAGAGGAGACAAATAAAAGCATAGAATGTCACATGAAATGGACGTGGAAATGGGGATGTGGGCGTGGGCTGGGGGTTGCTGGAAACAGCTGACACAGAGGGAGAAGAGGTGGGTGGCATTTTTGTACCTGTAGGAAAAACCGATTTGGCAGGTTAAGGTAATGACTTGAGGGATTGCCTTAAAATTCCTCTACCGAATAATAGAATTTGAATAAAACTCCAACAGTTGGAACTACTTTTCCTGACTATAGCAGTTCCCTCTTTTTGAAAAATCGACTTACATATTAGCATGTTTTTGAACTCTTATAAGAATCATTGTCCAAATCTGTGGAAATTCTAAAAGGAACAACAACAGTGCCCCAATTTAGATTTGGTCTTACAACCATCAGTTTCATATGGTCCTACAACCACCGGTTTGTATCAGTTTTAGCTCAGTAGCATGACCACGACCACTGCCTACCGCGGCCTTCCAAGACAACAGCAACCGCAGGTCCGATAGATACTTACGATGGGCCTCCTCTCTCCTCACAGATTATACGAGGCTTGTTGAAGTACTGGCCCAAGACTTGCACCCAGAAAGAGGTGAGTCAGACATGGCTTCCCGGAGGCGAGTGACTCAAACGCTGAGGCCAACTAAACCCAGGGAAGATGTTTTATCGAGCATACCGAACGTTTCTCAGAGGTGTTTTTGTAATCTCTGCTTTGAGTGTGCTTCATAAATTCATTTTCACTGGGTTTACACTTTAAGGCAATCAAAGAACTTTCTCCAGAAAACATTTGTTGTTTATTTCAAGATTTGTATAGGTGTGATAAAGAGGGGGGTGGGGTGGGGTGGGGGTGGGGGGGGGATGGGGGTGGGGGTGGGGTATAGTACTAAGAGAGTTCGGGGAATGATTCTAATTTCCCTTATAAAGTGTTTGTGTTGAAACATGTAGGTATCATTTGCTTTATGGTGTCTCTCTGTCAGATCGCTTGGTTTAGTACAATAATATTATGCCTCGTGTAACTTTCACACAGATAACCTTGGCATGTTTATATGTAACATCTCTTTTTTCAAAAATGCCCTGTAGGACAGTTAGGTTCCCTGCAGGCCTTACTAGAGTTGGTTAATTTACTGTATGGATTTGGTCTAATAAAATAATTTTTTGCATATGAATTAGGATTGCATTTTAGGATCAGAGCATACCCTACATTTGGTTGTGATCAGATCGATCTATGTGTGGGCCCAGGTTGAAATGACAGTATTTATTTGGTTAACACAGGTGCTTTCAGATCGATCTGGATGTTTGCCCAGGTTGGAATCACATTATTTGTTTTTTCAGGGTAACTTAGATTTACACGGCCGGATATATTTATTTATTGAGGAAATTGCTGTTAATTGCCTTGCTCGGGGCGCAATGGCAGTGATTCAGCTGGGAATTGGACTTGCAGTCTTTTGAATGCCAGCCCAGTTCTGTAAACCGCTGAGCCCATCTGAGCAGATGTTCCCCTGGTCAGGTGATGTTCCTCGGGGAGATAGAGGAGATCCTTGATGTGATCGAACCTTCGCAATTCATCCGGATCCAAGAGCCACTCTTCAAACAAATCGCCGCTTGCATCTCCAGCCCTCACTTCCAGGCAAGACAAAACACATACATGCGCAGACTCGTGCGTATACACACACACACACACACACACACACACACACACACACACCCAAACACATGCACACACACACATACACACTGACACATACATGCACACACCTACACATACACAAACGACCTCAGACACTCACACATACATGCACACACACAACCACATTCACACGCATACACAAAGACAGACAGACACACACACACATTATGTTATTATTGCCACTAGCACACACGAGCAGAAAGATGATGCATTACGTTAATACTTGTCCACCTACCTCTCCTTCTCCCTCTCTCTCAATCTCTTTCTTCCTCTCCCTCTCTATCGATCTCTTTCTTCCTCGTTCTGTCTCAGGTCGCAGAGCGGGCTCTGTATTTCTGGAATAATGAATACATTTTAAGTCTGATCGAAGAGAACTGCCAGGTCATCCTGCCTCTGGTTTTCGCCACCCTCTACAGAGTCTCCAAAGAGCACTGGAACCAGTGAGTCCCTCTTCTCTATGATACCTATGAGTGCCACACCTGTGTGCCATACCTGAGTGCCATACCTGTGTGCCATACCTGAGTGCCATACCTGTGTGCCATACCTGTGTGCCATACCTGAGTGCCATACCTGAGTGCCATACCTGTGTGCCACACCTGAGTGCCATACCTGTGTGCCACACCTGAGTGCCATACCAGTGTGCCATACCTGAGTGCCAGGCTCAGATTTTCTCTGCCCCCGAAACGGTGCCCTGCTTGCAGTCACACTCGACTGAAAACAGTGCACTCCTTGGCACACATTGTGTGATAGGGAACATGACCACAGACTCTTTGGCCTTAATTGTTTGAGTGTTTCTCTCTCCTGCTTGATCTGTTGCACGTTGATTATGGCTCTGTAATTTTGGTTTTGGTTCAGGGTTATTGGTGCTTCATGTTAATTTTCTACATCTCCTCTCTCTTGTTTCTGTTGCTCACCGTCTACAGGACGATTGTGTCCCTCATCTACAATGTACTGAAGACCTTCATGGAGATGAACAGCAAGCTCTTTGATGACCTCACTGCCTCCTATAAGGTGGAGAAACAGAAGTGAGTGTATGAACCGCATTGCAGTTCTGAAGAGTATGTTTGTGTGTGTACGTATGTCTTTCTTTATGTGTGTGTGTGTGTGTGTGATAGAGAGACAGAGAGTGACAGAGAGAGCAAGCATACGCACTCTGTACAGGCATGTTTGTGTGTATATTAAGGAGCGTGTCTCTTTAGGGAGCTGAAGCGGGAGAGGGAGCGGGTGGAGCTCTGGAGGGGGCTGGATGAATATCAGGAGAGGAGGCTGCAGAGTCTGGAGGAGGCCAGCCGCAATCAGAGGAACCTGCAGGAGCGACCTGGTCCCACTCAGCCCGACCCAGAACTGAGCTCTCAGCCCGACCCAGAACTGAGCTCCAACAACAGCACCTAGAACACACGAGACTGCGACATGGAAGCTCCCCCCGAATCACTCCTGATCACAGAGCCTGGACACATGCCCTGAACCAACCACAGCACAATACACACACACACACACACACACACACACACACACACACACACACACACACACACACACACACACACTCATACACACACTCACACACACACACACACTCATACACACACTCACACACACACACACACACACACACACACACACACACTCATACACACACACACACACACACACACACACTCATACACACACACACACACACTCATACACACACACACACACTCATATACACACACACACACACACACTCATACACACACTCACACACACACACACAGCACAACACACACACACACACACACACACACACACACTCATACACACACACACACACACTCATACACACACACACACACACACACACACACACACACAGCACAACACACACACACACACACACAATACATGCACACAAATACACACACACACCCATACTGTTTCAAGCACATACAATACATGCACACAAATACACACACACACAATACATGCACACAAACACACACACACACCCATACTGTTTCAAGCACATACAATACATGCACACAAATACACACATGCACAAGCACCTCCACTCTCACAAGCACATACGTTAAAACTTGCATACACACGTTTACACATATGCGTACATGAACTCATACTCACACACAAACTCTCCTGTTCACACATACCCTTGCAATCTCCACCACATTCTGTACAGAAATGTGCATGTTATTTTTGGATATTCACACACAGTTACAAACACACACATAATGACACAAATACACAGACACAAACAGCACCGGTGGTACACTTGAAGAACTTGTAACAGTTCTTCTGGGTTCAACCCAAACCTCCAACCAGATCGTACGAGTGGAGTTTTACTGTCCCAAAAAAAGTAAGAGGAATGATCATATAATAGAAATGATTTAAAAGAATGGAAATACTGTTCCTACTTCTACTACTTATTCTACTACTACTAATGTTTTATATATATACATATATATGTATGACTCTAGTGTCGGTGGGGGTAACTTAGTGTAGTACTACATTATCTCAGCAGACATATGCTGCTAGACTAAAATGTTCTAATGAGGATGAATTATTCTAGTCTATTCATATTCTCAGAAGAGAGAAAAAAAGTTGTTATTTTAGCAATACCTTTAGTTTTGAAAAGTGTGTAAATGGTTTGGGGGAGAGGCTAATTAACCCCACCCAGTCCTTTACTGAAGTACTCAATACGGTCTCTCAGTACCTTCTGTCTATTCATTTAAAGGTTGAATTTGTTAAGATTTTTCTATTTTTATTTTTGTATTTTTGTTTTTGCCAATTTACTGTTTTTGGGTTCATTTTGTGTGGAATTGTGTCCTTGGTGGAGAAAGAGGATTAGGAAGATTACTGGATGAATCTGTGTGTGTGTGTATATTCATGTATGTGTGTGCATGTTTGTGTGTGAAGGTGTATTCATGTGTGTATGTGTGTGTGTGTGCATGTGCGTGCGTGTGTATGAATGTGTATTCATGTGTGTATGTGTGTGTGTGCATGTGCGTGCGTATGAATGTGTATTCATGTGTGTATGTGTATGTGTGTGTGTGTGCGTGCGCGTGCGTGTGTATGAATGTGTATTCATGTGGGTGTGTGCGTGTGTGTGCTTTGAAAGTGCCAGTGATGAAGAAACAGTGGAATTGTGGAAGGGAGAGGGGGGTTAGAGGTTTGCTAAACCCCTCCATTACTTTCAAAGAACAGGGTTCAAATTAGAATGTAACACTTTGATTGTGCTTTTAGCTTTTTGAAATTGTAGCTACTGGTAGCTGGTTTTCAATACCAAACCTACACTTTCCAACACCTTTTACCTGTTTTACTGTATTCCTCCCATCAAGTGTATTCACTTCCTGACCTATGTTTCGACCAACAATTCTGTCTATCAATGTGGTGTGAATATCTATTGAAGGAAGACCAGAGTTATTGTTTATAGCCATTAATGACAGCAAACCCATGGGTCTGGTTCAAAAGAGATGGCAATAATCAAATATTTTGACATATTTAGACAAAAGATGGAAGCCAATGTAGCATCTCAAAACTGAAATTTGTCCTCTTTGCCTGATGTTCATGTCTAAGCGTTTAAGTGTAGTCTGGGGACAAACAACCCTGGAACATGAATGTATGAATTTGTGAGAATGAGACCTGAACCAGGGAAACATCTACTTTTAGAATGGAAAATCAATGAAAAAGGAACAGGACATTTCATTTTTTTGTGTCATTTTTTTTCTTTCTCCAAAGTACAGCGCACACACAAAAACACAGAAAATAACAGTAGCACACCTACAGGCGATGAGGTGCTCTTAAGGAATCTTAGGGAAGTCGGTGCCAAGATGAACCTGAAATAAGAACATTATTATACATTCTGAGAGCACGGGCTAGGTAGCTTGGATGGATGGCGGAGGGGGAGGTGTCTAGGGGAAGATCAAAACACTGCAATGACAATAATGTCTCAAAGGCAAAGTGCTAAAGAGGCTGCATCTTCAGCTGCATGCTGGACTGGGAGAAGCCCAGATGCATCAGAACCGGCCTTTTGCTGTTACTTGCCACATGTGACCATTCTATTGCCCAGTGCTAAACTGTGGTCCCAAGTTCGCAACAATGACATCATTCATTTATCGGTTATTTATTGCTAATTTCAAGATTTTAAACATGGGGTTCAGGGCATTGTTCCAAATACAGATTTATATCAATTTGAGATGCACTGTGCCTAAAGAGGAAGAGCTCTTGTTGCATTGTTGCCTTTGAAGCAATGTTGCTAACTCAGTTTATTGTCTAGAGGAGTGTGCGTTTTCTCATGTTTTCAATAGTGATTGAAGAATTTCATAATTTGTCAAGTGTTCAAGACAATATACAATAGGTAGTCATCGGGGGGGGGGGGGGGGGGGGGTCCATTTATCTCTAATGGCACACTTTTACACCTCATTGTGTCACAGTCTTCATAGGTATATAACTGACAAAATGATAGTCTCACATGAATAGTGTCAAGACTTGTGAATGTGCTCTACAGCAGTGCAGTAATAATGGGATTAGGTACTCTGTAATCCAGCAAAATCCACTCAGTCAATTAAAGTAATGTATCTTTAATCCCTTGCTCTTGGCTGAGATGGATTGACTGGATAATACAGTACAGTCATGGCCAAAATGTTAAATGTGCATGTGTATTATGATAAATTCACAATGTCTTAAAAGGACTACATGGGGGTAATTGTTCATCTCATGAACTCTGGGTAAATTGTGTCACTATCTCCTTATAACATAACAATGGCCCCTGGACCCCTGGCATACTTGACCCCTTCATCCCACCACAAGCAGACATCTTTATGATCTATGATAAAGGCCATTGGAGACATGTCCTGTGATTAAACTTGCACAATTCATCATAAATAACTCACTACTTTAAAAGCAAAACATATATTTTCATGTTATTTTTTTTAAACAAACAAGGGAGAGTCACATCAATGCATCATTTCTTTGGATCCCATTTGAGATTTAATACAGCAAATTTACTGGTGGGAGAACAACTGCTTCCCCCCTTTCATCCACTTTTATCTATTTCCTTTCTATGGTGGGAATATTCTAACATTTTACACTGGTACTACCCAGTTTTATAACATAGGGCTATATTTATTTTTTACTGGCGCAGCTGAGGTAAAGGTTCTTAACTGCAGCCTCTCGCCAGGTATAATGTGAATCCACTGCGACGAACTCATCACACAAGCGCCCAGGCTGAGCAGTTCACTTCAAACATCTCTCATCAAATGTCTTCATAGGCCTGGCTGCCTTTTTTCCTTCGTCTGAGGTTCATGCAGAATAGCGTGACTTACGGCCGAACTTTGTGTTCTGTATGGACCAGGTGATTTTCTTCACTGGGACTTCACTCTGAAAATAGGTTTTCTAAACCATCCAACCCAAACCACATACTTTAACTGCGGTATATACGCAATTGTTCTCGAGGACTTTATGCGTGTGTGCGAATCATTATGCGCCTGCTACAGAAATTACTAAAGAATTTTAATGGTTTTTCAGAAGATAATTGGCATACCTGTGTAATCACTTTAACTTTCTGCACAGTATTGCTGTTATAGTTTCAGCAACCCATCCATAAATGTATTCCTAGGATTTACAACTTTTAAATACATTTTATTTTAATTGCGATGATGTCATAGAATCCGTCTTTAAATAGGTCTAAAACAACAACATAGAACTTTTCCACAGTGATACTGAAAATTCTTCCCCGCAAGAACAGCTTTTTTGAATAGTCCCACAGTTTTGTCAAAAAGGTACGTAAACACATACTATGTAGTTTTGCTGTGTATTAACATCGTTTGGAAGCCTTTAAAATGTTTACCAAAAAAAGTAATAGCCTAAGCAGTAGGCTATCTGGTGTAGTCTATACAATGCGTCTTTTTTAAAGACAATTAATTAATCTTTCTCTATTTTTACAGATATATTTTAAAAAAAAGTAAGAAGTATTTCCAGTCACAGGGTGATTAAGGTAAATACCACGGTATCACTGTGTTAGTATACTGTTTTTGGTTTTAGTAACCTATTTCAGTAATTCCTATGAATTCTCGTTGGTTAAACTATTTTGAAGCAGCAGCGTATGCTAAAACAATAGCAAAACATGATCAATATGTTATTGTGAATAGTAAAGTTTTTCATACTGATAGTAACAGTAAGAAATTGAATATGTCAGGGTTTTAAACGACCTCGTCACATTTTCTCAGTGGCTGTGATTTTTTTAGTTGTGCACTCCGTGGGCACCAGGGGGAGCAGTGATCAACGAGAGCCGCTGTTCCCAAACTGTGGGTTTGGTCAAAAGATGTGAAAAATACATGCTATACCCATTTACACAGAAATTCAAACTAACTAGAGTAATTAACTTGTGAAAGTGCTGTTATTTAATAAGGGGGTGGTCAAAGAAGATGTATTAATTCATTAATAGGTTGTGGAAAATGTGGAGTTGCCTGAAATAAAGTGTCTTTATTAACTGGACAGTGGAAAAGTGCCAATGATGACCTGTGCTGCAGTAATGCATATTCTGTGTATTTCACATTTGCGGTGTTTATTTATTTTAGAATGGGTGAGACTGCTTATTACTGCGTAATAATGGCCTGTAAATATTTACCATTGTGTGCAAAATAATTAATTGGGGAAATACAAGTAAACGGAGAATAAGGCAAAGTAGCTAAGTTACTACAAATTCATATTTGTTAATATTTTTAACATACATTCCCTGTTATTTCTGCTTTTATATATCTTATATCTTAAGTGTACTATAATGGGTAGGGAGCTGGGCTTGTAAGCTAAAAGTCGCAGGTTTGATTGCCAGGTAGGGCACCGCGGCTGTAGGCCTACCTTGAGAATGCTACGTAACCTGAATTGCTTCAGTGAATATCCAGCTGTAAAAATGGGTGCTATGTGTAATAAAAGACAGTTTGTTTTTCACCCAGTCCATTAGAATGTGGCAACGCCCCCATACCCCATTACTGACATTTTTACTACTTGCTGCCGTGGCGACCCTGTCCACTGCCGTGACGACCCTCCGCACGTTCCGTGGCTGTGCGGTGCGGGAGTTCTCATTCGTGGCGCAGAAGCCGGGCTGCCGTAGCCTGCGGATCCACACAGAGGCATGCTGGGGCCGCTGCCACACCTGGGAGGTACACCTATCTCTCCTCTCCGCCTTACCACCTTTCACCCGGACACCTTGGCTGTGTCCGAATCAGAGCGCCTACACCCTGTTGAGTACGCATATTTGAGTCCACTTTGTCAAAAAGCTTTTGAGTGGGCGACTTTTTCTTACAAATGGGGGCACTTAAAATACCAGGATGAACCACTTATTTCCGGGGTTTTGTTGAGGGAATTCAGGAGCACACTCATCAGAAGAAATGTGCACTCACCCGACAATTTCAGTAAGTAACTCGGAAGTAAAAACGTAAAAGACGTAGAGCGTATATGCATATCTATGGTACAAGAGTGGGTCGTATTACGAAATACTCTTTTTTATTTTTGTTAATTCTATCTTCATTCATAGTCTACACTTTGTAACAATTGTCATATGTTAACTGATTGATATTCTCAATAAAAATAAAACATTTAAAAAAGATATTACGAACTACTTCCTCACTAGTTTGGAAAGAGTTTTGCGGGATTTCTTTCGCACACTGCTTGCAATGTGAGGGGACAGGGCACATAGTAGACAGGGGTCTGAGTGGACAGGGGACAGTGGACAGGGAACAGGGCTCTGATTCGGACACAGCCCTTCTCTCTGTCCGTCGCACTTTCTCTCTTATTTATGGAAGCGTACAGTGCTTTTGTTCACATTCAGAAACAGTGTAACATACACATCCCACAGGTACAAAAATATAACCACTAGTAACAAAGAATAGTGCCAGCGAGGAAGCTCTGCATTACAGTGTGTAGCAGAAAGTAATGCTTGAGCACCTCTGACTTAATCGGGATCAGAACAGTCTTGAATGAAATGTATTGTTGCATGTGTCATGTGACACTCCCCATACGTCATCACTACTATATGTGCTGTGTAATATTCTCCATAAATAATTACTGTAGGGGCTGTCTAATATTCTCATTACTGTAGCCTACAGTCAGAATAAATGGTACGAAAAGTGCCTGAAAAGATACAAACGCTTGTCACTGGGGTGTTACCCCAGTAAAAACTGTACCCATAGCCAGCCATAATTCATTTGTACCTTTTTTTCTTGTAAAAGGTACTTATTAGTACCCACATAGAAAATTTTGGTACTTTCAGGGCACATTTAGGAAATGTTGTTCCTTAAAGCAGAAAAATGTACCTCCACTGTACTTTTATTTCTGAGAGAGTTCATTACTCAGTTATTTGTGATGACTTCATTATTAGCACTCATTTGCACTCTCCATACTTGAATATCGTGTGCTTTGTCATACATGTCTGTGTAGAAGCCAGTCCCAGATCCCCCCTACGTGCAGCGTCACCACCGTGTGTGCACGTACAGTCGGGCGCTCCACCTGACGGCTCGTCTCCCGGGATGCCGTCCCCACGTCTCCCCACTGTACCCGTACCCTCTGGCGCTGCAGTGTGACTGCGCCACGTGCTCCTCCCGGGACACAGAGTGCCACACCTTCTGAGAGAGCTGCCTGCTGCACACTGACCAATCACGGCATGGCATGGCATGGCATGGCAGGGACCGCAACAATATCACAGCACAGTTACAGTGCCGTCTCTCAGAGAAGCAGTCTGATGCAGCGACTACAAAGGTATCCTGCACCAACTCAGCCAGCACAGCATAGGTCCAGAAAGGCTAGTCAGTGTGGCCTTACTTTATATTGTGAAAACAGCAAAAGGCGAACAGGTCTAATTGTTCCCAGCTCCTGTTCTTTTGCAAAAGCTTTTTTCAAGAAAACAACAGAACAAAACATTTCCACAAATGTTTTTCTTTTCCTCTCAATTTTTATTTTTATTTCAATAATAATAATACCACCATATAGTCTTGGTTCTTATTTTAAAACTCATTAAAAATTCAAGCTCATTAATATAAATTAAAGGCATACATTCTTAAGTCATGAATGGAGCAAGCATTGAAACCAGCTGTGCAGTACAGTATGTCTAATAGCAGGTAGAAGGAAGAAGCAATAGGTTTTCTTCCTGATAACAATCAGAGAATAACAGATTTGTGATTAGTGAGTAAAAATCAATGCTAATTGTGTTTCTGGTTTGGTGTGTTTCTTTATTAATGTATACACAGTGTAACTGTCCTTTGTAACAAACTGAATAATCCTTAAATAAACCAACGTGAAAGACCATTTGAAAAATAAATGTTTTCACTTGAGTTCTCTTTCTTTTCCCGTCTCATGCTTCCTGTTCATAGTTCTTTCCCTGTCTCCTTCACTCTTCCTCTCATACACACGGACATTCATACACACACACACCCACACACACACACACACCCACACATTCACACACAAACGCATGCACACACATGCACATTCACACACAAACGCACACACACACACACACACACACACACCCGCACATTCACCATTCACACAAATGCACGCACACACATGCACATTAACACACAAACGCACACACACACACCCGCACATTCACACAAATGCACGCACACACACGCACATTCACACACAAACGCACGCACGCACACATACACACATTCACACACAAACGTACACACACAAACTCGCACATTCACACACAAACGTACGCACACACACACACACACACACACAAACGCGCACACACACACACTCGCACATACATACACACACACACACACACACACACACACATACACATGCTTGTACCCACGCATGCACACACACGCACTCACACATGCATGCACGTATGTACGTACATACGTACGTACGCACGCGCACACACACGCACACACACACACACACACACACACACACACCCGCACACTCTCACACACGTGCACTCACACATGCATGCACGTACATAAGCATGCACACACACACACACACACACACACACACACTCGTTGACACACATGCATGCACATGCACACACACACACACACACAAACACACACACACACGCATGCACGTACATACGCACACACACACACACACACACACACGCGCACACACACACACGCATGCACGCACGTTCACACACGCACACACACACACACACACACACACACAGTAGACATTAACTCACTCACACAGGCTTTCAGGATCACAAACAGTCGTGTCAGTTGCTTGGTTTGGTCCACGTGTCACATTTTTGTAGCTGGTGGCCTAAGCACATCAGTAGCGTGACTTGCTACACATGTCGCAGCGGCAGGCTCGTGCAGTCAGGACCTCAATATTGTCATGGTGACGGCCACGAGGACAGTCCAGACGCACCTTCACCTAAGAAAACATAAATAAACTTAATGAGCCGTGCGCTTTTAGTCACAAAATTAATTTGTTGTCAGCATTATTGAGTCTCACTTTGTCTCACCATTGCTTGGGACTGTATCAGTTGTTAGTAATGTGTCTCACTATATCAGTGTTTTCTAACAAAGGTGCTGTTATGATAGTGGTTTGTCTCACTACGTCTCAGAGTGGTCACACAAATCTGTCGATGTTGTAGCAGATTTTCTGGCTCTGTCTCAGTATGGTTTCGGTGAAGTATCAGTGTGGCGACAGAACGTACCTTAGTGTCTCTGCTGATAGTACAGCAGCGGGAGGCAGATGTGATATTGTGGGTGAAGTTGGAGGCCAGCAGCACAGAGTAGCGTGAGGGGAAGGCGCTGGACTCGCAGTATCCCACGCAGGCGTACACCGTGTACGACCCCCGGCACGTCCCCTTCCGCTCGCTGCGGATCGTTACATTAAACGCTGTGGGGACGCAGAAGAGAGAGGGAACTCAAAGGAGGGACGGACACAAGGTTTGGGAAAGAGAGAGACAGAGAGGGGAGGAGCGGTGTTTTATATGTTGACGTGAAGAGATGAATAGTTTGTAGTTTAAACAGTAGTTTATTGGACATTTGATCATTACATCTGTGCGCTTATTGTGGGAGGTAGCCAGCTTCCCCCAACTGTGATGTTAGCATGTTAGCATATAGTGTGCAGTTTAGCCTGGCTCACATGCCATGGCCCGAATTCTCCATTTATTTACTTATTTATATATTTGCTTTCCCATTTTTTCTCCCCAATTAAGAATGCCCGATTGTGCTCACGGTACAATGCTCATCGCTTCCGCTGTCGAATTGGGAGAGTGCAGACAAGCATGTACTCTCCCCCAAAGCAACTGATGTCAGCTGCTGCAGTTGGCAAGCCCGGCTCAAACAGACATGAGTCAGAGGAAGACGCTTCATGTGCAGCTCAACAGACCAACTTGCATGTGCCAGATCATTCAGAAGCCTTAGACCTCTCCCATCCCAAGGCAATGCTAGAGCCAATTGCGTGTCAGAAAACGAGAAAAAAAAAACGCATGTGTGTATTTGTTGGCTTGTGTGTGAGGGTGTGTGTGTGTGTGTGTGACAGAGAGGGAGACTCACGGAAGAGATGGCAGCCCGGACCCAGCCCGCTGTAGCTCCAGCCGAAAGGAGCCAGCAGCACCAGGAGGAAGAGGGGCAGCAGGAGGAGGAAGAGGCCCGGGGTCAGAGTTCGCCTGGGAGACATGAGGATAGTGGCCTGTGAGGGACAAACAAACAAACACACACCACTGATCAAACACACACCACTGATCATTTCAACTGTCCATTTTGTGAGGTTTATATATACACATGTGAATATGCATACTGCATGTGTCTAACCTGTAAGTGATCACATTATTTTGGTCTGTATAGATTATAGTCTTTCTCCCAAACTCAAACAAAATGCACTAACTTCTTAGTACTCAACAACAGTAAATCTACAAATCCCTGAAAGCAGACTAAAAATAAAGAAAATATTTTAAATTATTCCTTAGAGTGATGCACATAAATAAAAACATTAATAAATATTAGCCTACACATAATCTATTTCATGTTATATTCTCTGGCAGACATATAAAAAATTTTTTGACGTGTTTTGGATGACAAAAACATGTTGCAGTGAAAATATTTTTTCAAAATGACTATATTTATTATTTTAATGGTTCATGACATTAAGACCAGAGACTCATGTCTCCTACAGGGGACAAAAATGAATTGGCAGGTCTTTGGAGGATAGAGCCATGCTTTTATTAGGATACCATGCTATCCTACCGAATGACACAAATTTAACCTACGGTTACATAAAAATTCCAATAATTCTCAATATCTTCGTGTACGTCTTCTAATTTTTTTTTTACTCCCCTAGAAGGAAATAAAGATTGCACAACTAAGGCTTAATTGTAAGATCAATAGCAATGTCCAGTAAAGGTGGCAGGACTGACCCTGGGAAACCTTGCTGTCAACCCTTGCAAATATACAGAAAATAGGATATTCAAGCTGAATCTTTGTAAAAACTTGGCTTTCAGATTTTATATTAACAAAGCATTGATTTTTTAACATAATTTAAGCCAGCCAATAAATTCTTCACTTGTAACATGAGGTAATTGAATTTGGGTGAATAAAAAAAAGATCAACTTATGATATTGAAATATACACTGCCCAGCCAAACTAAAAGTCGCAGTTGCACCAGTCATGCATAGTGCCCACTGTACAAGCCTCTGGAGGCAGTGTTATGATCTGAGGTTGCTTCAATTGGTCAGGTCTAGGCTCAGCAACGTTATGCAGCAATAAAATGAAGTCAGCTGAGTACCTGAATGTACTGAATGACTAGGTCATCCCATCAATGGGCATATTCCAGGACGGCAATGCCAAGATTCATCGGGCTCAAATTGTGAAAGAGTGGTTCAGGGAGCATGAGGAATCATTTTCACACATGAATTGGCCACCAGAGTCCTGACCTTAACCCCATTGAAAGTCTTTGGGATGTGCTGGAGAAGACTTCACGGAGTGGTTCGACTCTCCCGTCGTCAATACAAGATCTCGGCCAAAAATTTATGCAAGTCTGGACGGAAATAAATGTTGTGACGTTGCATAAGGTTGTCGAAACAATGCCACGACGAATGCGCGCCATAATCAAAGCTAAAGGCGGTCCAACAAAATATTACAGTGTGCGACTTTTTTTTTGGCCGGGCAGTGTACCTTCCATGAATTTGACACTAAGTGACTTACTGATGGATTTGCTTAAAACTGATATGTATAGCACTCTTCACTAAACTTTGATGGACATTATTTTTATTTGGTCTTGTATTGTATTATTTCACATTCAAATTACTACCCAAGTTTTGAGTGGAAACTATACACTCACTTACTTATAAACTTAACAATAGATATGCAGAACTAATTAATGTTTTTTATATTTTAAGAGAAAAAACAGATATGCTCATATCTTCCTGTTGGTTTTTGCCCTTATGAGAAAAGAAAACTTTGTGCTTAAGAGGCATGGAAACAGTGTATCAAAATATGTCCTTTTGAGAGATACAAATGAGCTCTGCATGATTTTAGTTCAAGATAATCATTAGTCTTTCAGTTTGAAGATAATAAACTTTGAACCAGCTGCCCCCTTTCCCTTCATCCAAATACAAATAATTTATTTAATAATAATGTATTTTCAAATAAGGTCAAAGGTATTTCTCTGTAAAAAGCTCAGTGGCCCTTTACTATTTGTTGGCTGGGTTGCTATATGCTGTACGTATTGTAATTTTTTCCCCAGGATTACACTTTCTTCCCGCAGTGGAAGTGACCCGACCTCTTGGTGAGCTCTTTCCAAATCCCTCAGACAGAGAGACGCAGTGCTCCTGGGGTGATGTTGTCCTGGGACACCATTATATGGTATTAAAGTCCCATTACATTCTGGGAAAGGGCTCCATTCTCCCTGAGTGGCCTCAGATTCAGTGCCCATCAAAACTGAGTGTGTGTGAGTATGTGCGCACGTGCATGTGTCCCTGTGTGTGTGTGTGTGTGTGTGTGTGTGTGTGTGTGTGTGTGTGTGTGTGTGTGTGCGTGTGTGAGTATGTGCGCACGTGCATGTGTCCCTGTGTGTGTGTGTGTGTGTGTGTGTGTGTGTGTGTGTGCGTGTGTGAGTATGTGCGCACATGCATGTGTCCCTGCGTGTGTGTGTGTGTGTGTGTGTGAGTATGTGCGCACATGCATGTGTCCCTGCGTGTGTGTGTGTGCGTGTGTGTGTGTGAGTATGTGCACACGACGTGCATGTGTCCCTGTGTGTGTGTGTGTGTGTGTGTGTGAGTATGTGCACACGACGTGCATGTGTCCCTGTGTGTGTGTGTGTGTGTGTGCATGTGCGTGTGTGTGTGTGAGTATGTGCGCTCGTGCATGTGTCCCTGTGTGTGTGTGTGTGTGACTATGTGCGCCTGTGTGTGTGTGTGTGTGTGCCTGTGTGTGTGTGAGTATGTGCGCCCGTGCATGTGTCCCTGTGTGTGTGTGTGTGTGTGTGTGTGTGTGTGTGAGTATGTGCGCCCATGCATGTGTCCCTGTGTGTGTGTGTGTGTGTGTGTGTGTGTGTGTGTGTGACTATGTGCGCCTGTGCATGTGTCCCTGTGTGTGTGTATCTGTGTGTGTGTGTGTATGTGTGTGTGTGCGTGTCTGTCAGGGAGCACATACATATAGAATGGTATAGAATGGTATAGAATGGTTAAAGTAAAAATGAAAAAGCGGTGAGATATCAGTTAAACAGTATAATACAGTTTAATCTTATTTGTGGTATGCCATCATTTTGTCTGAATAAATATATATTTTTGCTAGACGACAGTGTCTGATCCTATATCCACAGAGTGCTCTTGACACCTTTTTATTTATATCAATTTTTTTCTGGATGCACCTGTGATCTATTGAGCGCAACAATTCTTTTTTCAATTGATATACCATATACTGTATAAATATTACAGCAGTCTTGCTTGTTTTCTTGTGAATACATTTAATCACAGGGTTGAGTCGCTATGTTGGCTGCATTTATATAGCCAATTTTCAACATTTTCTTGTCACCAGCTATAGTGAACCTCGAGGGGTCTTGCCTTCTGCCTCCTGCCAATCACCACCCTGTCTGAGCATCCTTACTATTTCATTGTAAGAAATTAACATGTTCAGCTATCTTATATTTAGCAGTTTTTAAATTACATATTTCAGCATAATGGACACGCTGCATGTTTGACTGGATCAGCTATTTTCAGGCAGTGCTCAAATTCCTGACAGTTAAAACATTGCTGTTTTGTCACATTAATAAAACAGTAAACTCACAATAATACAAGCAAAACTATAAGATTACATTTATTCGCAGTTTTGAAGTATCCTTATATCCTTAGTCCTATAATATTTAGTGATCATTTATATCAACTGTCAAGTTCACATTCATGAAGTGCGATTGGAAGCGATTCACATTAGCTGCAAGATCAACACACCTACAGGAGAGCATGATTGTATTAGCACTTTGTTTCCTGTTAGGCAACATAAAGCCACTTTTCTGTACCTTGCATGAAAGCAATACAAAGCAGCCGGTTCAGTCATCTTAACATGTTTTATTTGAACTACATACGGTATTTTCAGGGTCCCTATACAAAAAGGACACCTGCATTCTCAAAGTATGTAAGACTTGTGTTTTTATGTCATGCTAAATTTCATGCATAACAAAAATTATTTCTTATTTCATGCGTAACAAGAATTGACATTAATTTCACATGATGATATAGGTTATTAATATACTGTAGCGAAACATCATGAGGCACTAAAATTACAATATTAATATGATCTACACACCACATAACATTTCACTCAGCCACACCGCAAAATACAACAATTACCACTGGATGGGTTCAAGAGTGTGGTACAAACAAAATAAGGTGCATTTTACATAAAAGATTGAATGTTGACCCTTGAAATTATTTCCATCCATAGTTCTGGTGGCATTGTTATTGTAAATACATTTGTAGTTTTAATATGACCATAGCAGTGATGAGCATGCAGTTACGAACCGTATAAGTAAAAATACCAGTGAGGACTTGTCAGAGAATTAAATGTCGCAGTGCAGAGGTGTCTTGTGAATCTGGTGGGCGAGAGGCTGTGGTTACCTGTAGGTGCTTGAAGCTGTCAGTCCAGGTGTGTGCAGGTGTGTTGGAGGGTGGACAGGTGTGAATGGGGACAGACGGGCTCACGCACAGCTATTTATAGCACAGGTGAGCATGGGTTCCCCCCTTTCAAAAACAACCTGGTCACGCCCCCACACTCCCCTGTCTCTTCGCCAGGTAAACAACCCCTCCTTCCGACTCTCCTTGACTTCCCACCTTTCAGTCCGTCTCACCTATTATTTTATCCCTCCCTCCGCTCAGTCACTCTCTCTCACTGCCCACTCTGCTCCTCTGCCTTCTTCTCTCCCGCTTTTAACTGTTCAGATAGGTGGATTGTGACAGAAATTGACACAGAAATGGGGGGAAATAGATTTTCCATCACTGGAAAAGAAGGAAAGACTACTATAATCAAATTGCAGTGGATGAATTTGCCATTTAATTGGAACTTAAAGTGCTCTCTCACTCCCTCTCTCTGTAAGACACACACACACTCACACACAGACACACGCACACAGTCTCAGTGCAATACCCTAATAGATGTTATGTGTCTGTGCTGCGTTAAAGAGCTCCAGATATGTCCAGAGTTACACTTTGCTCTCTATTTTCCATTTCTGTGCTTTTGACGTAGTGCAGTGTTATTGGAGGAAGGGCACTGACAAGTCAAAAGATATTGTGGGTTTGGGTACAGCATGTACGCACGTGTGTGGGCAGGCAAATGTCTATGTCTGTTTTGTGTATCTAACTCTTTGGCTTTCATGTTCACAGAAATAGAATTCTATGTCAGCATGAACCTGTATGTGTTGGTCTCTAAAGCAGTTTTTGTCTGTGGCTACAGTTGAAGTTGGAAGTTTACATACACTTAGGTTGAAGTCATTAAAACTCATTTTTAACCACTCCACAGATTTCATGTTAGCAAACTATAGTGTTGGCAAGTCAGTTAGGACATCTATTTTGTGCATGACACAAGTAATTTTTCCAACAATTGTTTACTGACAGATTATTTCACTTTTAATTCACTATATCACAATACCAGTGGGTCAGAAGTTTACGTACATACACTAAGTTGACTGTGCCTTTAAACAGCTTGGAAAACTCCAGAAAATTACGTCATGGCTTTAGAAACTTCTGATAAGCTAATTTACATTATTTGAGTCAATTGGAGGTGTACCTGTGGATGTATTTTAAGGCCTACCTTCAAAGTCAGTGCCTCTTTGCTTGACATCATGGGAAAATCAAAAGAAATCAGCCAAGACCTCAGAAAGAAAATGGTGGACCTCCTCAACTCTGATTCATCCTTGGGAGCAATTTCCAAACGCCTGAAGGTACCACGTTTGTCTGTACAAACAATAGTAGAAGTAGAACAATAGACCGTATGAAGATGCTGGAGGGACCAGGTACAAAAGTAATGAGTCTTATATTGATATAACCTGAAAGGCTGCTCAGCAAGGAAGAAGCCACTACTCCAAAACTGCCATAAAAAAGCCAGACTACAGTTTGTAACTGCACATGGGAACAAAGATCTTACTTTTTGGAGAAATGTCCTCTGGTCTGATGAAACAAAAATTGAACTGTTTGGCCATAATAACCATTGTTATGTTTGGAGAAAAAAGGGTGAGGCTTGCAAGCCGAAGAACACCATCCCAACCGTGAAGCACGGCGGTGGCAGCATCATGTTGTGGGGGTGCTTTGCTGCAGGAGGGACTGGTACACTTCATAAAATAGATGGCATCATGAGGAAGGAAAATGATATGGATACATTGAAGCAACATCTCAAGACATCAACCAGGAAGTTAAAGCTTGGTCACAAATGGCTCTTCCAAATGGACAATGACCCAAAGCTTACAAAGTTGTGGCAAAATGGCTTAAGGACAACAAAGTCAAGGTATTGGAGTGGCCATCACAAAGTCCTGACCTCAATCCAATCGAAAATCTGTGGGCAGAACTGAAAAAGTGTGTGCGAGCAAGGAGGCCAGTTCTGTCAGGAGGAATGGGCCAAAATTCCAACAACTTATTGTGAGAAGCTTGTGGAAGGCTACCCGAAACGTTTGACCCAAGATAAACAATTTAAAGGCAATGCTACCAAATACTAACAGAGTGTATGTAAATTTCTGACCCACTGGGAATGTGATAAAATAAATAAAAGCTGAAATAAATCATTCTCTCTACTATTATTCTCACATTTCACATTCTTAAAATAAAGTTGTGATCCTAACTAACCTAAGACAGGGAATGTTTACTAGGATTAAATGTCAGGAATTGTGAAAAACTGAGTTTAAATGGATTTGGCTAAGGTGTGTGTAAACTTTCTACTTCAACTGTATATATATATATATATATATATATATACACACACACATTGTGTGCATTGGTCTCTGGTCATTTATGTCTGCACATGACCCACAGAGGTAACATCAGAGAAATTATTTAGTAAACTATTAAATCATGATCGTGTGTAACAAGTGTTTTAGACATTATTCATTGTTGTTGCTATTGGAAGTTCCTGCATCTAGCTTCTGTTAGTAAAGTCCAGTTAATGTTTTTATCCAAGTGTTGCTTAATGCAGGAAGTCATTTTGTGTACTGCATGTACACATATTTTTACTTTGTGTATGGGCATATTGTCTATTTCTCCTATGTATGAGGCAATTCTAGAAGAATATGTGAGGCTCCTACTGTATTTTCTAAATATTGTAATGCTATAATTAAACAATTTAACTCACCACTCCCTTCTTGTAGAGGAATTCTGGATAATGAATGAATGAAAGGGCACAAGGTGAGGGACATTAAATGGCACTTAATGGCAGGGAAAAACCGCAGTCACAGCCTCTGGCGTAATGGTCCTTCGAATAGCCACGTGAAGTGGAAGCGGACGCAATAATAATATTATCATCCAAGGCCAGGTTTCCAGGTTACAGAGTTGAACATTTTAAAATAAAAACACACTGCAGTCACATTCCTGACTCATGTTACCAGAAATAGCCTTTTGAGACATCTTTTAATTCTTTTAATTCCCATCATGATTTCACGGAGATTGTCGGCTATACTTGTGTTCGCTTTTTCATGGCACCGCTGATACAGACCTGCAGAGAGAAGAGGTCCGAGGGTGTGTCCTCCTTACCGCACTTAAACAATGACATCACCTCCTCAAGAGAAGTCCATCAAATCCCCATTTGTGCTAAAGCTAAATAGCAGACAGACACAGAGACACACACTAAATTGACAGAAACTGACAGATGCAAGTATGGTTTCCAAATGGAGAATTTTAGCCTGAGCTAATGCTGAAGAATGGCTATTCTCGCTAAACTGCTATAGGCCTATCCTGTTTACAAATGTTGGGCCGAATAAACTGGTTCTGGTACAAACAGCCTAACAGAAAAGCAGAGGTGGAAAGTCCAGGTTCAGAAAGTAAAAGTCCTCCCCAGTGTTTTATTCCAATCATCTGGATTTGCTAATTAGCAAAGTTCTTCAGCCAGGAGGTAGAACTAATTAGTGAAATCAGCTGATTGAGTTCATGGGTGGAAGAAACACATGGTAGGACTGCTACTTTGTTACCCCTGGACTTTACACCTCTGCCGAAAAGAGCTTGGAATCTTATAATTCTGATGTTTTGGACACAGCTCACAAGTGGGCTAACTGCTCATTTTTTCACAAATTCTACTATCTACCTGCAGTTGAGGTTGCGCTAACTATCCCGGCACTTAACAGTTATGTTGTTGGCTTACGTAGGCCTACTGTGTCAACTATCGTATGTGACACTGGTATTTTCTTCTTTTTTTTTTTTCTTTTTTATTTGGCACCAATGCAGAATGTGTATGTCCAATATCCCACCCATAATTCCCAATGCCCAATCGTCCCCCAACTGCGTTCATAGAGCAACCCCACTGCATGGGACGCACGGGTATCAGACCTCAGTGCAGACCTACGGCTTAACTTCAACACACATGGCTAAGGATCTGTTTCTCCCTATGCACCATTGCCAAACTTGCACAGAGTGAATCGACGGAAGACCACCCATATGCAGCTGCATGCAGACCATGGGCGCCCAATCGCCTAGCCTAGTGGGGTCGCCAGATGAATGCGGATGTGGGCTGGTAAAAATTCTCCTCCCATTGATAAAACTTTTATGCATGCATTTTTAGAAGCCGCTATTGATAGCTGAGCATCTGCTAAAAACCTACAGGTAAATTTATAGTTTAAATAATGAATTTATGCTAAATTTTTACTTTTTATTGGAAAATTGCTATAGGTAGGCCAATTTTCTTTGACACACACAAATAGCTTGTCAAAGATGGTGGAGAAAATTAACAAGATGAAAATGTCTGATTTATCTTATTTTTCAAGTCAGTGTATGTAAATTGTAGCCCATAGATGCAATTATTGGATATTTCTTGAGGCCAGTCGACTTTAATAAATGAAGATTTGACATTTATATTTATATTCTACTAATAGGCTACATTAGCCAAGATAAAAAAAAAGCTTGTTTAGTCTGTGAGAAAAAAAAAAAGTTGGAAAAATCCAATTTATTCCCATTAACAAACAATACCAATTTCTCTCCAGGCTTAGCTCTGCCTCTTGATTCTTTGATTCTTGTCATTAACAAGAATAATTTAGAAACTATATATTTTAAATTGTACTTGTACAAAAGTAATACTATTCAGTAACTTCTTTCTTGTGTTCTCTTGAAACATGATGGAACAATCCGACTCCTCTGACTAATTTACTAATGCCAGCTATTTCTCACTTCATTAAAATGAACCTTGAAGATGACTCAAGACACATAACAGTCAAAAGTCCAGATTTTAAATGTGTTTCCATGGAGAGGGATTGCCTGAATCATAATATACAGAAGATGAATGCGATAATCAGTTCTACCTATAAATCTTGATAGACAAAATGGAAAATTTGATTTAAACATTTTATTCGGTAAAAACAAATGAGAATACAAAATGCGTAAAGACACAAATAGAAAATACACAATCAGCAGGCGCGAAAAATGTCGTTTTATTAAACGAGGACTAATATTATATATTTCTGTATTTGCAAGTGAAAAACAACAGCGACCAAACTGTAGATGTACAATGAATTTAACATGCAGAGAAAAATCTTATGAAATGAACATCATTAGCTTTGCTGCCATATAATTACCGGTTGACAAACAGCGAACAGAGCAGTCATGGCTCTTTTAGTTAATACAATGCAGGCATTTAAAACACTTAATGCAATGCTTATGCAATTACCTACCCTACTGCCTACTGTTTCTTTATCTTTTTGCATTTCAACGATTTAGGAAATGGAAAACGGTCATACTGGAACAGTAGTGCTCCCTCTATTTCTTCCAACTTCCAAAAAACAGGGAGAAGGGAAACAGTTTCCTGGGGACAGAAAGACAGACACAGAGCGAGGGAGGTGAGATGAAGTTCATGATAATTAATTCATTTTGCCATTAGTAGGACATTCATATAAATATTAATAGGTTCATTTTAAATGAATGCAGTCTTGCACTGAAAGTGCAGTTGATGAGATAATGCACTGCAGTGAAGTACTGTGCAAAATGATACAAATTTAAATACCCTTTAAATGCAAAGCTTAAATACATGGTCAGACAGCTGGCATATTCATATCATTATGACCCATTCATCACTACACCAGATGTACGCTTACCGCTTGGTTTTAACACACTCATTAATGATTAATTATAAATAAAAAATAATTTCCGAAAAAAATAAAACAATATTTCACAATAAAGACTGATCAAGTAATGTGATGATAGAATTTATACATTTATACATATTAGTGGCATACATACTGTATATTTACACACAAATGGGTAATATCTACTCAGATAAATTCATGGGATGTGTAAAAAAATGTCACTTAATTTCTTTTTGAAAAATGTAATTGTATTTGATGTAATACGATCACAGCATGCTTCCCAGCACATATTCTATAAAAATGCTTCATGAGATTTCTTACAGGAACACCCTATATAAAATATTACATAAATGATTCATAAGTAACATAATAAGGATATAACTGATTAGAGAGCACAGTATGGTTTGTGTAATATTGTGTGTAATCTGTGAAGGGCTGCTTTTGGTGCCACTGTGTTTTCCTACAACTCCCAGTGTCCCACACCCCACCTATCCCGGCCCCGTCTCCTCAGGGACACCTGTGAGCACACAGTCCCACATGCAGGTGTCATCTCACCTGGCTAAGTTGGCAAGAACACCTGGCTGGCCTCTCTCTGAGTCACTGGGGGCGGGTCTTTGGGGTTCACTCTGCTCTGCAGTCCTGGTTAGCCCCTCTCTCTCGTTCTGAACCCCTCCTTCCTCCCGCCATTCTCTCTGCATCGCATTACTGCTGACTGACATAGTGGAGGAAGGGAGGAGACCAAGGGCCATAAGCCTTTGTCCAGTCTAATCAAAGACCGACCAACCAACCAACCACCTAAAGCAGGGGCTCCTCAATCTTATCTGGTAAGGGCCGGTGTGGATGCAGGCTTTTGTTCCAACCCAGCAGTAACACACCTGATTCTACTAATCAAGGTCTTTAGCAAAGACTCTAATGGTTGATTAGCAGAATCAGGTGTGTAACTGCTTGGTTGGAACGAAAGCCTGCACGGCCCTTTCTGGATAACGTTGACCCCGACCTAAAGCAAACAATATTGCCATGTTTGGGTTGGCACTGAAACCAAAATGGATGCATCAGGGCAGATCAACAAGTCACTACTGCTTAGCAGGATAGTGAACTGGCCTTACCTGCATTGTGTGTGTGTGTGTGTGCGTGCGTGCGTGTGTGTGTGCGTGCGTGCGCGTGCGTGCGTGTGTTTGAGAGCATGTTACCTGAGGTGGTTTGGGCTGCTGACAAATGTCCTGGAACCTGAACAGAGAAGGAAATGAGTGCGCGCCCGAATCAATTCCAAAACATGGTAACCATTTATAATTACAGTGACACTACGCGTTTCCTCTTTCCATTAACACGACCAGCATCGTTATCCCACCTGAGTGCCCTCATGTGTCAGGCGGTGGTCATGTGCAGCAGTAACACGGAGTGATGTGCTGTTGGGGCATGATGGGTAGACACTGTGGGCCTTTGTTTGGGAGAGAGACTCACCCTCCTGTCTCCCGCCGTTGCTTCTGCTCCAGCAGTCCTCTGTGGAGGATCCCAGTCTCTCCCACTGGGGAGCACAGGAGACAGGGGCCGCCGCGAGGGCCTTCGCTGAACCGCCGCTGTTAGTCGGCACATGTCCCATTTTTGTTCCCTTTCCGTTGCATTAAACACAAAAATAAAAGTCTTGTCAGGTGCAAGTTTGGAAGCTCAACAGCCCCAGGACTATATTGTACAGCTATATTGACAAGCACACACACATACACACACACATACACACACACATACACACACACACACAGCTACAGTATATACACACAAGCTACTTTGACAGACAGACACACAACTACACTACACACACACAACTACAACTACAAATGCACTGATATTCATAGACCCAGGTATACACACATACCAGAAATGCAGGCAGAAAGACATATTTAAACTCACACACCCAGTCACTGCAAACAGCCACACACAGTTATATAAACACAAACACTTTTTGACAGATTGACACACAAGTACATACAGTTGATGTTGGGGGTTTACATACACTAAGTTGACTGTCAAAGACATCAGGAGGTCATGGCATGCAAAGAATATGCGACCAAATATTCAAAATTTAAAGGCACAGTCAACTTAGTGTATGTAAACTTCTGACCCACTGGAATTGTGATATAGTGAATTAAAAGTGAAATAATCTGTCTGTAAACAATTGTTGGAAAAATGACTTGTGTCATGCACAAAGTAGATGTCCTAACTGACTTGCCAACACTATAGTTTGCTAACATGAAATCTGTGGAGTGGTTAAAAATTAGTTTTAATGACTTCAACCTCAGTGTATGTAAACTTCCAACTTCAACTGTACATGCAAACCATGATTGATAGACATACATTCATTTGTACACACATGATCACACACACACACACACACACACACACACATCTACAGAGTTTCCATGTGTCCCTTACAGCACACCCCAGAGACTCTATCCATAAATCCTTCACCCTGGACTGTTTGCAATTTCCTCTTTTAATTTAACACTCCAGTGAGATGATTTTAGCTCATAATAACAGCTCACATGTACCATAAGCATACGTCTCTTCACATTACTTCTGTTTTCCCTTTACTTTATTGTCACTCTGACTAACTTGTATAAACTCCTTGAATGTGCTTGAGTGTAGCAGCCAAAACAGCCATGTCTTCAGGGTACAATCAGGAAAGCGTACGTGAAGATTTTAAAATGAGCTCTCCTTCTGGTCTCGATGCTGTTTTTTCATCTGTGCCCAGTTTCTGCTCGAGTGCAGTCTCTCTCTTTCTCTCTTTCTCTCTGTCTCTCCGTCTCTCTCTCTCTTTTTAGCTAAATTATCATTTGCGGCCCACTGCTTGACTGACAGTATGATTGAAACAGCACCCAGCAGCAGCGAGGCTGAGCAGACAAAGGCAGCTCGATCAGCCTGTTTCATAACTGCAGATAAAGACTTAATTACTGTGAACGACGGCCGCCGCCGCCACCGCCGCTGTCCTCTTCTGCGGCTGAAAATCTGGGTTATAGCCGGAGGTGGAGGAGGAAGAAGAAGAAAGCCAGATTGAGATAAAAGGAGTTTTCATTTAAAATGAAAAAGACAGTTGTAGCGCGAACGTAATTAAAAAGTTGCGCAGCAGAGTGCGAGCATGAAAGGCGTTAGAAAGGGAGGAATGGAGATGTACAAACGAGCACAATATTAAAAACACAACTGCCAAAGTCTGAGTCCACCATCAGGATCGTTCAACTTCAGTCCACGTAAGGAATGATTCTCACCATCTGTGCTGAGTTGGAGAGCCCCCTTGTGGCCACCCAGTCCTACTGCTCTTGTGCTGACAGGCGAGGCTATGCGGCAGATGGAGCACACCTTGTTCTGCGGCCCTCACCTGCAGGTACACAAGTCACGCACAGACCCTGACTCACTTAGGTTCAACAGATCCACACGACAGGAAGTGTTGAGACACCACAGCCAAAGAGTCTAACATCTTAATATTGCTTCAAAGATAAAATATGACACAGGACCACACCGAAGTGTTATGTCTGATGGTCTGGCTCTCACATTCTTTCTTACGAGGATTTCAGTGTTTTCCATTCTGATCCTAAAGATGTGTGGAATCCAAGATGCCTAGCTAGTAGGGGGCAATCTTCCATCTGGAATAACAGGACCTCATACTACTACTACTACCACTACCACTACCACTACTACTACTAGTGTTTATTTCTATAGCACATTTTTGTACAATGAATTGTAGCCCAAAGTGCTTCACAATTAAAATAGATACATGATAATTCTTAAAAAGGAATTATTTAACATCTTATGTTTAACATCAAATATAAAGCCTATGGCTTCTTCAAGACAGTGACTCAAGAAGAGCTCTGGATTGTTCTTCGCTGAGGTAGAACAGCACCGTCTACTGGTTCATTAGATGCATAGTTTTCTTCAGCGGACAAAGTAGCAACCAAGCCCTGGCCCTAATATAGGACCACAACATTACTAAGAATGACAAAAGGAATTGCCTCAGTGTTTTGTTAACTGCACCACTACTGACCATTAAACCTACTGCAAATTAAATATTAAAGACTTCATGCTACCACAGGACAGCATGACTACTGTGCACACCAGCAGCAAACAAGCTGCTCCACATAAAGCACACTTTTAGCATAGAGAACCTTGGGAAATCATGGGTAAATCTTGGAAAATCAGATTCTGGCTTCCTTCACAGTTGATTGTCACTTGGGAATCACAGGTGAATGTGAAATGTAAATCAATTGAGGATTCTTACTTACCGGTGTCCAGTCCCTGGGCTGCTTTGCTGAAGGAGAGACGCAGCAAAAGACACTCAGTGCAGTGCACTTGGACCTCATAAGCATAGAAGAACAGAGAAAACAGAGTGTGTACCTGTGTGCGCGTGTAGTTCACCGTGGGTTTCCAGGTAGAGTGTGAGGAGGAAAGGGTACGCCACGAGCCTCAACCCTCCCTGCTCAAACTGCAGCTCAGAGACCCTTTCCCACTTACTCTTGTCTGTTCAGCATTGTCAAGCCAACATCTCACCCACGTTTCAATGCACATTACACAAAAGTAGGTGGGAAAAGCAACATTACTTTTAACATACAGTGCCCTCCAAGATGATTCACACCCTTGATAAAGATGACAAAGTAGTAGGCTGTACAAAATAAACAACGCAGGTAATGAGCTACAGTACGCCCCTGGCCCCCTGTCTGGGATGGCCTTGACCATGTGGACCCAGGAGTCATCATTGATGACACTTGCTTTCTGCTTGAAAGCATACAGGGAAAGATGTTGAAGTGCTGTGTGGCAAAGGGCTGTAGACTGTCCAGGTTTGCCAGCACCACCCGGACAGCATCCTGAAATAAAGAAATAAACACAAGTGGACATTATTGGCCAAACCAGAGATGCATTTTCAGCTCAAGCTTCTGTATGTGTGTGGGAACTCTAGAAAAAAGTGTAATTGCCATAGAAACCGTTAAACTTGACCAATGAGTGTTACTTTTCCCTGTGACTGATCTAATGTAGAGTCTGTCTCCTCTTTACCTCAAGCTCCTGGGTGACATGCTCATTGTCGATATTCTCATCACTAAAACATAATAAAAAAGCACCAAAAAAGAGATAAGCGATACATGATACAAGCCCAGTCATTTATTGCACTGCTACACAAAGTGTGACCTTGTTGTCATGGCCTCACCAACTTGTCAGACAGAAAACCTGATGATTGTGAAAACATTTGGCAGTGATGCTTTGCAAAGGAACTTGAATTGAGCTAGAGCAGAATTTGCATATCAACACAAGTGATGTCTCAGCTGTGTTGTAATGCTGTGACGGTTTTCCTTGCCTGCATTTGCTGCCGCTCTTAAGCTTGAACTTGTAGATATGGCGTCCAGCTCGGAAGAAGCGAGTCTCGGGAAGGGGGAAGGAGAATGATTGGATGGGCATGGTCAACATGGGGGCACTGCTGAACCACACATTAATTTATTATTATTACTATGCTATTATTATTATGAACAGACTTACACTCTGCTTAAAACTGCATAAAGAAAATGAAACTTAAACATAAAACAACGTTAACATAGCACATGCTGAACAGAAGGATACTTCTTTAACTTGTTGACTTGTCAGTTTTTTTTTTGTCATTTTAATTAATTTTTGTAACTAACATTAGATAAGCTTTTTCATTCTGACAACCAACTTTTTCTGTCTCTGGAGCTAGCTAGCTTATAGCTAAATAGCCTAATTTAGTCTAGCCAGTTAGCTTTAACGAGTGGAATAAAAAGTCACGAGATAAAATAGAGCGGTTAAACTAGATGGAACTAGCTAACATGTAGAAATATTTAGAGGCAAAAGGAATAACTTTGAGTTAAACTAGAATTGTCTGCCTACACAGTGAGCGCGTGCTCGCTGTGGAGCTTCTAAGGCTGCCTTTACACTACCTGGTAAAAGTGACCCAATTCCGATTTTTTGCGGAATGTGGCACAGATCGGATATGTATTATGAACGTGTAAACAGGAAAAAAGCACATGGAATCGGATATTCTCAGATCCGTTTCAGGCCTCAATCATATGTGGAAATAAATCTGATATGAATCGGATATCTGCCAATGCGACTGCCATCTAAACGGACAGATCGGATATTCCCTGTCATTGTGATTCGCACGTCATTGAAAATGCGCGATCTTGTACTTTTTTGCATTTTAATGACGTATAACGTTACTTTCACGTGCACAACTACTCTCCGGTGGAAAAAAAACGGCGCAAGTGAAATTATATATATATATATTTTGCGGACCTCTAAAGATGCTTCGGAAAGCAATTGCTTGAATTATTATTTCTGTCTCGTTTGCGTCCATTGCGAGAAAGTGCCGGCTGGTTGTTTACTTTCGTTTTTTCGTTTCGGTAACCAAACCCTCTTGTACGCATGCGGGTTGTTTCAAGTGTTAAGCAAGTGTAAACACAGGTATCGGATATGGGTCACTTTCAAAAGTAGATGTAAACAGGCGGTCAAAAAAATCGGATATAGGCTAAAAATCGGAACTGGGCATCAAGACCTGCAGTGTAAATGCGGCCTAAATTACTTTATGGTGATTTCTGAGAGCAAAGTATTATCACCGCTGCATGTAGCCTATTTAAATCGTGACCACACCCATCCAAGAGATAATACTTACCGCAGTACGCCGAAAAGAGTGCGCTCAAATTCAATGCGAGGAGAATCCAGAATGTAAATAGTTAAAATTCAAAGGAGTTTCTCCTTCTCCCGTCGTTTCGTCTTTTCCACATGAGTTCCCGCCTCCTAGTTTCTTTCCCCAATTCGATTGGCCAATAGAGTACTCAAGTGAGTACGTCAGTCGTGGGCGGCGTCTGGTTTCGGAAGTAAATTCCCTATGGAAAATAGAATGGGCTTCGGAGACTACCGACTATTTCTTTAAATCTGATTCATAGAATGAGCCGAAACGTTCCTGGATTAGCCTGTGTGGTACAAGCATGTAGACCATATATCGCATGTTCCAATTTTTATTTTTTAAAGTAATGCATTAATGATTGTAGTTCGACTTGTAGTCCACTTTAACGGACTGCATATCCAGTACTGCAACGCACGGGTGGTTCTCGACCAATAAGATATCATCATCTCGTCTGTCTGCTCTGTGGCAGATGGGAGTAGGCTCGTGCCGCTCAAGACAAGCTAACGTTAGCTTGCTAAGTAGAGAAGCCCGCCCAACAAGGTCAGAAACTATGCCACGGTTAACCACATGAAGCAATTCTAGCTTTAAGTCCTTCAAGCTAGCTAGCTAACGTTAGAAAAACGTGTTTAAAAACGGAGCTGTGTGCTACTGCTGGCTAACGTTATATGAAAACGTCTGGAGATAAGGCTGCTCGTTCGGAGGGAATTATGGGACGTGTAGTTTTTAAACAGTGCCAGCGCTGGGATGTTCCCAAAAAAATACTAAAACGTAAAATATACTCGAAGAAAAAGCTGGTCCAGAAAAACAACATAGTTTGCGAACGGGCGTTATATTGAACAATCCGGGAAATTGATGGTAAGACATAATCAGTAGAAATGGTTTAAAAGTAAGCTTTAGTTAATGTCTACGCTCTAAATGAATGGGGAATTTACTTCCGAAACCAGCGTGACGTAGTCACTTGAGTACTCTATTATCCAACCATTCGAACAACTTCCCGCTGGTGTCTCTATGGTGATGGTAACCAGGATGTTCGACCTAACTTGTCACATGATTAAGGTCAACTGACTTGTATGCATGCAGAGGACGGCGTGTTTCCAAACTAGGTAATGCAGTAGCAAACTCTCTATTCAACTTTGAGCGTTTGTAATTATGTGAGTATTGAACAGTTTTCAGTTTTTAAATGATTTAAGTATGACCTTTTTCATTTGATTTCCATGCGCTAGCTGGCAAGTTGTATACACAATTAACTTGTCCAAAAAGATATAATTTTTAACTTGGGCATGCCTGAATGAATATAATTAGACATTATCCAAATGCAGAATTGAACATTATGCTGCCTGTATGTTCTGTCAGTTGTAGTGTGTTCTTCTACTGTAAATTGACTAAGGTTGGTACCTCTTTTTATGGAACAAGGAAGACAGATAGGGCAGCGGTATTTCCTTTTTCATCTGCAAGACCTGGGTTTTTATTCTAAACTCTACGTATTCTGTTTATACACAGCAGTTCTTGGCTGTTGAAGATGTTGCAGTAACTCATATGTGCAGTAAATTGTAGGCTACATTGTAATAGTAGGAAATGTTTGCAACCACTTATGATTTTTGGCTTATTTTCCAGTGCCTACCACTGTCCTGCTGCTCCCTAATGGCTGAACAGCAACCTTCAGTCCTGCTGAACACAGGGGCACAGATGCCCCTCCTGGGCCTGGGTACCTTCCGCCTCAGAGGCCCAGAGGAGACGCATCGTGTCATTGATGCGGCGCTGGCTGCTGGTTACCGCGCCTTTGACACTGCAGCCGTGTACCGGAACGAGGCCGACCTGGGCTCTGCCCTCAGGGACCTGCTGCCCAAGCACGGCCTGACGCGCGGCGACATCTTCATCACCAGCAAGCTGGGGCCACAGGATCAGGGCTCCAGGGCCAGTGCCGGGTGCGCACAGAGCCTGGAGCAGCTGGGGTTTGAGTACATCGACCTGTACCTGGTCCACTGGCCTGGCACCCAGGGCCTGCGTGTGGGGGACCAGCAGAACCCGAGGAACCGGGCCGAGAGCTGGGCCGTGCTGGAGCGGTTCCACGCTGACGGAAAGTTCCGGGCCATCGGGGTCTCCAACTACACCCCTGGGCACCTGAAGGAGCTGCTGCAGGTCTGCCGGGTGCCTCCTGCGGTGCTCCAGGTGGAGTTCCACCCAAAGCTGGCCCAGAGGGAGCTGAGGGCACTGTGTAGGGAGACGGGCGTCTGCTTCCAGGCCTACTCCTCCCTGGGGACAGGGGCCCTGCTGACGGACCCTGCGGTGCTGGCCGTGGCCGCGGGTTGTGGCCGCTCCCCGGCCCAGGTGCTGCTGAGGTGGGCCGTGCAGCAGGGCGTGCCCGTGCTGCCCAAGTCGTCGCAGCCAGAGAGGGCCGTGGAGAACGGGCGGGTCTTTGACTTCCACCTGAGTGAAGAGGACATGGGGAAGCTGTCTGCCCTGGACTGTGGGGAAAAGTACTGCTGGGACCCCACTGCAGTGGCCTAGAAGTGAACCCTCCCAGATGGCCTATATGACAGCCCATTACAGAGCCAGTGTCTGCAATGAGCTTGTGACCATTCACCCAGTATCTAAGTGGCATCTCATTAAGCTGGCCTTGATTTTTACTAAAGGTATTCACTTTCACACACCAGGTTTGGAATAGATTAAGTCTATGGATAGCTGAGGAACCTGCTGGATTGCAGCCTTCTGGGAAGGAGGAGGGGCTCTGCCTCAGTGTTTTGTGGTGCACTTTGGGTAAGGTAGAGATTAGAGAATATTTCTCCAGTCCTAGTAGTGACTCCAGGCCGACTGCTTCCATTACAGCTGATTGATACCATTACTTTTGAGATGGCTGCAAATCTAGCTCACGAGTCATGACTGACATAACAAGGTGGATTCATACTTCAGGACTTTCATTTCCTATTTCCCATTTCCAATTTTTTTTTTAAATCAGCATTAAACCACATCACAACTTAAGAGTGGAAACTAAAAACCCTTGTAGGATTAGGGTTCCCTCCCTCTGCACTTCAGTATAATTAAGATGGTGCACCCTGTCCTCTCGTTGCCTTTGTTTATTCCACCTCAAGCGCTCAATGACGTACTTGGATATTTTAGTTTTGCAGTATTTTTACTGTGTCAACTACAGTTCACCAAAATTGACTTAAAGTATAAAGACTTGATGAACTAAGCATTGGAATTTGTTCTTTTTATCTTTAATACTAATAAGAATAAATGTGCCATCATTCTAGGTCTGTCATACTAATTTCCCACAGACACCAACAATGGTATTTTTCAGCTGTGTAGTTGCGTGTAAAATTTGGACTGTGGAGCATTTTCTCTGAGCTCTAGAAAGAATATGTTAATTTGGAGACATTTAAAGAAATCCCATCTAAATACAAAGCAGTTTACAGTTAGAAATTCCCTTTATTTTACCACACACCAATAATGAAAATGCATTTACAAAAGTTTAAAAAAAAGAAAAAAGCATACGTTTTCAAGATTTTAGTCCCATACACACCAGTTTCAAGTAATTTCAGTGATAAGAGCAAGACTCGTGTCACAAGGCATATTGGATCCTTCCAGGGGTGCCCACCTATTGTACTTTTAAGTGGGGAGCCCAATATCCAGAAGCTAAAGAAACCCAAGTAGTAGGTGTTTCTTAGACACTGATCAGCCCTAATCTAGGGCAACTGATGGAATTCAATCCTCCCGCCTTACAGACTTGGCCTGGACTTTCAATATCAATTTTAAGGAAGAGTTACATTCTGCAATTACACAGCCAATGTTTTTTAAATTAGATATTATTTATATCAGATATTTTGGGATGGCGATGGTGCGAGTACATTTATCCCTCGACATGGCAGTTGTATTAGTGGCACACAGTCTGCATTACACACACTTACTTTCCGCCAGTACTGGGAATGCTGGACTGTCGCACACCTATCTGTGAAATCAAAATGGATCCAGACTTCCTGTGACCAGAGTCTTCTACACGTTTAAGAAAAGACATGAGTGTACACAAATGTGGACAATTACAGTTTCATTCACAGCAGGCTTCACCATTTTTTCCAACAAATCATTATAAGTATCAACAATTTATTTACATTTGTAGGTCTCAACCTTTGATGTGCAGAAAATTCATATTCCACAACCCGTTTATTTTTAGGCACTCTTCCCAAGCAAAATAATATCATCCTATGACAGAGTTCTTAGCAAATTTTTCATATAAAAGGTTGGACATTTCTTGGGATACATTTGTCCCTTCCCATTAGCATTGGAAAGATTGTCACTTAACAAGATTGTTTTTTTTCTTTTAAAGCTGTTGGTTTTAAAAAATATATTTTGAGTGCCACCATAAACATAACCGCACTAGCTGTCATTTGAAATAAAACCACAAAGGCTGAAAGCCATAACCTCTTTTCTTCCTTTACCTTTTGGCTATTACTTTTTGCATAGTGTTTATTTAATGCAGATGCTAAGGAACAGTCAATTGTCAACCTGGGGGTAGTCGTGTTGGTTACCCCCTCTAGTAACCAACACTGGTGCTGGTGCTCAGCTGCAGTCTCCGGACTAAGGCTGTGTCCGAATCAACACCCTTCCATACAAGTAGGCTTGGTGAGTAGACAGGACGAGAAAGTCTTTGAGTAAACTTTCTCTAAATGTAGTATACTTAAAACCCCCGTATGATATACTTACTTCTGGGATTTCCCTGAGTATATTTTACTTTTCAAGAACTACGCAAACATTTTGGTCTCGTAAAAATGACGCGCAGCTTCGTTTTAAAAAAAATGAGGTGCAGCTGCACTGCCGTTTTCCTGCAATAACAACAGAAACAGCACGTGATATGCTCACTCAACGCTGGGACGTCTTACGACACTTCCACAGTACGGCTGGAAAATAGTATGGAGGATAATTGTTTTGCGTACTGCACGTTGTGTACTAAACGGTGCATACCCCATTAAACAGCACACATCTGCCAGTGCACTGTACACAGGATGCAGGACGCAGTAGATAGGGCTCTGATTCGGACACAGCCTGAGTTTCGGTAACTTTCAGCAGTCCCCTCCCACTGCACCCTCCTCCTCTTCCTCCCTTCCTCCTTCCCTACGTCACTCTGCAGACCTGCCGTCCGCACCAGAGGCGCTGCTGGTGATCTCGGTGTCCGTCTCCTTGCGCCTCCAGAAGGAGAACCAGCTGGAGGAGGTGCGCATCTGCTTGGCATTCGCTGCACTGCGTACCTTCTTCATCTCCTGCAGGGGGAGACACACAAGGAGAAAGAACGGGTTGAGGTAGGAGTAACGCCCCGTTCACAGCATCTACTCGCGACAGAGACAAAGCGACAAGATTCCATTCAAAGCCTATGGATAACGGCGACAAACAGCGGGAGGGGTGGAGTCAGTACACAGCGACAAATAACCCGTATGTTTCTCTCTGAAATGTTGACTACCAGTCAACTTTGTCACATTACCAACCAATCACAAACGACGGCGCTCTAGACTTTAAAAAAAAAGTGTCCGATGAGCTCCCGTTCTTTTCTGTATGTCTGAAAAGCAGCTCATTGTCGCGGTCTTAAACCGCCCAATTTTATACAATAACTGTCTGTACGGCTATTGGGATGTTAGAAAACTTGAGGCTTTGAACAGAATATCTGAGACCGTCGGCATGTCTAGTGACAGTATTGTACTTTGCAACCAAGTCTTTACAATCGGTAAGTTGTTGGTGTTGCACCAAATGCACTTCCAACGCCCCCTTGTTGCTGCATGTGACCAATTAGAGCGGTTTTGTCTCTTTCATGACGGTGTGAACGAGGCGTAAGAGAGGGATGAGGAAGCTGATGTTATGCATTTTGTTGCTTTAAAGAATAGGTTTGCCATTTTTCTTTTCTTTTTTTTAATTTCAGATTTTTTTCCCATTTTTCTCCCAATTTAGTAGCCAATTGAACCCCTATTCTAACTTAGTTCTCCCATGTAGCAACCACTAGAGAATCACTGCTACACAACCCCGTCAGCCGGCGGTAGGACAGGAGGGCGCCACGTCCTCTTCAGGGCGCGACTCCTCCGAAGGCTCCTGACCGTGATTCCAGCTCGCCCAGGACCGCAATGCGCGCAGCGATTCTCTCCGAGCCCCTCCCCCCACCCGGAAGCAGCCGCCAATTGCTGCTCCCACAGGGCGCCGGCCATGCTCGGATCTGGTGGGACCGGGGCGCGAACCCCGATCCTCGGAGCAGAACTCTTACCGTTGTACCACCGCAGCGGCCGTGGTTTGCCATTTTTCAACCTGGACCTTATTGAAAGGTTGTTTCCCATCATTTATAATCATGCATAGCACAACCTCACTGATAGCATTTACCTTTTAGCCACAGCTTCTCGCGGGATTCAATAGGGCAAGTAGTTAAGGCTTCAAAAACCATGATAAATCTTTTAGAAAACGGTAAACTCGCAGTATACTCGCGTGTCTCTTCATGTATTTTACGTTTATTCAAAACATGTTTCGAAAAACAGTAATTTAATCTATTGATCCGGCAGCAGAACATAGAGACATAAAGACATGTCTGAGTATATTGTGAGTTTCCCATTTTATAAAAAGAGATTAATCGTGTTTTTTGAAGGCCTAACTACTAGTTAGTACGCCTAACTACTAAAAGGTAAATTTCTTAATAATGAAGCTATCAGTGATTTTGTGCATGAACAACCTTCAATTAGGTCCGGGTTGGAAAAATGGCGAACCTATCCTTTAGCTAACTGATCCTACCCATTTTGGCCAAAGGGGCAGAATTAAAAATAAATTTGACACCATACCAAATAAATAAAAATAAATAAAAAAAAAGGTCACTACGATAGAGGTTTATGCCTTGGTCTGGCATTATTACATGTAAAACCACCACTACTTCCAGAATCATGGTGAGAGATGAGCAGGTGATTTCTGGCCCAATGACTCACCCCTTTGTCCAGCAGCAAGGTGTCGAATTCATCGCTCATGCGCCTCAGCTTCCGCCCATAATGCATTGCTGCCCACAGCTCTGGGGGCGCTGACCGCGAGCGTCCACGGAACGGTTGCACCTCATCGCCCTCCTCGAACTCGTCTTCCCCTTGGCTCGCCGAAGAAGTTTGGGAATCGGAGTGCAGCCTCAGCCGTTCAAGTGCTGGCCCTGCTCGGGACAGAGAACAGATTGAGGTGCAGAAGCACAAGAAAAACAGATGAAGAGGTTATAAAAACTACTTTATGCTGCTGTGCTGTGTCAATACAGGGTGATTGGCGAAATTACATCACCAAAATTCAAAAAGATGATATGGCATAACTGTAAGAAATCACATAAGGTAGCTAACCGCAATCTGTCTTACGTTGGAAATTTGGTAGGTGGCTTGCTGATAAACAAAGCTGCCAGATAGTAATAGCTTCCTAACCCAGTAGCTAGCTACACAGACAGTGAGTGTTTGTCACCTGATTCACCTGTCTGGCAGCGTCATACCCCCACTCCAGAGGCGGCAGCAATATTGCTATCACTGGGATCGACTAGCACTAGAATCAACTTGTGAATATTCATAACAGAAAGGTCACCCCCCCCCCCCCCCCCCCCCCCCCAGTCCTCCATCTCCCCTGTTCAGTAATATTTTACTTTACATAGAAATAAATTTGTATTATTTGTTGAAAAGGCTTAACGAACACCTCGAAAGAAATAAAATGACTCTCCAGGGTTTTTAAAATGTTATTTTTAGACATCAATAATATTAGACATAATAATATACATATTAACTAGAATATCAAATATTCTGCTCTAAACAAGAAAGAGCACAGGTACTGAGCACATAATACACTGCCTGGCCAAAAAAAAAGTCGCCGTTGCACCTGTCATGCATAGTGCCCACTGTACAAGCCTCTGGAGGCAGTGTTATGATCTGGGGTTGCTTCAATTGGTCAGGTCTAGGCTCAGCAACGTTATGCAGCAATAAAATGAAGTCAGCTGAGTACCTGAATGTACTGAATGACCAGGTTATCCCATCAATGGGCATATTCCAGGACGACAATGCCAAGATTCATCGGGCTCAAATTGTGAAAGAGTGGTTCAGGGAGCATGAGGAATCATTTTCACACATGAATTGGCCACTAGAGTCCTGACCTTAACCCCATTGAAAGTCTTTGGGATGTGCTGGAGAAGACTTTACGGAGTGGTTAGACTCTCCCGTCATCAATACAAGATCTTGGCCAAAAATGTATGCAACTCTGGACGGAAATAAATGTGACGTTGCATAAGGTTGTCGAAACAATACCACGAGGAATGCGCGCCGTAATCAAAGCTAAAGGCGGTCCAACTAAATATTAGAGTGTGCGACTTTTTTTTTGGCCAGGCAGTGTATAATATGTTATGGACAGAGGTGTAAAAGTCCTCCCCAGTATTTTGTTCCAACCACCTGGATTTGCTAATTAGCTAAATTCTTCAGCCAGGAGGTAGAACTAATTAGTGAAATCAGCTGGCTGAGTTCATGGGTGGAAGAAAAAACATGGCAGGGCTTGTACTTTCTGACCTCTGGATTGTACACCTCTGCTTATGGAATGCTTACAATGGGTGTCTCTTGGCAAAACTTATGTCTTACCTGACAGTGAGACGTCCGGCACGGCTAATTGGTCAGCTTCTACTACTTCATCAGAGGTTTCTGAATCATTGTCCGAAATAGTGAACATGTGAGTCATAGTGACATCTACACAAAAAGACATAAGAGGACAGAGAACAGGGTGAAATAGGATATGGAAAGGGGGAAGAGGGAGAGAGTGGAGACAAAAAAAAATTACTTATTTTTTTACATCATAGAAATGTGCGAGATTAACAGCTTTTCACAGATAAATAATTAAACATGCTTAATTTCTCAGTCTGTCTATTTAAGAATACATTAGATGAAATCCACAGAAAATGGGAAGTTTCTAGTGCACCTAGTAAGCGTAGAGAAAGTATTCTGGTAAATCAGGCATGTACAAAAATACGAGAAAACTAAATTAAAAGTGGATCTAAAATAAATGAACTTTGTTATAGGCTTGCTAAGATTTACATTTCTTCAGCACAGTCAAACCTCCAGTTGACGTTCAGAGGGCTTTTCCATCACATCTGAAGCACCGAAAAGATTTGTATTTCCTATAATGCCTCAATTCAACACTACACACCTAAGTTTGAGATGAGTGAACAATCAAGGGGACATCACTGTTTTCCTTCCTGTTTCAGTGCAGGATTAATGCATCCTGTTTAATATTGAGTTATTCGTGTCAGTCTGGAGGTAAACTATCCATCCATTATCTAACCCGCTTATTCCTGGTCAGGGTCGCGGGGGGGTTGGACCTTATCCCAGCATGCATTGTGCGAGAGGCAGGAATACACCCTGGGCAGGTCGCCAATCCATCGCAGGGCACACACACCATTCACTTATACACTCATACCTACGGGCAATTTAGAGTCTCCAATTAGCCTAACCTGCATGTCTTTGGACTGTGGGAGGAAACCCATGCGGACACGGGGAGAGCATGCAAACTCCACACAGAAAGGCCCTCGGCCAGGATTCGAACTCGGTACCTTCTTGCTGTGAGGCGACAGTGCTATACACTCTATAGGCTACTTCACTTTGTGGATTTTTAAAATATTACTTCAGTTTTAACGTAGGTTTTTGATTGGCCCAGACAGTTTTTGTGTGATGGAGGCTATTTTAGATGCTTATAGAAGTGGCTGATGACCTGCTGGCTTTATAATGGCTAGTATAGGGGCTTTTGTGAGTTTGTGGTTTAAAGCAAGAAAAACTGAGTAGCACCAAAGCAGCTTGTGCAGCGTTGTTATGTTTCCAGGGTCTACTCTGTATACAAATTAATTTATGACAAAGACTGGCTTATCTTTGATGTTTGTGGGGGTGAGTGAGTGAGCGAGAGACAGAAAGAGACAGAAGGGGGGGGGGGGGCCAGGTAGTTTACCTATATCTAAATATTAGATATCCTACAGCGCACTGCACATCAGAGCAACATAACAACATAATGTCATCAGATTCAGCAGAATGGAGCAAACCGCATTAGTAATGAATGAAGGCTTTTCTAGACCTTGCACACACCTCAATGGACATTAGTAAGTGTGCAGCTGATATCTTAATAAGCGATACACTAATGGTTATGTGCAAAACAGACCATCTGATGTGATGATCTGGGTCCTGGGTGGCTAGTCACTACAGAACTGCACATGTGACTGCTGTCAACCTGACTGCTGGGTGCTGCACGGGTGATAATGTGGATTTATTGTTTTAGCTGAATCTTCTGGAGAACCATAGGTTCAAGGTTCAAGGTTCAAGGTTATCTTTATTGTCCCACCAGGGGAAATTTGTTTTTGCAGACAGGGTTCACATAAAAACAGAATACAAAAAGACAACATCAACGACACATCAACACAATAAATTACAGAGCTAGAGCAGGGAATGGGAATTCATACCAAGTACACATGTACAAGAGTGCAAATATGCAAGTGTGCAAGGGAAAGTGCAAAGAATGCAGCCAGAGTGCTATTTGCTATTAAGCATATCAATGGCACTTGGGATGAAGGAGACGTGAAATCTCTTTGTCCTCCTAACGGGTGCCCTGAAACGACGTCCTGAGGGCAAAAGCTTAAATTCCTTCAGGAGTGGATGGTCCTGGGAGTCCAAAATAGCATTAGCCCTTCTAAGGACCTGCCTGTTATAAATGTCCAAGAGCTTGGCCTGGCTCCTCCCTGAAATCTTACTGACAGATTTAGATTTCTAAATCAAGCAATAATACAAAAGGTTAAAACGGATTCAATAAAACATCTATAAAAGAGAGTCATCATCTCAAAAGAAACGTTAAAAGAGTTCTTTTTTCTCAGGAAAAAAAGTCTTTGCTGGACCTTTTTAGAGGTAGCATCAACATGGGATTCGAAACACAGTTTGTTATCCAGAACAATACCCAAATATTTGTAGCTATCCACTAGGTCAATATCAACACCTTTTATAACAGTTGGCAGTGGGCTTGGTGGTGACTTTCTGAAATCAATGATCATGTCTTTGGTTTTTGACACATTTAGATGGAGAAAAGACTCATCACACCAAGCCACAAAGTCATCCACCACCGGCCCATGATCCTGTGCCTCCCCTTCAAGAAGGCTAACAATAACAGAATCATCAGCAAACTTCAAGATGTGTCTATTCTTATAGCTGCTGCGACACTCATTAGTGTACAAGATATAAAGAAGGGGGGACAAACAGCAACCTTGAGGGGAACCGGTGGATGAGTAGAGCTGTTTGGAGAGAACACCGTTAACTCTCACACACTGTGACCTATCAGTTAAAAAGTCCATTATCCAACCAATCAGGTTAGGATCAAGTTTAAAATGACAGATGAGCCTCTCTGCAAGCAGGAATGGCTGGATGGTATTGAATGCCGAAGAGAAATCGTGGAACCGGCAGTGCATTAATAATGTGCATATGGAGCATTTGATGTCTCAATCCTGCTGAAATGTGACTTGTGGTAACCATAGCCTATCATTGACTGACTGTTTTCCACTACTGTGTTGTAACCATAGACTGTCTCATGCCTCAAACGGAAAGTAGCCTGCTAGTTACAAACACATAACAGTAAATTAGTTAGGCTGCTAGGCCTACTTTAGGGTCTAGCCGGTTGACATAGGCTACACTTATTTAACCAACTTACTATTTAACATTAGTTATATAATAGAATATTTCAAAGGGTCAAACTGCCACATTAACAAAAAAAGTTAGCTATAGTAAAGGCAATAATATTAGGCCAACGTTAGCTCGTGTTGGCTAACTTTTAGGACCGTTTGGAACGTGTACTGCGAGATGACTGGCCGACTGAATCTTTGCCTCTTCCTCGAACAATGTTTCTATTATCCATGGAAACCTAGTTCGCTAGACAGCTAGTTCGCTAGCCTAGACATTTTGTATCGACTTCTTCTCAAGACAACTTGAAACAGTGAGCTGGCACACCCAACTAACAGGTCCTTACGACTTGATTACAATGCACTATAACATAAGATTTGAAACGTTCAACAGTCTCATACACGAATAGAATTATGTTATGACAGTACGTGGTAGCCTACTACTACTATCTAATAATTCTTGATCGCTTCCTTTATGCAATTGAGCTAATTTGCCTCACCCGAATTCAGCTGGTTCACAACGTTGACCCTCCAGAGATGTATTTTTCTTTGGTGTTGTTACAGCTTTGGTGGGTCGTTTGTTGTACAGTTCACTTCTCTCGTCCAATCGGGTTCGAGGCATACTCGCGACATACCGTATCGCTGTACAACAGTAGGCTACCCGTCCAATCTGCGCACACTGCCAATGCATTTTTACTGGCCATTCCGACAGCGTCACACTGTTGCAAGCTAGGACTCCGTTGAGCTTTGTTTACTTCGCCGGCTGGCCCCTAATGTACAATGTATACGCGCATAACAAACAATAAGATCCCGCATAAAATCAAACAAAACACAATATGTGGAGTCACACTTGCTGTAATTTTAGAAAGATGATTTGACCCAACTGGGGTAACAACCTGCACTACATGAAATACATTAAAAACAAGGTTTTAAATAGCATATGAACATAGGATTCAACATGCCATTCTGTATGGACTTGTCCAATCTTGATTTCATGACAACCGTGTATGACACAACATCCTGAGAAATGGTATTGGCTCGATGTAGAGTTGTGTGTTCAAGTGGAAAAAAACTGGATTTTCAGTTTACCCGTGCTATGAGCCCTACCCCCACTCTAATCATGTCAACCTAAACTTACTTCTAGTGTAGGCTACTTAGCTTTTTAATGTTTCCCCCCAGTGTCAGAAGTCCTCACCTCCCTACTTACTGAAAGATATGCAGCACACTTTAATGGAACTACTTACTTTTGATAATGCTAAATAGGGTCATTCTTTCTGGTCAGGTTCTTCAAAGCTAATGGTAGAGCTAAATAAGATCGATCTTTTGTACTAATTGAGTTTACTGCCTTCCCAGTCACATTCATTTCTTTTGAAATGGTGATGATGTCTGAGCTTATTTTTTCTTTCTGTTCCTTTTGTGTTACTCTCAACAAAATGATTGCTGTTGTTAAGTGATATTTTCACAACCACTCGGTCTTGTTGGAATGTCTAAAGTAGCCTGCCATTCTGCTAAATTCTACTAACCTCAAATTGCAAAACAATATGGCAATTAGATGCTAATCTGCTAAGTGATTGTAATGTAATATATAATTTGTTAAGGATATCACTATAAATGCAGTTGCACTCAAAATAATTCAACCCCCTTCACTTTTTGCACACTTTATTGTGTTGTAGATTTAATTTTAAATGGATAAAATTGCCATTTTTGCCCATTGATCTACACTCAATAACCCATAATGACAAAGTGAAAACATGTTTTTAGAAATTTTTGCAAATGTATTAAAAATCTAAAACTGAAATATCTCATGTGCATAAGTATTCAAACCCTTTGCTATAATGTATTTTTAAAGTATAATATTTCATATTTGGTTGCATATCCTTTGCATGCTGTTACTTCCTGAAGTCTGTGACCCATCAACATCAAAAGACTCTTGATATCTTATTTTCAGGTACTGTTCCAAGCGATACTATAACCTCTCTGCATTTGAATGGATCTCTATGGGAATTGGGGGGTGAGACTAGATTCAGCTGTAAATTATGCTGGAACAGTATGGAACACATGACTGGCGAAATGGCTGTAAGTCATCAAGGGTCTAAGGTATCAAACGAGCCCCAAACCATCACTTTACGGCCAGATATGGAGTAGATATGGATGGATCACTTTAAGGGTTTCTTCTCCTGCCTTTTTTCCCCATAGAGTTCTATAGGAAAATCAGTCAGGAGAAGAAACATTTAAAGTGATACAAACATTTCTAAACATGTTTTCACTTTGTCATTATGGGTTATTGAGTGTAGATTTATGGGCAAAAATGGCAATTTTATCCATTTAAAATTAAATCTACAACATAATAAAGTGTGCAAAAAGTGAAGGGGGTTGAATAATTTTGAGTGCAACTGTATATAAACTGAGTGCAATTAAAATGCAACAACTGATTTTGGCTCCAATATTTCCCAGGCCACAACACATTAGTTGAATTCTTTATCAAGTTTGCTCAATCGATTTTTAATCTCATATAGGTCATTTTCTGGTTTTGATGCTACATATCATAGAATATTTTGCAGCTATAGATGTAGCCATTATATTTATCCCATTTCTTTGTCCCTTTGATCACACATATAGAAGGGAGAACTTGTATGAATTATGACTAGAAACATATACAATAAGAGACTAAACATATAAAGGATGAGATCATTTGGATGCATGAAAACCATTGTTCAAGATCAGTATATCATATTGTGACATCCCAAAGTTCCACAGAGAAATATTAATGTCTGCAGCTTGATCAATGTTTGTGAAATAAGTGTCACATCCAGAATGAAGGCATCAGTGTCTAATGGCCAATATGTCAATGCTAAATGGCTGGCTAAAGGAAAATCTCATATCAGGGCACACAGACATTCCCGCAAAAACTGTCTGTATGCAAAATGGCAAGAGGTTATATTAATGCGGTTCAATTTGTTCTTACTTGATGCCAAACTGACAGCATAGAGAGGGTACTGTGTGCAGGGAGGTTCTATTGTGCAAGCTGACTGATTGGAACATTGACAGTATGACTGCACAGTTAATATTTATTACAGGCTTCTGTACTGCACGATGCAGTCGAAAGGCTATTCTGCGAACTCTGCACTTCACTCTGTGCAAGACACTAATGTCTTGTTTATAGATGACAACTGGCCTACGTTTGTCGGATGTTTTTGGCATGGAATAACAAGTGCATGATGGACTCACCACCCTGTTTACCCAACATTAACCAAATCCGGCATGTCTGGGGTACTCTGCGAAGGCCTGTGGGTTGTCCTGACCTTGAATATTGACTAAGCTGTTGCAGTGCTTCTGTCTCAGCAGAGCATGACACACTGTTGTAAAGATGTTTGTTGTGAGCATAGCTAGCAGCAAATTAAGAATACACAAGATACTGAACTTATGTCTTGACAAAAGGGCCCCCTTGGTATTTCTTCTCTTTTAACCTCAATATATTGTCCAAAATTAAAGTATCATTACATGCAATCCAAGTTTATATTTTATTTTCATAGAGTCAAAGATTCAGCCATTTGTTTAATTTTTATTCCTCTCTATATATGCATCTATATGTTGTCCTATTTTATACTTGCAATGTTAACTATATTGAAGGAAGTTTCTTCCTAAATCACATTCCTTCAGATTATTTAGATGGACAAACACATCCCTCAGGTGCAGGTCCATTTCTCCCACCTAATGACATAATTAATTGACTAATAATTTATGATTTCTACCTCAATAATGGAAACAGTTTTACTTATGAAACAAAAAACACTTTTACTTACAAAACTCATTTCTCACACCCAATATGATGTAGGTTATACATTGTATAGCTCAATTAGAACCAATGGGCTAAAAGTTAGAGCTTAAAAACTCTAAAAAGAGTCTCAAGCAAGTTAAGTCACAAACATCTTAATGTTTGTGCCAAAACATGCAACATATGAAAGTAATGTCCTTAAAGGTTGCTTCAGAAATTTATATTTTCAACTGGGTTTTAAAGAAGTCCAGGTTATCTCAGTTTATTCCACACCGAGAGACTATGCAGCTGTATTTCTGCCAGCATACATCTACAGCATGTTCATCAGCAGGCAGCCAGGTGGTTGTAGAGAAATCAAAGCTTTTCCTGAATTGCATTAAGTTCTGAAGGCTCTGATGGTTTCATTTGGGAGCTGTACAAAATTAAAACATTTTCCTCAGAATTGGAATTTAAAAATGTTTAACTGGAATGCTGGAACAGTATGGAATACATGGTTGGTAAAATGGCTGTAAGTCATCAAGGGTCTGAGGCATCAAACAAGCCTCAAACCATCACTCTGCTGCCAGATATGCAGTAGATATGGATGGATCACTTTAAAGGTTGTTTCTCCTGACAAATTTTCCTATTCAACTCTATGGAAAAATAAGTCAGGAGAAGAAACCCTTCAAGTTATCCATCCATATCTACTGTATTTCTGGCAGCAGAGTGATGGTTTAAGGCTTGTTTTATATGTCAGACCCTTGATGACTTAGAGCCATTTAGCCAACCATGTGTTCCAAACTGTTCCAGTGTAATTTACAGCTAAATCTAGTCCTACCCCCCAATTCCCATAGAGATCCATTCAAATGCAGAGACGTTATAGTATCGCTTCTAAGACTACCAGAAAATAAGATATCAACAGTCTTTTGATGTTGTTGGGTCACAGACATCAGGAAGTCATGGCATGCAAAGGATATGCAACCAAATATTAAAAATTATTACTTTATTCTATATATAAATGCAGGGGTGCCAATAATTGTGGCACACATGGTCTTGTTAAAAATAAGTATTTCTTGATGAGGGATTTTCTTTCTCATAATAAATTTACTTCAATTAAAGGTTGGATTTTTCTCATTTTTTCAGTGTGAGATTAAGCTAATTCACCAAACGGTGTATTTTTTATAACCCTTTTTACTCATCTTTACCAGGGGTGCCAATAATAGTGGAGGGCACTGTAAATCCCTCAGAGAGGCAGAATCAGTGGCCATTTTTAAGAAGAAACTGAAAACTTACCTTTTTTTAACCTGACCTACAACTAAGAGCAATTATTATTATTTTCTTTTATTTATTCTTATTTCTTTGACTTAATATTGTCCTTAAATGTGAATCACTTTGCATTGCATTTAATGCACGAAAGGTGCTATATAAATGATTATTAGTAGTATTATTATTATTAAAGTAGCAGCCATTTCTTGGTAGAAAAAACTTGGACGCTAAGCATTTATGTCTGGGGACCAGCATTTCATGTCATGTGAAAATATTTCTAATAAATCATCAGCAGATGGCGCAATACGACAGAAAATGACTTTCATTGAGTCCAGTGAGCTGCCAGTAGTTTAAATAGAAAATGATGCTATACAATCAATTCACAATTATACCGTAAACCTTTATCAAAGTGGAATAAATGCTAAGCACATAACTTTGCAAATATGTACCTTATTTCTGGTATCTGTGTGTGTGTCCTTGCATGCTTGCAAGCTCAGTTCCCTCAGATCTTTTTCTTAAGATTCTCATGATTTTTTCATGTGAATGTGATAATGACGAGGGGAAAATGTGTATAGACCCTTTTATATACCACCATTTTTTTGCTGCTGCTTTTTTCCTGTCTCTAAATCTATGTTACCCAATATGTTTTGGATGTGTCAGCCATAGATATAGAACCATAGATATGACATATCATGTAATGTAATAGTAATTTGGAATTCTGAAATGGAACAATTTGGCAGCCATCTTACCTGGGTACAGCTATTATATAACAGGAACCTATGGCAAAGTGTAAATGTACTTTCTAGCCCACTGTGATGTCATAATTGGGTCTCAGAAGCCAGATGGCTGATGATTGGCTTATAGATATAAAACCATGGTTACTGGCCACCATCTTGCCTGGGTATGGTCTCAAAAATTGTGCCACTAACTGTGACATTTGTCACATCTATGGTTCTATATCTATGGTGTCAGCACTGTAGAGCTTTTCTGCTGGATTCACAACTACCAGGTTTTCTTTCTTTGAATCCACACAACACCCCCTCCCCCCCCTTTCAATCCCTGTCCTTTCTTCTTTTCTCTATTCCTGTTTACCATTTCACCCACGTGCACTTCCCATACCCTCCCTCTATACTCTCTTTTGTTAACTCTTTCGTAAAGAAAAAATGTTAACATTGTTACATTTAATAAATGAGATTAAGTGTTGCACATGCCACACATGCATGCACATACTGAAAGTGTACACAAGGCATATATTTATTATAGGGAGACGGTGCCAATGATTCCCTCATTTCAAGATGGATACTCTAAAAATAAAATCCTACTATATTGTGATTTAACACTTTCTCATTTTACTGTTTACATTCTTGGATATTTTTCAATGTTACATTCCAGGATTGTACCGATATTTCTGTATTTTCAGATCCTGGACCATCATAAAAATACAGCATGGCCAGGTACCACCTTTCAGACAAAACATACTACAATGTGCATTGCATCTTTCTGTAGTTCAATTCTTACACAGTATGAATGAATTATAACATACAGCCATGCAGTTTGACATTATATAGACATGATTGCATGTGATACACCATCTCACTAAGAAATGGGTTACATTGCTATTGGCAATTACATTGTATTAGCACTTATTTTTTAGAAATGAGCCATTTTTTATTTTCAGATTGGGCAATGAAATAACACAAGAGTTACACTTTTGAAGTTTTCTTCTGCACATATAATGCAAAGCCTGTGTTTGTGTGGCCAGTGGCGTGGCGGTTAATGAGAGGGAAGTTTGAGATGGATGTCTCTGATGTGTTTTTGGTCTTTGGTTTTGCTCAAAAACCCTTCCACTGTGCTGCATTTAGCCACATACAATTATCCACCATTTATATCCATGCAGGCCGAGCCCCACCTTCGGTTTCGTCTTTAGGATATATTCAGGGAACCGTGGCTTGTATCCCCACCCTAAATCCGACTGTTTCTGAGAAAGTCATACTACCTTTTAATGGATACTGCTCAGTGCTAGAGGGAAACCCAAAAGCTAAATTCAGCTCTGTGCCAAGCTCCACTTTAAAATGTATAAACACAACTATGAAAATTTTCTTTCGCCTTTGGGGATGATAAGACAGCTTTGTAGTTACATTAAAGTCAGTTATGTAGTCAAACAGTCTTTTTTTTTCCTAAATCAAATATAACATATTTTAGTCTGTCATAAATATTTCATGATGTGCAAATGGTATAATAAAAACTAGTACAGAATCTTGATTGTGCTGTACAGAATTGGGACGTTTCATAGAAGGTCCCCAAATGGTCCCATAAAACTAAATTGTGATGCCTGAATACAAAATATACAGAGCCCTCTATTTTACCTTGGTTAAAAAAAACAGATATGCATCATGGCCTTGGGGAGTTGAATCACTGAGATCCAGAGTAGGGAGATATAATTCACAAATTAGTAAGGTTGTCTGACTGAGCCGTATGTATGAGTGTGCATTATCCTCCGATGCGCCCTTCTCCAACCCATTCATCACTGTGATTGAAGTACCCCGCCCCGTTCAACCCACCCATGTCCTTTTGTGGGTTTAATGTGGTTATTTGTTCTTTGCATTCTGGTGGACTTGCAGTATCCATTATCATAATTGCTGTGTATAGGAGTTGTAAAGCGGAATGGTCTTGTAAAGGATTATTATCATGTATACAGAACAATTTAAAGACATTTTACGATATTTTTAGCTGAAATAGTTATGGGTATAGCCAGTCATATGTTGCAGATTTTTTTAGAAGATTCAGACAGAAGAATTTCTGAGAATTTTGATATTTCAGTTTTACTGTATGTTTTTTTTTAATGTGCAATGAAGGATATTTTAGATGCTTACATAAATTTCAGATGACCAGCTTTAATGACTTATATAAGGGCATTCATGGGTTTGTGGTCTAAAGCAAGAATGAATACACTAAGTAACTACAAAGCAGCTTGTACAGCAGCACTGTAAAGCCAGCAGATTTTGAGAAACTTCTGTAGATATTTAAAATATACTTCACACACAAAAGCTGTCTGGGCCAAATGAAAACATAGACTAAAGCTAAAATATCAAATACCCACAGGTTGAACTATCCCTTTAAATAGAATAACAGACTAGAATTTGTTTTTGCTTTTTTTTTTTTTTTTACAATGACTTACATTTGTTCAAACAAGCACACCGCTATTCAGATGTGTCTATAATAGATATGATATACTGAGGTGCTATTATAATGTTTAAGGTGCATTTGTTACATTGTAGTTAAGATAGTGCTTTTTGTATCGTTGAGTTTTTTTGTTATCAAAATAATTAAAGTTCTGAGTTGAATGGTATCATGCATTTAGTGTGCAGCGCAATCCTAACCCATTATCTCAGCTGGGACTGAAATATATATATAAATCTGAGAGACCTTGCAGGGAGTGAAAATGGTTATTCCCTTTGGAATACATTTCAACTGCTCCCTGTCATCCATAGTAAAGCTGATCTCTGATCAGCGCTCAGCATGTGAACCGGTCAGTGGCTGCTTCCTCACCATTAGTGGTCTGAGATCAGTGTTGCTGAGCCCAGCATTGAGAAATTAGAGGGTAGAGTGGAAGCTGTCCCCTGGCTCTCAACATTGATCCCTATAGTGAAGATTTAAGTGCGTGACACTCACACACTGAGTCATCAATCTAGGACCCTGGGGGTCAAATAGATCAATTAATCAACTAATCTACCAATAGCTAGATCAATATGTTCTGCCCTATAGCAGTGGGTCCCAAACTGTTGGCAGATTAGTGGGAGTGTGAATAGGTCCAGAAATGGTGGAAACTGTAGTGTATGTCTTATGCATATCAATAAGAGCAGGATAAGGGACTGTTGTAACCTGAGATTGTTTAAATGGTGATAAGAGGTGCAATACCTGAGCCTGTTTTTTTTCATATACAGGCGCTCCAAAATTATTGTCAACCTTGATAAAGATGAGCCAATAAGGCTGCTTAAAATAAGCAACAGAAAATTAGATATACTGTGTAGAAAAAAAAAAAGAAAACTATATTGTTATATACTAATTGCACAGAGAAATAGGTTTCAGTAATCGTTTTACTTCCCAAAAGGATACGTGCCAAAATTACTGGCAGCAATTTTGAATACATTGTGTATCCTTCATTTGCAAGGGTAACACTGTTGAGTGTTTTTTTATGATCTCATATGAGATTGGTAAATATACGAGGGGGGATCTTTAACAATTCCTTCATACAGAATCTTTTAAGATTCTTCACATCCTTCAGTTTGCACTTGTGGACTACCTTCTTCTATTAAAGTGGCTACACTTTTATTGGGTTCAAGTCTGGAGACTGTGATGGCCATTGCAAAACAATAATTTTGTGGCCAGTTAACCATTTCTTGGGTGATTTGCATGGGATTGTCTCATTGAAAAATCAATTTGCGGCCAAAGTTTGAGCTTCCTTGCACGGGATACCTGCTTTTTGGGCAAAACGTCTGGTTACTTGCTGGAGTTCATCTTCCTCAAGGGTGGCAATAATTTTGGATGTATGTGATATTAAGTATTTTGTTTCACTGCATAGCTTCTGTTAGTTAGATGCACTTCAAACAATATATATTGATACAATAATCTTTGTAATTAACTGGTTTGATGTATTGATGGGGCACTGTTGTTCTAGCCTAGATATCCACATCCTATAATTGATATATAAAGTTACAATTATCCTGGATAATTATATCTACTAAGGAAATGACTAAGTGATAATACCTGAATTTAATAATACCCGACCCCCCCTACTGGATCTCAGTTTTGCACTTTAATGGTACATGACAGTGTATTGCTGAATTTGCTGTCATTAGAGAGACACGGAAGTTAACTCACTAGTTATCTGCAATAGAATATTTTGCTCGTTTAATAAAAGAGGAACAGGCACACAGACGACAGCGGTGCAATAGGTAGACACTCAGGTGTAGCCTACCACAGCATTCTACTCGCTTGAAAAAAATCCTTCAATCAAAATAACGGAGAAAACGTCTCTATTTCAATAAGCATTACATTACATTATAGGCATTTAGAATACGCTCTTATCCAGAGCGACTCACACAACTTCTTATTACATTTATCCATTTATACAGCTGGATATATACTGAAGCAATTCAGGTTAAGTACCTTGCTCAAGGGTACAACGGCAGTGTCCTACCCGGGAATCGAACCTGCAACTTTTCAAGTCCCAGTTTCTTAACCATTATACTACACTGCAAGCACCTTGGCAAACTGTTAATCAAAGCCATGCCAACTGGTAAGCGCTTAAACTGCATGACCAGTAAGTAGCCTACTAAGCGGTAAGCGCGAGATCTCAATATCGAACACAACGCACCAGTGTGAAGGGTGAGCAGATGTCTCCTCAGCCTACATGAAACAATTAATTTACCGACACAGTTGGTCGGTAACATTTGTACTTTTAGTGAGGTCAGCGCGGGAGGTTTAGTTGTTACTTGTTAGTGCTCTTTAGTAGTAAGACACACATGTCCCTTTATTGCATGATGTTTTATTAAGTAAGCTACAATCGTTGGCAAGGCGTAGGTACACTCGCAATCCCATTCATGTAAGCGCCGTGTGCTCTCCCACGGGCTGTACCGGTATGAGAGCCGCGCTTCTAATGGCTGTTTCCAGCCGCCCCCTCTGTCGTTCATGATCCTGAAAAAGGGTGTTTACTCTCTTGCATTGGCCGTGCTGTCTGCGAAACTGTGTCCACAGAGATTTATGCATAAGGAGACAGACATACCTCGTCTCCTCACTCAACCGCTCAGTCCATCCCCTCTAGTCCATACAGCTATGGTGCTGATGTGAGGGCAGCCCCTTTTTGTATTCAGTCAGTAGCCTCTATCGCGCACTTGCTTTCTGTCTTGCTCTCTCTCAACCTCCTCGAGTCTCTCTCTCTCTCTCTCCTTTCCCATACATGTCCACCAGAAATTGATGAAAGGTTCAATTTATTTTTATTTGCCAGATGAGGAAATGAACGCATTCCCCCTGCTGTTATTAATACCCTCTTGTGAACGAGACTGCCCGGTTCAAGGACTGTTACAGTTTGCGGAAATGGATGCGCACGTTGTCGGCTCCGACTATAGATTCCAAGCGGATTCGAAGATCTTCTAACAATTGTGAAAAGCGAAATCAACTCACCATTCACCAGCCTTCTTGTAAGTTAGTTATCGTATTTTCCTTCAAATTTAACATCATTCCCCAATGAGCTGTGGGACTTGTAAAAGTGGTCAATCGTTGTCTAGGGTTACAAATAATGCATTTGTAAAAATTGACGTAAGATGGATGTAGCCTATTTAGCCAAGAAGCTATTAATTGAATGGTAGCAAGCATGTGGAACAGGTTACCATGAGCTTTTTGTTGGAATCTAGAGTTCGCGGGAATATCTAGTGTAGCTATGGGGGGATTTACAGGTGGACCATTTAAAAAAGCCGCAAATGCCAGAACTGCGTTTCTCAAGACTGTGTGGATCAACCCTACCAACCGAAATATAGCCTGCAATACGCGCTGCATTGACCTGGCATACTGTGTCCACTTTGCCGTCTGCCGTGTAGTTTTTAGCTTCGTGGGAAGAGAGCTAAGGACACCAAAGCGGTTGCAAGTGAGTAGCCTATATGCACAGCCCCTGTACTGTTACAGTAGCCTACATGCGAAAGTATGAAGATTCGGGTCATGACACTGCAAACGCTCGACAGTAGGCTATGTTTTAGTAGCCTAGTATGCAACACAGCATGAAATGGATGGGCAGTCACCGATAATTTGAAGGCAAAAATTGTGTTTTTAACAATTTTAAGAAATCAGATAATTTTTTTGGTAAAAACTGAAAACAGACTACATCGGTAGCCTATTAATGTAGCGTCCATGTAACAATTTGGTAAATAACTGGGGATCGAACAGGCTACATTGCATATAGGCTGCTGTCGGCTAGCTATATGTTCAAAATATGTAATTAAACAAACAAACAAAAAAAGTAACATCGCTAACGTAGTGAATGGGTTATGTAGGTAGATAACCACACATTCAATCCTTTTAAATTAAATCGTTTCAGACAGCACATTACACGGGTAAGCCCTATATCATTGTAGGCTAATTGCGATTAATTGGGCTACTCATAATTTGTAACCACACTATCAAATAGGCTACACATGGGCTACGGTGCGCCCCCATCACCAGCCTGACGGTTTTACCAATTACGGTATTTGGTACCCGTAACAAGCGAATTAGCGAATAATCTCCTTTCTTTCAAGTGTTGCCTATTTATGGACATAATCTGTTTATTTTTATTCCAGGGTGTTGGGAGACGAGCGGGACCCCTACCAGTGTTTACCGTTCCACCTGGACGCGGAACTTGGTGCCAAAGGCCCCCGCCCCCTCGGCCCCCTTTTCCATCCCCGGTCAACATTAGGGAATAACCCTTAATATGTGCGATGGCTTGTGGGTCTAAACTTAACTGACACCCGCCACAGGAGACCCCTTGGCCACCGCAAGTGCATGACCCGGTGAGACCACCTGTTTCTCACTAAGGAGTGCTTCTGTGCGGACACCTGAGGTAAGCACTAGTGTGTGCTACTGCTCTGTGTCTGCCAGATCCGATTGTTCTGTGATTTTGTATAGATGACGAAAATACTGACTTAAAATGATGTTGTGATCTCGTGGAAAACTACATTTTTACTAAAATGTAACATTCTCCCAAGCACTGCGTCTTGTTGTAGCTATGTCCATATGCAGTTTATATTTTCTCTACAGAGTAGCTGTAGCCTACTGGTGAACGTTATATTTGCAAATTCTTCACTGAATAATTCTGCTTAAAAGTGGTGGCAGGTGGATGTCCTCGGTTGCTAGGGGATATATATATATATATATATATATATATATATATATATATATATATATATATATTATATAATATAAAAGATTGGGCTTTTTGAATTCCCCTTGGGATATTGGAAATGACATAAGTGAAATAAATTTTTTGTATTGACAGACCCAAATCCATTTATAGAGCATTCCACACTATGTCTTTTCCCCGGTTCTCCCCCTCCCCCTTCTCTCTCTCTCTCTCTCTCTCTCTCTCTCTCTCTCTCTCTCTCTCTCTCTCTCTCTCTCTCACAGTGCATGTCATTGTGTAATTCCAAAAATAGCCCAATTCTGCATTTCATGTATCACAATTGAGCAACAGACACATTTTATAAAGGACATATCAGCAGAGAGTTTTGATGTTGGCTTGAATTGTGTATAAGTAGTGTTTATATTTTTTGCATTAGGAAAGTGAATGAAGGGAATATTAAAAATAAAAATGTGTATTCATTCATACAGCCGCTGCCGAATAAGACTAAATGTTTATAGCTTCTCATGCAGGATCTTATTTCCTCTCTGTAGAATACTGTTGTGTAATGTGACTGACTTCTAGCTGGTGACAAATGGTAATATATGGTTGTGTCTCAGCCAGTTTCATTATCCATAATCCTGTGAGGCACATGATGCAAAATGGTGTTTAAGGTTTTGGCATCAGTGTCTGAGGGATCCATGTAGAGCACTGCTTCTTCACTTAAAATAATCCATCTGTATATATGGCTTTTATAATAACAAGAATAATATTATTATTAGTATTATTATTATTACATGTTGGCACATGCACTTATTCAGAGTAGCTTAAAAATGTATCTTTGAAAACAGGAGTATATACTTATAAGAGGACCAAGAACATAGAATATAGTATATTTAATAATGCAGTAATTAAAACACTGTACAACATAGTAAAAAGTAACATGAAAGCAGAAGTTGCTTTTGTATGCACATAACCTGAATTTATTTAGAGCAACATATGCACAGCCCACTACAGTGGCATGCACTTAGACTAACGGAGATTGATAAGAACAGAATTCGCTGTTATCGTGCTACTATACTCATAGTTACTAGCAATGATGTAAAATAGCCACCTGACACTATGCCATGGGTGTCGGACATGTTTGACTGTTGAAGTCATATAATGTCCTACACTGATGGAGGGAAGGATAAAAGAGGTGTAAGCCCTGATGATGGATTAAAGGTAGGGAGGAGCCAGGTTACCCTCGGTTAATCATCAGTCCTCAGTAGCGAGCATGTAACGGAAGCCAGTGCGGGGAGACAAGGAGAAGTGAGGCATGGGCATTTTTGGGGAGGCGCGAGACCAGCCTAGCAGCAGAGTTGAATGAATCCCTTTGGCACGGCCTGGGAGATCCGCCAACAGAGTGTTGCAGCAGCCCAAGTAGATTAGTATAAGGGCTTGGTAGGAGATGAATAGGCAGTGGGGAGAGGATGGATCGCTCTAATGTTGTTAAAGAAGAACCTGCAGTATCGGGTCACTGAAGTGATTATTCACCGTGAGTAACAGCTTGTCTACAGGAGTCGAGCCTGTAAAACAACCATATGTAAGACTCCTGAAGTCGGGTACCATTGCACTGTAAAAAAGGCAAACATTTGTATGGACGATAAGAAAGGATAGTCATAACTGAGGAAAGCCTCAATTTCCAATGCTTAGGTACAGACAGTTTATGATAATTACATTT